>JACVVK020000655.1:97500-137500 GCA_018292915.2 Batillaria attramentaria | reverse complement strand
TGATCTTCATCAGCTCGGTTTTCCTCCTGTTGATCTTGAGCCCTGTTCCAGCTGATGTGGCTTCCAGGCATGTAGTCTTGTCCTGCATCTGGCTGTGGCTGTGAGACAGGAGCGCCAGGTCGTCCGCAAAGTCGAGGTCATCCAGCTGCGTCCAGAGTGTCCACTGTATCCCGTTTTTCCTGCCTGTTGTGGTGGTCTTCATGATCCAGTCGATGACCAGGAGGAAGAGGAACGGGGACAACAGGCATCCCTGGCGGACTCCGGTCTTCACCTCGAAGTTTTCTGACAACTGGCCGGCATGGGCAATCCTGCAGCTCATGTCTTTGTAGGTGCACTGGATCAGGGAGATGATCTTCCCGGGAACTCCATAGTGCCTTAGCAGCTTCCACAGCGCCTCTCTGTCTACACTGTCGAAGGCCTTCTCATAGTCTATGAAGTTGATGTAGAGGGGGGAGTTCCACTCCAGTGACTGCTCAACGATGATGCGTAGGCTGGCGATCTGGTCAGCGCAGGACCTGTTCCTGCGAAAGCCCGCCTGCTGGTCTCGGAGCATAGGGTCGACTGCCTCCCTCATCCTCTCCAGTAGAATTCTGTTGAGAACCTTGCCTGGCACTGACAGGAGCATGATCCCTCGGTAGTTGCTGCAGTCCCTGAGGTCCCCTTTCTTTGGCAGCTTGATGACGATCCCTTCTTTCCACTGGGCTGGCACCTCTTCCTTCTCCCAGATCTTGCTGAATAGGCTGTGCAGCATGTTGACGGATGTCTCTGTGTCTGCTTTGATGGCTTCTGCTGGTATCTCGTCCGGCCCTGCAGCTTTCCCATTTCTCAGTGTCATGATGGCTTTCCTGATCTCCGCCTTAGAGGGCTTGTCGCAGTTGATGGGTAGTTCTGTCTCAGCTGGCGGGATGTCTGGTGGTGTTTCAGGGATGGGGCGATTTAACAGCTCCCTGAAGTGTTCTGCCCATCGCTTCAGCTGTTCCTCAGTTGTTGTCAGTGGGTGCCCGTTCTTGTCCTTCACTGGTTTGTCTGTCTGCTGAAATTTGCCCGCGAGCTTCTTGGTCACCTGGTACAGGTCTTTTAGGTTCCCTTGTCCAGCTGCTTCCTCTGCTTGATTGGCCAGGTCGTCGATGTAGTCCCTCTTGTCCTTTCTGGTGCTCCTCTTCACTTCTCTGTCAGCTGCTGTGTATTCTTCCTGTGCCTTTGCCTTAGCTCTTCTTGTTCGGCTCGTGTTCAGTGCAGTTTTCTTCTTTTTCCTAACTTCCAGCTTCTGGATGGTATCAGCAGAGATCCATTCCTTGTGTTGGGTCTTTCTCTTGCCAAGGACCTCTTCGCATGTGTCGTGCCAGAGTTTCTTGCTGTGTTCCCACTGTGTCTCGATATCCATTCCACTGTCTTCTATCAGGTCTTGCAGTGGCTGGAACCTGTTGGAAAGGCTGATCCGGAATGCTGCTTGTGTCTCTGTGTTCCTGAGTAGGCCAACGTTGTACCTGGTCCGTGTGTTGTTGGCGTTGGTGTGTTTCTTAAGCCGAAGTCTCAGTGTTGTTGCAAGAAGGTGGTGGTCTGATGATACATCGGCACCCCTCATCACGCGCACATCTCGCCACGATCTCCTGAACTTCCGGCTGATGCAGATGTGATCAATCTGGTTCTCCGTGACATGGTCCGGCGATCTCCATGTGGCCTTGTGGATGCGCTTGTGTGGGAAGATGCTGCCTCCTATCACTAGCTGGTTCAGGGCACAAAAGTCTGCAAAGCGCTCGCCATTTTCGTTCATCTGTCCCAGTCCGTGTGTTCCCATGGTGTTCTCATAGCCTGTGTTGTCTGATCCAATCTTGGCGTTGAAGTCTCCCATAAGTATGGTCATGTCCTTGGCTCCTCCTCTATCTATCACTGTCTGCAGTTGTTGGTAGAAGTCATCTTTTTTCTCCTCTTCCGCATCATTGGTGGGAGCGTAGCACTGGATGATGTTTAGCTTGATGTCTTTCTTCTTGGTGATGAATTTGGCTGTGATGATGCGGGAGTTGACAGGTTCCCAGCCGATGAGTGCCCGCTGTGCCTCCGGTGCCAGCATCAGGGCCACGCCCTCAGTGTGGGGGGCTCCATCCTCTGTGTGTCCCGAGTACAGCAATTGCTCTCCCGATGAAAATCTCAGCTGTCCTGTCTGTAGCCACCTTGTCTCACTCAGTCCCAGTACTCCTATCTTGTAGTTCTTCATCTCTCTTGCTACTTGTGTGGTCCTTCCTACTTCATACATAGTCCTGATGTTCCATGTGGCTACTCTCGTCGTTGTCCTGGGTGTTAGAAGGGGGGTCGGCCTTGCAGCTTCCTTTCGGCTTTCACTGCAATGCGTCATAGGTCTCCGGGGTGGAGACCCTTCCTTGCCCAGGTGAATGTTTTGGTTTGTTGCTGTCGATGCTTCTGTAACGTTATGTTTTTTACAGGTAGGGCTGTTAACCCTACGCAAACCCGTTTAGCCTCTTGGAGAGGTGGTCCACATTCGTCTGACCTCTACCCTTCGACCTGTCCAGCTTGGGTGACCCTGCCAGGAGCACGTGCTCCCGCTGGCGTAGCTCTCTGGGTCATTGAGGTACACAAGCCACTACCCCACGACAAGGGTTGGACCATGTAGGGAGACTTCACTCAGAACACTGATTTTATCGTGAAGAAGGCCAACCAGCGTCTGTACCTCCTTAGAAAACTGAGAGCTTTTAATGTTTGTCCTGAAATTTTAGAAACTGTATATAGAAGTTTAATTGAAAGTGTACTGGCATTTAACATCGTAGTCTGGTACGGCAATCTCAGCATGAAGAACAAAGCAAGGCTGTCTCGTATAGTCAGAGTGGCAGGAAAGATAGTTGGCCTGGGTCAGTACTCTCTAGATGATCTTTATATAACGGCTGTCAGGAGGAAGGCCACTACAATTGTCAACGACCCCACCCACCCCCTCCATGATCAGTTCCAAGAACTCCCGTCTGGGCGCCGCTACAGAGTACCGCGAGCGAGGAAAAATTTGTTTAAGAAATCTTTCATTCCCTCAGCAGTATCTATTTTAAACTCATGACTGTGTTTACTGCCCGTCCCCAGTATGTATAGATTTTATTTGTTGAGATTTTCAAAACTGTGCTTGCTCCTCAGCTGTGTCATGTCCGCTATGCCCTTGCCATCTTTTAGTTTAGATTTCTTAGTTTAGTTGCATAGTACAGTACTCCTCGCTTAAGGTGACCCCCCAAGGGGCCAAAAAATTTTTTGATCTTATCCGAGGGGCACGCTAAACAGTCCTCTGATAAGATCAACTACCAGTTAAAAACTTGATCTTATCCGAGGAGCTCAATATTTGGCGATTATGTCATTTTTCACATTTTAGACCGAAAGACTTTCCGCCAAAATATGTAATTCTACACACACACACACACACACACACACACACACACACACACACACACACACACACACACGCGCGCGCGCGCGCGCGCGCACGCAAGCACAAACGAACGCCAATGCATATACCCCCCCCTCCCCTTTTTAATTTTTTTCCGAACCCTGTGAATCGCTCCCCCCCCCCCCCCCCAGCCGCTGATGTCAAGCCCCCTCCAAACATCTTGCCCCTGTTACGTGGTTGAGGGATGGTTGAACGGATGTTTCGTGACCTGCAAAAGTACTTCAACTTGCCTTCCGACTAAGCCTAGAAATTAACCAGGTCTCTCGCTCTCTCCCCCCCCCCCCCTCCCTCTCTAACAACATGAGTATCACCACCACCATCATATCGCCACATTGCTCCCTGCATTGCAGCTCTTATCTCTTTCACAAAGATTGTTCCAATTTCTAGATCTAAAAGGACCCTGAACGAAATAAGAAATCTTTTTTAAGTATACTCATCTGCGGTAAACTATCTTTATCGTCAGTTCATCAAAAACACCCCCCCCCCCCTTCCAGTTTCCATTTTCAGTCTTTGGGTATCATCTCATTGAATAAAAATAAAAATTCGTCTGTTTCGTCCTCACATCGCAGTGCAAATCCGGGTGTTGTTTCCAAGGGAAGCCACTCTCATCACATGGATTTCATCTTAAGCGGTAGTCTTCTCCAGTTGGGAACCAAAACGGGGGTGACGTAATCCGAGGTTTTCCCTTATCCGAGGTGACGCTAAGCGAGGAATTCTAAATGGTACAAAGAAGGCTTTTGGCCGGGACCAACAACCTGATTGATCTTATCAGAGGTGTGACCTTAAACGGTAGTGACGTTAAGCGAGGAGTACTGTATTAGACTTGGACATCACACATTACTTTAGGATCTGTGTTTAATATGTATGGATTTATATGTCTAGATAAATTAATGTGTGTGTGTGTGTGTGTGTGTGTGTGTGTGTGTGTGTGTGTGTGTGTGTGTGTGTGAGCCAGAAGAAAATTTTCTGCCATCGACAGACAATAAAGTTATATTGAATTGAATTGAATTGAATTGAATACTCAGATCTAAAATTTGTATTTTGGTTATGCCTGGTGACTGAACTAGTAACACTTCGAATAGGAAAAAAAGTAAGCAAGGTTTGTGTAGAAAGTTGTAAGCACAGGCTAATATTAAAATTTCAGCAGGTCGGTTTTAGTGCATAGACGTGTCCATGGATGAATACAGGTGGCGCATTTAATTCACTTACGCAATTCAGGCTTCACTGACGAACTCGTAAGAAGTCTCACAAGCATCAACACACATAATTATATCGCGGTGGTAATGGTATGGTAAGTGCATGAGCTAACACGAAAGACTAAATTTCACGGTTGCTTCGTTGAAAATCAGACAAACTCGAGAAAGAAGTTTCACGTTTTACACACTACTGCATCTGCAGAAGTACATACTTTTAGAAGCCCTGTGTTGCTGCGGTAAGGTATGAAAACACACGTTCTAACAAGCAAGAAAATTTCACGGTTGCTTTGTTGTAAATTAAACAACTTTGAGAAAGAAGTTTCACGTAGTGCACTGCACTAAGACACACATATGACTTTTAGAAGCCCCCACATTGCATTGGTAAGGTATGAAAACACACGTATTACAAGAACAAAAATGTCAGGGTCACGGTCACTCCTTTGGTCCGGTCCTAGGTGGAGCACGGGGAGCCGGTGTAGGATCCGGTCCGGTCCCCCCTCTGAAGTAGTCCCCCGGGGGACCAATTCGTGGCAAAAAACTGCTCTATAATGGTCCCCCCTTAGACATCCACAGTTTGACTGGACATACCAAATAATCCTCATGAGAGTCCAATGTGGAAACGGAAAGATCAAGTTTGCTTTTGAAATAAAGTTTTTCTTGTCAAAGAACGTAAATGTCTATTTCAGGTTTTGCTAGAGAGAGAGAGATAGAGAGTGAGGGGGAGAGAGAGAGAGAGAGAGAATATTGATTGACTTATTTATTTATTGTTTGAAATTCTAGTAATATTTAATGTTCAGTATTGTCTAAGGGGGGACCATTATAGAGCAGTTTTTTGCCACGAATTGGTCCCCCGGGGGACTACTTCAGAGGGGGGACCGGACCGGATGCTACACCGGGATAGCCGACTAGTAGAGCGTTGGACTCTCAATGATGCTCGGGCCGTGAGTTCGAATCCCGGCTGGGACCAAATATTTGTGCTGGCCTTTTTCTCGGCGTTGCCCCGTCTTTGATATCACCCTTGCGCGGTGGAAAAGGACGTTAAACTCCCATCCACCCAGCCTAGGTGAAGCACAAGAACTGTCTAGTAATCAAAGCACAACACGTGAACTGAACTGATAAACCCTGACAAAATATCGGACAGGACTGTATTGCTGTTCGATGACTCTCTATAATTTGCCGCGTGCACTGTAAGTCAATGCTTTCCGAAACCGCTGAGCCGCGGATCTAAGCACTCTGTTGCTGGACACAATCTGTGCTTCCGTGACAATGCAAAACTTCCACCAAGCACCACATCAGCTCCTTCACTTGAGTCCTTCCGGGAGAGACTTGGCTGCAGCCTCCACTAATTGTACTCCCCGTCCAATGTACATGGTTTTAACCTTTTAATTCTCCCTTCTGACCACCTCCACATACTGAGTAGCACCGCAGAGTTAATCACGCTCTCTGAGCCCAACTCGGCTACAAATGAAGATCATTATAACTAAGGTACTTACATGTTTTTATTTCTCCTGATCAGTCTTCAGGTATACTCGTGTAGGTCCATGCAGGTTCTTTTGCCGGAATTCCTTCCATCAAAAACCAGATGGCATTTTTGGCAGGCACAGTGTTGCTCAGCTCAGAAATGTTTCAAGTACAAATGTTTCGCACTGGCACATGTCCGACGACGACAGAAATAACCCTCTTCAGTCACAAAACGTGTGCTTAGACTTATCTGATGGTACACTGACCACACTCTTTTGTTCGACTTTCAGCTGAATGCACTGAGGCTCTTGCGTACTTGAAAACAGCTGAACTTGACTCCACGACACAAAACAAGTGCACCATCAGTCTTCGGACAGAAAAAATAGACATCAGCAATATGTCGGACTGAAATACGGAAGTGACGAACATCTGACGTAATTTTAGGTTCTGACGGTATGACGTAATTTCATTTAGTTTCAGAGAATGCCGGACGTGATGACGTTATCCTGATTATGTCTGTATGACACACAGATACTGTCAAAATCAAATAATTCTCTGGAAAATGAGCATGTTGGGGACAGGGGGTGGGGGTGGGTGTGTGTGTGCCGGTGTGGAGGGGGCGGGGGGTGTTTCAGTGTCAGTTGCAAACTGACTGAACTGATGACACTCAGGCGGTTCGGAACGGTTAGTCAGTATCATGCGATTATGTTTACTTCGGAAATAAACTCATCTTCATCCCCATTATGACAACTCCAGTGACTGATTCAGTTGCCTTTGCTTGCTCAGGTTTTCATTATCACACACTTCCTGCTCCCGAATTTTCGCTGCTTAAAAATTAGTGTTCGGCCATTCGAAACAGTATAACTGAATGCTGAACTGAGCCGACAGTGCGTGAGCAAGCAAAGCCCCGGGGGGGGGGGGGGGGCAATACTGACTCAGGCCGCCTCAGGGGGCACTCAACTGAACTGACCCCAAACAACAACAACAACAAAATCTAATCAGTAGAACCTGATTTGGCAGCTAACTGGGTTTTTTTTTATTAATTTTTTTTAAAGTAAATCCGTGTCTCCTGGGTAAGGAGGCGATTACGATTAAATCGGCTTTACTGAATGCACATGCATTCAGTCTGAGGGCATTTACGGCGGAACATGATTTACGCCGCCCCTACAGAAGTACATGTACCGCCGCTGACGGCACCGCTTAAGCCGGGGATAGCCGACAACGACGGAATGGCCGCGGCGTTGGACTCTCAATGCTCGATTCGTGAGTTCAAATCCCGGCTGAGGCCAGATATTTGTGCTGGCCTTTTTCTCGTTGCCCTGTCTTTGAGATCACCCTTACGTTAAACTCCCAGACACCCATCCTCCAGTTAGTTGCGACCACGAACCAAGGGGCAAAACTCTGTCAATCCTATCAACATAAGCTCTCGAGAGTAGTCTACCGTGTGCTTCCGACAGAGGGCGATCGACCGGCACATAACTCTTGTTGGCAAGCATGGTTGGTGGACCAGCGATCATCGTTTTGAGTAAGTATGACCTAAATTAATCTAATTTACATCAGTTGTATGTCCAGATCGACACGTTTTTAACATCTTTTATCTTTTTGCAGATCAAAATACCCGCCGGGAATCCGGTCGGAAGGTCCAGCTCGGGAATATTGCCGCTGGAAAGGTAAGTCGCATGTTCCGTGGTCGACGCCATGCTTGTCTGGTATGTTCTAGAACAGGCACCCACGTGCTTGCCCAAACGCGTATAGTCGGTTTTCATTACTGGCATTCATTGATTGAAACTGTCGCAGTGGGCTAATTCATGACACATTTTCGTTGTAAAACTCGATAGTAATGTTTTATTTGTCCGTACTGATTCAGTTTGCGTACTTGGGTCTCTTCGTTTACGTTACCAAGGGAACATAGCATGTTGCTGTCTCTCCACGAGATAGTAAGGTTGGAGAGTACGATAGAGTAGAAGGGGTTCACGGGTGTAAACTGTAACCCTGCCATGAATTTACTCGTTTCCTTTCATTCTTTGGGTCCCCCCCCCCCCAATCACCCAGACTTCAAATTACATTGCACCCCAATGTTGCCCTGTATGCCCCACTGTTGTGTTCCTATGTAAATATGTTAGAATGATTGTTTCAAAAGTATGGTCAGATTAGGTCAATACAAACTTGCAGTCTTGTTTTCTTGCTTCATACACGAAATTTCACCATCATATCTTTCAACTGTTAACACTGAATTTTCCACAATTCCTCTCCCAATAACTGAGAACTGTTGAAGTTGTATGGCAGTGTGCCTGAGTTGACTGTATACATACAGCGATCGTCAAATGTGCTCGCCCGCTCGCTTTCGCTACCAAATTTACCATCGGGCGAGTGAAAGCTCCGGTAGCGGTAGCCCGAATGGCGAGCAGGAATTCTGAGATGAATCAGAACCTAGCAGCTACTCCGGCTTCCAGAATTTTTTTGGGGCTACCAGTTTTGTTCAGGGCGGTAGCCCGAATGGCTACCATGGTCCTGACACATTTGACGATCGCTGTACATACACCTTCTACTTCTAGTCCTAGCACTGCTAGACATTTGCTATGTTTCAACATGTATACATAGTAAGTCTGAATATGTTGTCATGTGCTGGTCGTAGTTTGGAATGGAAGTAGGCTAGGGATTGGGGTGGTTTTTTGTGTGTTTTTTTTTTTTTTTTTTTTTTTTGGGGGGGGGGGGTGCACATTGTTACTTGTAAACAGACTAGACATTTATCAACAGGTGCTAAATCTTTCTTAACTGAATGTTTTTTTGTTGCAGACAATAGCTGATGTGATTCGAACATGTCTCGGCCCCAAGTCCATGTTGAAGGTAAATTTTTTTTGTTTTTCAGAGATGAAGTCATTCACAAATTTAGCGTAGGAACTATTTCAGAGATGTTTGAATGCCTTCACTTCTGTGGATCAGATTACGAAGTAGCTAACATAGAAGAAAAGAAAGAAGACACCATTTGATCATGTTGTGCACAGGCAAAAAGAATTCACTTTTCCTCAATTTTCATTGAAAAACTTTGTAAAAGAAATGCCAATCTTGAGCTTTCACCAAGAAACTGTTTCCTCTTTTGTTTTGGAGATTTTTTTTTTTTCCCCTTGCATGTTTCTCAGTGTGACTTAAGTTGTTTGTCTCTTGGTGGATTCCATTTTGACATATGTCACTGTTTTCTGCTGCTTATTGGTATTGGAATGGATGTGGTTATACGGTGAAATATTTTAGTCTGGTTTTGAATTTTTTTATGTGGTTGGTTTGTTGTTGTTGTGTGTGTGGTGGGGGAGGGGGGGTACTGGTGAACTTACCTTCAATGTGTTTAATGCCACATCCACAGCAGGCAATCATCCCTGTCTTGTAACTGTACATCCAGAGAGTGAGAAGTCTCTCACAGTCGGTCAAAAGCACTTGTATTATTTTCACACATGCACAGCTTTGAAGAAATTGAACCCTTTGCAGTTAGAATTTATTGCAGACTTCTCAGTCTCTCATGCTGATGGTAAACAACCAGGCTCTTGGTTTCTCACTTCACATGAAATGCAGTTGTACTGTGGAATCAAGGATCCTTGTGTTGGCAAAGTCTGGGATCAGCCTCGAAAACAAGTATTACAGCTATAGTACAGAAGTCCTGCTTAAAACGGAGTGCCTTTGGGACACGGACACAATTCACTCCATGATGGATTGCAGAGCTTTAGCTCTTGCGCAATAGGCATTGATTCTGCCGCATCTGCGGGTCCATTTCAGCTCCGTCTGGTTTAGTTTCTCCGTTTTGGTTTTTATCCCGCTGACTGTGTGTGCCTGGGTTCCCCCTCACTCTGCCTGGGCCAAAGTTTCTGGCACCAACTTGATTAATCACTCCTTTCACTGAGGGGGCAGAGCTGCCTGACCAAATATGCTCTTTATCCCGGGCACAATTGTAGGGGGTCCCGCTCCCACTGTGGCGGCTTGGTTGGAGCTTGCACTTTGTCTTGGGCTTCTGCTGCACGCCTCTCTCATCAGGGAGAGCTCTCTGGCCTGATCCTTCTCAGATATTGGGTGCCAAGCTGTCATACCGGGTGTGTGTTACCGTCTGTGTGCGTTTGTGTGTGTGGTTGGAGCGCGGGTGGGGTGGGTCAGCCAGCGATTGGGGAATGGGGACCACTAGGGGATAGTTGCCAAAGGCACTGTAGAAGGGGGACAAAGTTGAGAGTGACTGTGTCCGGCCTTGGATCAATATTTTGTGAGGGAGAACTGACTAGGCCTCTGTAGCAAGGGGGAGGGGGATGTGGGCGAGTATACATGTATGATGTATTCAGTCCTCCCAGTCCCAAGTAACAACATGTTGCAGAAGTACATTGTTTGGAAATATCTTTCCAGTGCTCTTGATGACTTTGATAATGCCTTAATGGATGCATTTACTTGTGGAAACTGTACACTATTCTTGTGAACCCACAAACTCCACTACTGTATACCGGTAGCCGTTTGTTGGTTACTGCAGTGCATACTCACACCAAATCTGAACGGTTAACACCAGACATTTATTGCAAGTATTCATGATACTCATATTATACAAATATATATATCATATAAATGCATTTTTTTTTTAAATGCATGAGCGTTTGCTTTTAATGTTAGCTGAAAACAGGTCTGTTAAAGTCATAATGCATGACTGTTCTTTATGGAAAAGCATTGTTGGTCCAGTATAATCGACGCCAGTTTATTCCCTGCGGCTGTATGCACAGTGCTATCCCCATGTGTGTCAATACCATGCAGATAAGGTGGCTCCTGATTAAGCTTGTGCCGATTGTCGCGCCTGACAGGCTGACCCATTGATTCTGTCCTTGGCCATTGGTTTCAAGGGATCCGAGTGCATTTTGCCATCATGTTGTTCTGTCGCGCACGCTCGCTCTCTCTCTCTCTCTCTCTCTCTCTCTCTCTCTCTCTCTCTCTCTCTCTCACACACACACACACACACACACACACACGGGGAGCCAGGATGGCCAAATGGTAGAGCGTTGGACTCCCAATGCTCAGGTCGTGAGTTCGAATACCGGTTGGGGCCAAATATTTGTGTTGGCTTTTACATCGTTGCCCCATCTTTGATATCACCCGTATGTGGTGGAAAAGGACGTTAAACACCCACCCCACCCTCTCTCTCTCTCTCTCACGCACGCACGCACGCACACTGGCTACCCTCCACTCTTTGGCTTCATTCGAAATCTGGGCTCAGTAAACAAGGGCAGGGGTGTCAAGTTGGGGTCTTCATCAAGCCTGGTGATTGGAAAGGTTCCACCACAGTGGTCAGTGGGCCGTCTCGCAGTGTGTTATTTCTGGTTTTAGTACTTTGGGGAGAGGGCTGGGCGCTAAAGTGATGGGATAAAAGGTGGGTGTGCTGAGTGATTGCGTTTGGATTTGTCAGTGTAGTAGTTCTTACAGAGTACTGAACTGAAGCTGATCCAGGATTCTGAAGTATCAAGACTAATGGTTGTGTCTCTCTTTGGAACTAGTGATCTGTGTGTGTGCCTGAAGGCTGAAAATACTGTGTGCACTGTGTGTGTGTGACTTGTGTCTGTGTGCACTGTGTGTGTGTGACTTGTGCCAAGTTGATGTAGAAACTAAGAAAGATGATTTCAGCAGTCTGATTCTGCAGTTTAGTCTGCTCGTGTAAAATGTGTAAAGGTGACTTGTATTAGTGTGTTGTCATGGAGTAAACTTCTTTGTTTGAAAAGGGGACCATCCAAGTTTGTCTTCTGCTCTCTTCTGCTCTTCCCCTCCTTATATTATTTTTGCATGTATGCATGTGCATGCACGCACGCACACACACGCACACACACACACACACATACACACCAGGAGGAGACAGATCGGTTCATAATTGGCATGAGAGCCAAAAGGTAGATGTACGAGGAGTGCAACTGCTTTTACTTGCACACGTATTGATCATAAAGAGATGTCTCTAACTGTGTGGGTAGTCTTCGTCATGCATTAATGAGGTGCCGTTTCCTCCATACCGGACAAAGGGAAACTGTAAATATCACATTATCAGTGACACCTACTCTCAAGTGTGACAAGTAATAGGAAAGGCCCCTGTTGTCCCCCGCGCCAGGTCTTCTGATAAGCGCAAAGACTTTATGCATTTGCCATCACTTTACCGGTATTAATGCTGGTAATGCGGCTCCCTCTGGGGCAGTTTGAGACCGGATTTACAACAGTCTCAGCAGAGGCAAGAGTTCATTCTATCACTCCTTGGGTACTGTCACTGAATGAGAGACTTTACTGAACATGTATGAATCAGGCTTGGGAATTTTCAGTCATTTTTGGCAATCTTCAGCCAGATTTCCTCCTTTCCCAGCAAAAAAAAAAAAAAAAAAGTTTCAGCCAAAGAAAAGGAAGGAAGGAAATGGGTTGCACACACTATCGTGATTTATGTAATGCCATTGGGGACAGTCTAACTTCATATTCAGTGACTTGCATGTCAGTATCAAGGCAGTATTTTACATATGGGTGTCAGCAGAAGCTACTAAATGCCTTCAAAAATGCCAAAATTTCTTCTGTTGGAGGGGCATTGCCCGTGTGGTCTCCCAGCAGGATGCGGCCTCTGCACCCAATCCTAGGTTTCAGTCTTTTTTTTTCCTCGGCTATTCCCCAGCCTGAATACATACTAGCCATGCTAAGTAGACAGTGGTACATGTATGGGAACTAAATTAAAGGCACAGTTGTGTTGTGTGACATTTTATACACACCCCTGATCTTTGTGTCAGGAGGAAAGGTTTTTGGTTGTTGTCAGCTTGGTGATGTTCCTGTGTGTGTGTGTGTTGTGTTCTTTGTTTTTTTGGTTTTTGTTTGTTTGGGTTTTGTATTTGGTTGGTTGGTTGCTTGCTTTTCGTTGTTTTTCAAGGGGGGGGGGGGAGGTGGGGGCTTCTTGTGTTGTTTTTCAGGGGGGGGGGGGGGGGGGGGGGGTTGTGTGTGAGCGAGTTTTTAGGGCTGAACACCGCGCAAGCAACAAAGACTCATTCGCGGCTAATTGTGCATGAGAACATGCTGTCTTTGATTGTGATGCAGGCTCTTGTACATGCTTATTTTTGCATGTTTCATTTATTGGCAAATGTGGTTTCTGTTGCAGATGTTGATGGACCCTATGGGAGGCATCGTCATGACAAACGATGGCAATGCTATCCTCAGGGAGGTAAGTTTAACCAGCATCCATCAAGATATTTAAACCATCTGTTGATCTACAGGCAGGCAGGCATAGATGGTAGACCATCTTTATATGTACATGCACGTGTGTTTTGCTGTATGATGGCTGTGTCTGTGTTATAAAGCAGGGGTAACTCAGATTCAGAGCACTGTGATTTCTTCAGCATGATATTCATTTTTTTTTTTTTTTTTTTTTCATTTTTACCCCTTTATGCCCTCATGTGGGACAATTACAGTGACCGTTCATTCATCTCCTCTCTCCCAAAGTCCCTCCTCATAGTGTCCATTTACAAGCAAACTCGTAGTGTGCGTTTTTATAAGTGGGAGATCTCATGCCGGTTTACTCTGATTCCATTAGGGGAAATGCCCAGTATTGTATTGTTCCCTTGGTGATTGATGATGGATCATTATCCGCCGTTTTCCAGATTAACGTGCAGCACCCTGCAGCCAAGTCCATGATAGAGGTCGCACGTACGCAGGACGAGGAGACGGGGGATGGAACCAAATCTGTCATCATCTTGGGTACGTTCCGTCTCTGGTGGCATCGTGGTGTGTTGATTTCAGGATGGAACGATTTGTTTCTGCTACAGTTACATTTTTTTGTGATAAGAAAGGAAGACTGCAGTTTTATGAATTACTGGTTATTTGTTAAATTGTGGTGCAGAAGCAATTGTTTTCTGTTGTTTACACCTGCCTTGCCACCACTCCAACAGACTTTTTTTTCAAAACATTTACTTTTTTTTCTGCCGTCCAGCTGGCGAAGTGCTGTCAGTGGCAGAGCACTTCCTGGAGCAGCAGATGCATCCTACAGTCATCATTGCTGCTTACAGACAGGCTCTGGAGGACATGCTGGAGGTACTGAGGACAAAAATCAGGTACGCTGCTTGGCTCTGTTCCTGTAAACTCCCCCCCCCCCCCCCCCCCCCCCAAAAAAAAAAAAAAAAAAAATCTTCACTTATCTTCTTCACCTATCTGCCTTAAATGTTAACTGTTCATGGAGACTTTTTTGTTGTTGGTTGGTTGTTTTGTTTTCAATGTTTTGGGTTTTTATTTCTTTATTTTATTTTATATTTTATTGTTGGGGGGGGGGGGGGGGGGGGGGGGGGGGATCCAGTTCCACATTCAGAAATGTTGGTGGCAGGGATGTCAACATAATTTGTCTGTTGTGTGCCTTAGATTGTAAAATACATTCAGTGCTTTGTTTCTGTGTCACCCAGCATCCGTATGGTTCTTAGCCAGAATGGCATGTTTAGCAGTCAAGACTGTTGTCTTTCGAGATATTATAAAACCAAGAACAGTAACATGACCTTGTTTATTCTTCTTGTGTGTGCAGTACACCAGTGGACACTTCTGACAGAGCACAGATGCTGAACATCGTCAAGAGCTGCCTTGGTACCAAGTTCATCAGCAAATGGTGAGAGCATGCATAAAGACCCCTCTGTGGAAGGGTTTACGTCACCAAGTTTTACTCAGGCTGGGGAATTGTCAGTCATTTGGCAGTTTTCAGTCAAATTTCCTATCCTTTCAGCCAAAAAAAAAAAAAGGCAGGGGGGAAAAGGTTGCACACATGATCATGTAATTGTATGATGATACATGTAATAGTATCTGAGACTTCAGTTTTGAAGGCTTGCGTATCAGTACCAAGGCAGTATAAGTTTAATTTTTGGGTGCCAGTAGAGGCCAGTAAATGCCTTTAATAAAGCTAAGATTTGTTTTTTCTGAAGTGGGGTGTTGGCCCCGTGGTCCCACAGTAGTGTGCTACTGCTGCACCCAGGCGAAAGTTGCAGTCTTTTTTTTTTGCTTCTGCAATTCCCCAGCCTGTTTACTCAATGATTTATTTTCAGTGAGCATTTTGAAGAAATCCTAATTTTGCTGTGGTCATATTCATGCTTCAGTAACAAACCTTCAAAAGTTATATTACACAAAACATTAATTTTCATTGTGTGTAGGTAAGTGCGGAATACACAGTTATGCTTGGGCCAATTATTTGATACACATTTCATTTTTAGACAATTGCTGTTGTATGAGAATGATAGATAGAGATTTGGAAAAAGTATGACAAAGGGTTGTGTAGAGGTGTTGTTTGCTGTGGCTGCATTTATAAAATCCAAATTACTGACTGCTTTTTGTGATGTTTGCAGGATGGATCTTGCCTGTCAGATCGCACTGGATGCCACGAAAACTGTGTTCATTGATGAGGATGGTCGCAAGGAGATTGACATCAAGCGCTATGCCAAGGTGGAAAAGGTCAGTGCTGGTGTTTGCTGGTCAGGCAAGCATGGCTACCATTTTCGAGCAGCCATATTTGTCCCGGAAAACGCATAAAAAGAATACTCCGTTCTGAAAATACAGATAGCTGCTGCATGTCCAAGAAAAAAAATGCACGCACTTGAATCTCCAATGCAGTAATGGACCTTGTTGGCCTCTATTGGATGTGTTGCATGAGGTGGCATAACTGCACGGTGGAGCGCAAAGGGACATTACCCAAACCAGGTATTTTTGGCACAATGGCTGATATTGTACATGAACGATTTGATCTCCAGAATTTTTTATTTTTTTTAATTATTATTATTTTTTAGTCTCGTTTAGACCAGACCAAGTCATCTGGCTAACCTTTCAGGGTATACATTTGGACAGAAGTAATTTAATGCCAGTGAGCCAACACAGTGATAACATTTTGTGTCTGAAGCTTGGTGTGTTCCTGAAAGTTGTACTGTGTTCCAGATTTTCATGTTATGGGTTCTGGAAATCTTAATTGCAGGGTAGGTTTGCCTGGTCAGGGGAATTTCCCATGTTTTTGTGAAGTCTTCTGCAAGGTATATATCTAAATTTATTCCCTGTATTTGTCAGGCCTTTGGCTGTGCGTTGTTCGTAGGGCACCTTATTTTAATGAAGTGTGCGTTTCTTCTTCACACAGATTCCTGGTGGCACAATTGAAGAGTCTGAAGTTCTAAGAGGAGTCATGATCAACAAGGACATTGTTCACCCCAAGATGCGCAGGTAATTGCCCTAGGGCAGTCTCCCTCATTTTCCCACAAAGGATGAGAAAGAGAAAATGTAACCGAAATCACTGCTTGAAAGGGCATTGCTGGGGTGATAAACAGAGTATGGGTCAGCAGCAGTGTGCCGTATTTTGTAGTTCAGCTGCTCTGAACAACAACTTGGTGTTAATGCTGTAAGTGTTTTTGTTTGGTGCAGACGAATCGAGAACCCACGTATCATGCTGCTGGATTGTAACCTGGAGTACAAGAAGGGAGAAAGTCAGGTGAGTCAACTTAGTGCTCTGTTCCTTGCTTGGGTTGTTTGCCTTTGTAAGGGAATGTGTGTGTGTGTGCATTCATACCACATCATACATGTGCATTAGTGATTAGGTGCTCAGCCCTAACTGCTTAATAGCATGTTTAGCATGTCTGTGTGAACTTGCACAGTTGGAGCCATCACCCTTCCCGTGTGTGTGTGTGTGTGTGTGTTTAGCCTTTAGTTTCATGAAGAATCACTATTGTTAACACTTCTGCATTTTTCACTTGCAGACGAATATTGAAATCACAAAGGAAGAGGACTTCACGTGAGTTATCATTTTGTTCTTCTCTCTTAGCACTAATTTGACTAAATGAAATGATGTATTGACTTTTTGGAGGATTCTTTAGAAGCTTTAAAGTTCTGTTGATACAGCTTCAAAAGATGTTTGTCATATTCAGTGACTGGTTGTGTTGTGTGAGAAGATTTTTCCTGGCTTTTTGGCTGCTTATCGGGCTTGTCTTTCAAAATGCTGTAGGTAAGTGGGTGGTGCTAAGCAACACAAATTTCCTAAAAGGGACATTTAAAATGGAACAGAGAACTAGGATGCCAGTATGTATGACAAACATTAGTCCTGTTTTGCTGAAAGTGAGCTCAGTATGTGTGTTGTACTCCCTGACAGTATGATTCTCAAGATGGAGGAGGAATTCATCCAGAAGATGTGCGACGAGGTGATTGCACTCAAGCCCGATCTCGTCATCACAGAGAAGGGCGTGTCTGACCTTGCTCAGCACTTCCTGGTCAAGGCTGGAATCTCGGTCATCCGACGTGTTCGCAAAACCGACAACAACCGCATTGCTAGGTACAGATTCAGAATACCAAACGACTTAATACACTCTTAGAGGTCAACAGACAAAGCAGTGAAAATTCCCATAATTTTTGGCTAAGCCTTCATACGGGGACAAATGAAATACAAGGACGGATTTTGCAGTCCTTTTTGTTCTGGTAACTTTTGATGAGACTGGTGGGGACAAGAAATGGTAGGGAAATGATTCTTTGGGATTACTGTTGTCTTGAAATGTGTTGTGGCTGGAATGATGCTGATGAACTTTCGTTCTACTGACTTTGAGTTGAAGACAAAAGTATGATCTGACCAGCCCCATTAACACAGTAACACACATCTCAGCTTATGCAGTAGTATAAGATGGCGGCCTCACTCAAGTTTGCTTTTTTCCTACTTTTAACACAGACAGACAGTGCATTTACTGAGATTGCAGCGGTCTGTACGCAATTTACTTGGGCATGGGAATAAGCTCATTTTTAACTTAATGGCACAAGTTTGGTGAAAGCATAGTACTTTAAATCCTACCCATGCCACTGAGTTTGATGGAAATATTGATTTTCTTTTGTACAGGGCTGTTGGAGCAACAATTGCCAACAGGACGGACGAACTGAAGGAGGAGGATATCGGCACTGGCTGCGGACTATTTGAAATCCGGAAGATTGGGGATGAGTAAGTTGTCCATACTTTTTCTTGAACCATGGTCAGATCATCCAGCTACAGCTGTTTTTATTGTGATGCTTGTTTTCCTAATGCAGGAAATGCCTGAATTGCTGAAGAAAGTGGACTGGTCTTTTTGATGCGGAACATTGGCTTTTGGTTGGAAAAATGATTGGCTTTTGGTTGGAAAAAGATCGGCGTTTGGGTTGGAAAAGATTGGCTTTTGGTCGGCAGAACACTGGCTTTCCAAAGTGAAAGATTTGCGTTCAGATGTGAAAAAAAAAGCTTTTGGTAGGGAAAAGATTGGCTTTGGTAGCGAAAAGATTGGCTTTTGGCCGGAAAAAGATTGGCTTTGGGTTGGAAAAACATTGGCTTTTGCTTGGAAAAACATTGGCTTTTAGTTGGAAAAGATTGGCTTTGGTTGCGAAAAGATTGGCTTTTGCTTGGAAAAAGATTGGCTTTGGGTTGGAAAAAACATTGGCTTTAGGTAGGAAAAATATTGGCTTTTGGTTGGAAAAGATTGGCTTTTGTTTGGAAAAACATTGGCTTTTGGTTGGAAAAGATTGGCTTTTGTTTGGGAAAACATTGGCTTTGGGTTGGAAAAAGATTGGCTTTTGGTTGGAAAAACATTGGCTTTTGGTTGGAAAAAGTTTGGCTTTCCAAGGTAAAAGATCGGCTACCTTATGGAAAAAATGGGCTTACTGAGGTAAAAGATTGGCTTTGTTCTGGTTTGATTGTAAGTGTAAGGTATAAAATTGCGAAAATGGTAAGACAGTCCAGGTTGGTCTTTATTCTTAATACTCAGTGCACATAAGAATACATGTACATACAAAGTACCAAAACACTGAACAGTTCTTCTGAAGTGAAATGTAGATCTCAGTGACTGTTATACAAAGTCGGTGTTTCTCACTATTTCAGTTACTTCACCTTCCTGGTCGAATGCAAGGACCCAAAGGCTTGCACCATCTTGCTGCGTGGCGCCAGCAAAGACATCCTGGCCGAAGTGGAGCGCAACCTGCAGGACGCCATGAACGTAGCTCGCAACGTCATGATAGACCCGTGTCTCGTACCAGGCGGAGGAGCTGCAGAAATGGCTCTAGCTCAGGTCAGTCTGCCTGCTTGCATAAATGTGAATAGTGATTTTAGTGTGTGTCCTGTTTTGATATTCATGGGTTTGGTCTTTTTGTCAATGTTGCCCTTTTTGTTAGTGTTGTAGTGGATGTGAACTTTTAGTCATCTTCGCACACGCAAAAAAAAAAAAAAAAAAAAGAGAGAGAGAAGAAGAGTTCTTTTCTCTTCTCCCATTCCTGCCATTTCATCATCTCCTCTGCTTACAGCTCTGCTCTAAGTTTTGAATACATGTATCTTTTAAACCAGCATTCTGGACGTTTTATTGTGGTGTTTTATTTTGATTGTGCCGATGTTCATGAGACATGTTGATGTTCATGTCAACAGGCCCTGAATGAGAAGGCCAAATCAATCACCGGTGTTCACCAGTGGCCGTACCGTGCCATTTCACGCGCTCTGGAGGTGATCCCCCGCACGCTGATCCAGAACTGTGGCGCCAACCCAATCCGCACTCTCACTGCTCTCAGGGTGAGTTAGTGGGACTTTCCGTCTCACTGCCTCACATTTACGAAGGTTTTTGACACATTCAAGATCTGTGCGATTTGGATACATTTGTGAGGGTAGTGTGAATTTTTCACGGCAAGCCATGGCTGAGGAGCATGTTAATTGCTGAAGACTTCACACAGCGCTTTTGAATCATGTTTGGCTCATGAGGAGGGGGGCGGGGGGATTATTGAGGATGAAGTTGTTTGGTTGCATATCATATCGACAGTCACAGCTGCACTGCACAGGGTCAGTAATGGTCATGTCGCTTGCAGGCCAAGCATGCCCAGGGTGAGAAGACGACGTGGGGTATTGATGGCAACACCGGCAACATCGTGGACATGGAGGAGTTTGGTGTGTGGGAACCCATGACAGTCAAACTACAAGTCTACAAGACAGCTGTTGAGGTACATGATCATGACCAATTCCAACTCATGCACCTATACAGAGTGTGTGAAATACGCTTGTCGTTTTATCGGAGATGGGTTTGAACAAGCCTGTTGCAAGCTTGTCAGGCTTCTCGGAAGAAGACTGGTTTTCTCTTTTTCTTTTAGCACAGTTGTGGTTGCAAAACAATCATAATTAACAAGTAGAGGTCTGATTGCAGTATATCCGCATATTTCACGCACTGTTGTACGTAATCGGAAACACTGGATGTCTCATTCAGCTTTGCGTTGAGCCTTCTATAGGCTCAATGCCAGCCTGTAAGAGGCCGAAACTGTGCAGGTGTGTAAGTGGTATGATGGCAAGACGCTACCAACACAACTGAGTACAATTTGTGAGTTTAGAACTGTTGGATGTTGGGCCTATGAACTGGAAACTGTTGACAGCACTTATTTTCTTCTTTTTTTTTTTTAAACGGTAATTTACTTTTGCTTTGCAGACGGCCATCCTTTTGCTGCGCATCGACGACATCGTCTCTGGCACAAAGAAGCAGATGGGAGGCGGTGATTCCGGTGGTGCCGCGTCTCAACCATCAGGCCCAGCGCCCCCTGGTCCAGAGGGAGAGTGATTTCATCCGTCTCGCTAGATAGTACATCGTCCTGATATATTTCAATCCACCGCCATCCATCTCAAGTTGTCAGTGTAATAATTATTTGAACAAAAAGGATATTCTTTTGCGGGAAAGCATCATTTGACGGAAGTCATTGTAAGAGGCATTGTCTCCTGAACAAGTCTGTTTTCTAGTAAAAGGGCCTAAGCGCTTACCAACTTAATGGTGCTTACGCCTGTTTTCTAGTAGACAGTATGCTTGTCCATCATATGCTTTGCCCTGAGAGTGGTTTACCCATGAAAATTGTGGCATTCAGACGTTCATGAGTATGAAAGTGTGACCGAATGAATGCTGGCAGCTTGTGTTGATGTGTTTTTTGGTTTGTTTTTAAATTCAGGGTTTTTCTGTGTACTGAATGTTTTGCAGAATGCAAGTTCCACTCTTTCGTATCACTTGAAGCAATACTGGTGACTTTTACAAACATTGCATTCGGTAAAACAGTTTGTGGAACTGCTACACGAAAAAGAAAAATGTTAAGACTGTAAGTTATTGAAGAAGGTTTCAATAGATAATTGTCAAATGCTAAAACTGCTTTTAGTACCTTTGTGAATTTCATGTTCAGGATCTTTCAGCTGCTGTGCTTTCCATTTCATTGTTTGTGTGCTTTTTTCGTATTCTGTGTTTAAATTGTGTACATCAGATTGCCTTGCAACTCAGTTTTTAAATAAATTAACAAAAAATGTTGTACATAACTCTGTGTGTGTGTGTGTAACAGAAAGAGAAAGTTACGTTCATCCGCAGTGTGTGTGTGTGTGTGTGTGTGTTACAGGCTTGAATGTTTGAAGCACAGGTTATTGCGGTGTGTCATTCAAAACTCCAGTTCCCTTATCAATCATACAGTTCTACAATCCAGTGAATTCAATTCAACGAATCTACAATTCAGTGTAACAAGATCTGTGAAAAGGTCGCCAATTTGATATGTCAGCAAGGAAACGGTTGAGTGAAATCAAGCCTAAACTCAAGTTGAACTGACTGACCAGAGATCTATCCGCCCCAGACAAAAACGCTAGTCCCCCGTTCTTCAGCTGGATTGGCCTTACAACCCGGTTTTCCTTTTCTACGGGAAGAAAATGCTGACTGATCAGTTTTTACAAGAAACATTTTGTGCCAGTGAGGAGATGGCTTGGGATTAGGTGGGGATGAGAATTTCTCCTCGTTTTGTTTCCCCTTGACAGGGGAAACACCCGAACTGTGATTTTAGCCCAATTTCAAACCGACAGTTAAGCACACACAAACAGCAGGTTCACGAGGGGAAAACGAGCTTTTTAGACGGGCTCGAGAGGAAATGGAGGAAGACGAAATACAACCAACTCCGAGAGAACAAGCTTTTGTCACGTACGCGACAAGTGAAGTAAAGTAACATTGAGCAATATTGCGTGTGGGAACAGAAATCGACCGTTCACAGCACGCGATTTAGCAGTTAAAATTCACCACCAACTACCATGCGCACTTCGTGAATTGTAGATGTTTTGCTTCCATATATGGCAGAGAGGTGGGCAGTGGCTCATTGGGGTAAGGTGTATGCGCGGTACTCTGAAGTCTACTGATGCAATCCGTTCTTGATCAAGTAATTGACGTCACGCGGTCGCCAAATGGGTCAACTGCCCGGGTTCACTGATTCACTTGCAGAGACATTCCACCTGTTCAGTGCCCAAATAATGAGCAAACTGGCATTATTCAAAGTTAGGCAAACGGTGTTAGATTTTTTTTTTTTTTAACTTTCGTTGTGAAAAATTCCGGCGAACTCAAGTTGAGGCAGACTGTGAAGAGATGACACCGGGCTCATTTACGACACGCGAGTCACAGTGTAAATCCACTGGTTTTCATGAACATCGGGGGCTCAATGATGGTCCAGCCCAAGCTGGGTGCACCAGTCTACCGCCCCCACCGTCATACCACAAGGCGCCAAAAAGAGTGATGTGCGTTATTGAACTCGCATCATTTCCGCGGTGAAGCCTGGGAATTTGGGATGCTTTTCTCGCCAAAATCAGTTGCGATGCTGGATGGAATCAGCAACTTGAAATGACTCGCTCCCTGCCGCGCGTGAATGCTATGCTTGTTACCAATTTCCACGCCCTCCCCTGCATCCCCGTACCGGGGGCCGTAACGTTAACACTAGTGTTAACGTTACGGCTCCCGGTACGGGGATGCCTCCCCTGAAGCCTGCCAGATTCAGGGTTTTCCTGAAGCTTTAGTGGGCTTTCTTTGTCACTTTTTTTTTTTTTTAATTCCGGCTGAATTAAGCACGCAAGAAGAATTCATCTGTTGCCACACAAACAGCAGGAATTTGCCACATCGCGAGGACTGAATCCAGTCCAATCCATTGTCCACTCTGAAGCGCGGAGGTACTCCATGAAAACTGTTCATGCTCGTTGCCGCGCCCCGGGGGGTGGGGTGGGGGGGGACCTTGAATAAAAATATAAAAAAAACGGGCAGAGAGAAAAGCAAGACCCCTCCCCCCCCCCAACCCCCCCAAACAAACAAACAAAAAGCACACACACACACACACACACACACACACACACACACACACACACACACACACACACACAAGCAATAAAATGCCAAGCCGAGGCGGTGGGTGAGCCCCTGCCCTTCCATTCCTAGCGGCTCTCCTAACCCCTCTTCGGTTTTCGGTATAGTAATACCAAGGGGTGTTTTGATGGAGCAAACCTATTTTCGCTTTACATTAAATTAATTTTCCTAAAAATACTGACCCGATCGGTTACTCATAGGACGCACCTGCCTCCCCACTCGCTGTGGCGAAAAACTTATAGCTAGCTATATACGGGAGTAGGGAAGCAACTCCTCACATGCTCTTAACTGAGCTTAGTTGCTGCCCTTGAGCTGCCTTAGCTACGGTAGGCGTAGGCTGGTTTTACGTAGCATTTCAACGGAGCCCTTTGACCTTGACCTATGTTCAAGGTTAAACAAATAGGCTTCTTTGGATAATGAAGACACACAGAAAAAAAAAAATTACGGTGCTGATTGGTTTTCCAGATCTTGAGACATTTTGCAGAAATACACACAGACAAACACACAAACGTGAACAGTTGATCGCAAATAACCCCCTTTCCCACTTGGTGGACAGGGGCTTACAAAAATGAGGAGGAGGATTTGCTGTGTTTGGCACTGTCATTCGGTTTGAATGGAAGAGATGATGTCTTCTTTTGAAGGACTTGTTGCTTGGAGCTTCCCGAGGAGGCTCTGTCAACTGAAGAGTTCCACAGAGAATGGGGGCCGCATTCCTGAAGGATCAACAGAAAGTGATAGAATCGTGTGCATTTTCAGAGCCAGTCACAGTAGTCTGTCACCGCCATATCCACGGAAGGGGGGTGGGGGGAGAGGGGGGTAGTCAAAACGGCGGGGAGTTACACAGCGTAGTGCTTCCATTCTCGGTGATGCTTTTGTCGGCCAAAAATGATAATGGTTTTTCCCCGCGGGCAGAGATAGATTTACTATGCAACTGAAGATAAATACATGGGGCCGGCGCTCTAGGGAAATGAGGGTTTTCCCATGAGACATCACGCGCCTCACTACCAGTAACCTCCCTTGATCCCAGACATCAGTACAGTCCCTTGATCAGGTTTGAGACAACAACGTCGTTTGCATAAAATTCAGCGGGCCGGGGAATGTTGTTGAGATGGAAAGCTATGAGAAAGACACACATCTCGGAGCAATATCTCCGAATGGAATTGCAAGTTACTGAGGGTCGGAAGGAGGGGGGGAATCAGATGACATCGTTCTTCGTCTCTTTATTTGGCCGGCTTGGTGACGGTGACCGTGACCTTGTGTTAGGATCTAAGGATGGATTGCAGAATAATTTAATCGTAGACTATTTGAGGCTGGCGGCTTTCTGATATGACTTTCATTAATCGAGAGTTCCCGGCCTGCCAGAACGTTTTATCTCTCTTCTTTCGATGTGTATAGGTAGAACCTTCTGGCAGGGAGCCCTCGATTTAATTTTCCTGTAAGCGAGAAGACAGTATTCCTCGTCCAAATCTCGTTCAATTCGGTTTTCCACAGACTGCACGTGCGTGAATCCCACGTACTAAACTTTCTTCTGTTGGCTCTCGACCCTTCTCCTACGCTGGTCCAAAAGCCTGGAATTCGCTACCTCTTTCGCTCCGCCAGTCAACCTCCCTCGAAACCTTCAAAACAAATCTAAAAACCTACCTGTTTTCACCTCAAAGCACCGTCTAACCTGCCTCCGTTTTTCTCCATCTCCTTATTAAGTACCATACATGCAGTTGCCCTGGCCCCGGCCTGAACCTTGACTTTTATCTGTACCTTTACCTGTACTTTTAGCGCTTAGAACTGCCTTGTAAGTAGATTACAGCGCTATATAAATAAAATATTATTATAATTATTATTATTATTATTCTTATTTTGACAAGTAAGTAAATCTGTGTGCAGTTGTATTGAGGGGAATAAATGGCACGATGCTAATAATCCAGTTGTATTGAGGGGAATACATGGCACGATGCTAATAATCCAGTTGTATTGAGGGGAATAAATGGCACGATGCTAATAATCCAGTTGTATTGAGGGGAATACATGGCACGATGCTAATAATCCAGTTGTATTGAGGGGAATACATGGCACGATGCTAATAATCCAGTTGTATTGAGGGGAATACATGGCACGATGCTAATAATCCAGTTGTATTGAGGGGAATACATGGCACGATGCTAATAATCCACCATAATTATTATGTGTACTTCGCGATGTATGACGACTACAACTATTCAAACGGGCTTGTTCCATCTTTGCTAAGCCAGCTTATGCTTTTGGGACAGTTTCGCTCGTAAGTGCTCCTGTACGTTCAGCCGGAAAACTCTGTCTTGATGATTAGTACATCTCTCAAAGCGATACAAAGTTGTTCAGTAACTCTTTCCGGATGAACAGCTGCATATGCGACCCTACAGCGCACGTCGGTTTCAGACGAACAGCTGCATAATTATGCGGATCGTGAATTTTTTTTGTACAACATGACTAACAACAAAGATATTTGATTCTGAAAGTTGAAATTTTAGCAATAGCTGCATGAATATGTTAGTACACTTCCCTGAAAATTTCAAGTCTGTATCTTGGTTTTTGTTGTTGTTGTTGTTGTTTTGTTTTGTTTTGTTTTGTTGTTGTTGTTGTTGTTTTGTTTTGTTGTTGTTGTTGTTTTCTCTGAACTAGACAAATCTGCCCATCCACAGGGGATAGCTGAGGAAAAATCGGCCCGCCTTGAATGAGTTCGACTTCGCGCGAACGGTCGAACATTCAGTTCAGTTCTTCGATTGTTGTATACATTGCCGGACCGCTCAGTGTGGTCGCCGCGACATCGTTGGCTTCCGAGTGTCGTCTCAGTGCCAGCATTACAGACGCTGTCACTTTGAAGGTGTCTAAGTGGTGTCAGCGATGATAGATAGCACGAAAACAGCTCACAACGATCCACCTGTGAGCATAAAAATTGCATTATGATTCACAAATGAAAGGACATGATTCACTCTAGGCTGTTAACCTTATGCTGTCAGCGGAGCTGATCATTTATATGGATAATTATGGTGTGTGTGTGTGTGTGTGTGTGTGTGTGTGTGTGTGTGTGTGTGTGTGTGTGTGTGTGTGCGTGTGTGTGTGTGTGTGTGTGTGTCATTGTTTACATAAGCATTTACGCTGTAATGTTCGTGACATGTGCTGTAAACCGTGCAAGCGCTGGTCAGTCCGCGCGCACGAGCGTGGCTGTGTGTGTGTGTGTGCGTGTGTGCGTGTGTGTGTGTGTGTGTGTGTGCGTGCGCGCGCGCGCGCGCGTATGGGCGTGTGCGTGCAGTATGGGCGTGTGCGTGCGTGCGTGTGTGTCTGTGTTTTGGAAGTGTCATGAACGAGACCCTTCGACGAAGATTAAAAGTACCTGCCGTGATCACTGATGTACTGTTTCTCACTTCAACCTTTCGACAATACAACTGAGAGCTCTGGCCCGTTACTATTTAGTAACCCGGCGACTACACAGCCCTGTCACTTCAGTCAGAGTTCTGCACTAGCCATACACAGCATTCCCTCCCGGCAGAAATCAGTCTAGCTGTTTCTCTGCGGCATACGGGTTCAGCTCTCCAACAGGAAATGATGCTTTCCTGCCGACAGTAAATCTTTGTCAGAATACAATTCCTGCTGATTAGGCCTGTGTTAGCGCTGATCTAGCCGTTAACGCTGATCTGACGGGCACATCGCTTCTCGCTAGACGAGCCTTCGGTTAAATAAATCGCCAATGTGTTGGGATTTTTTTTTATGCACAGCAACACTGTTCAACGGCTTTGATTCATATCACGTAAGTGATCATGTTCACACTTTATGAACTCTCTCTCTCTCTCTCTCTCTCTCTCTCTCTCTCTCTCGTTGTTACTATGTGGTGGAAAAGGACGTTAAACCCCCAAACACCCACCCCACCCACGCCTCTCTCGTTGTTAACGAGTATGTATATCTTGGTTTTCCATTTACAACCCTTATCCATAAGAAAAGTGTAAACTACATTGCTTCCACGGGGAAGAGAGCTGCAGAGAGCCCTTAGTAAACTCGACTGTATGTCAAAAGATACATTCTATAAGATATTTGATGCACAAGTCTTACCTGTTCTCCTATACGCATCAGAAGTATGGGGGCTAAACCGCTGGAGCAAAATAGAAAGTGTGCACCTGTTTGCTCGCAAGCGCTTTTTAAACGTACAGTCGGAAAACACCTAATAAGTTTGTCTAGGGAGAAACCGGTCGCTACCCATTGTATGTAAACAGCTTTGTGCAGTCGGTGCCCTACAAGTTCACGTCCCTTGTTTACAGCGTTACAAGAAAGAAAAAAATGTGATCAGAACATGCGCGAGCGAAAATCATCAGCCATCGACCGACATCCGTCCGACAATAAATTCTGGGAGTAACGGTGCAGCCCGGCAGCTGTGTTGGTCTTACATGTTCTGCTTGCCCGGGTTACCGGCAGCAGTGTGTAACATAAAATGATATTGACTGCACTATATCACTCATAAATGCCCTCGCAGACTGAGAGGCACGAATGCCCACTTCTGCGCCGGTACTCTAACTGACCCACTGGACAGTAAGTGGCGAAATGGCGTGACTGACGAAGCTTAGCACGGGTTAGGGCTTCCTCAGGGATGAGGTAGATTTTCGGCTTTGTCCCTGGCCTGTATGCGTAGTGCTTCCTATTCGCCTCAAACATTGACTGTACGTTTAACACTATGGATTGTTCATTGATTGTTTTGCAATCAAAATCGCACGATTTTTGGATCACCCTATGTGGTGGAAAAGGACGTTATACCCCCAAACACCCACCCACCCTACACGATTTTTGGTGAGCTCTTCCCTCCCCCACCCCCCCCCCCCCACCCACCCCAAAATACTGATTTTCAAAGTCAGGAGGGTGGGTGTTTGGGGATTTAACGTCCTTTTCCACCACACACGGGTGATATCAAAGACGGGGCAACGATGAAAAAGCCAGTACAAATATTTGGCCCCAGCCGGGATACGAACTCACGACCAGAGCATTAGAAGTCCAACGCTCTACCATTCGGCCACCCCGGCTCCCCTTTACATAGTCATGAAGCTTGATGGAAGCGTCTTGGAAATTGACTAGGATACAGCCTGGGTACATTTTGACCCACGACATACGGAAAGTGTTACTGCACTCCCGTTCTGGGAAAGGCATTGTCTCCCATGAGTAGGGGTGTGAACTGAATGCATGTTCGCATGTTAGAATACATGTTCGTTCCCCGCCGCCTGAAAAACAAGAGCCTCTTGTTCGACTCCAATTGCATAACGCCAGGGCCGGGAAGCCATCCTTTAAAAAAATCAATGTATGCTTCCAAACTGGGACCGCAAGGCATGACAATACAGCTGATGTTTTGCTCCCGAGAGCTATCGAGAGCCCGCCGCGAAATTGGCTGAGGGCCCAAGAAAGCCCTTTACGATTGGAGAATGTTTTGACGCCGAGGATCTTAGCGCGAATCCGATTGGTGCAGGTGAAGTGCGTCTCTTTCTGGCGGCCGTGTGACGGGTTGGCTTTTGTGTCGCCGGCGCGCGCTATGTTCTATGACTGTCAGTCGGCGCACGTGCGTACGTTCAGAGACTGGCGACCTGCTCGCGGGGCGAACAACGGCAACACAGGAGTTAGTGCACTAACAAACAACACTGTAGCACGCGGGCGGCAACGCCTGTGCATGTCAGGGTGACGGAAGAGTGCAGCGCCCGAATGACACGGCGATGCAAATGCCATGTGACGGAGATGCATTGCGTGTGCAGGTGCGCTTGTTGAGATGAAATCGACACGGGGATGATATGAGTGACAGGTTGAGCAGCACTGGCTCTCTGACTGACAAGAAACTGGCACCACCGGCACTGCTTATCAGTCCACCACCTGGATACCCCGATTGACAGGAAATTCGCATGTATCGGTGAGTTCATCGATCTTTCTCACATACGATTTAAACCAGCGGGGATGCTTCTTTGCCGGCTGCCTTTGTTTGAAGTCTGGCGCGTTTGTTAATTAAGGTCAAGTTTCCTGTGCAATCTGTAGTTTGTGGGTTATTCGGTACGCTCGTTAATTGAAAGTGAAACTGATTAGAAAGAAACCGGACGCCAACTTCACCCCCCCCCACCCCCCGCGCCCTCCCCTCCTTTCACTCAATCCACCCACCTTCCCCTTAAGTTACAGGCAGTCCAGGTGATATACAGTCTTCAAATGCCGACCCCCCCCCCCCTCCATAAAAAAGTGAAAGTGAAACAAAAGAATTAGCGATTTTGATTAGAAAAAACTCCTGGCACCAATGAAACAATAATTAATGTAAGCATTCATATGGCAAAGAGCCATTCGTAAAAATAAACGTGCAAGTACCCCCCCCCCCCAACAAACAAACAAACAAACACCCCCAACCCCACCCCTCACCCCCATCCACTCCTCCCAAAACACACACACACACACACACACACACACACA
The DNA here is from genome assembly GCA_018292915.2 of Batillaria attramentaria. Lineage (NCBI taxonomy): Eukaryota > Metazoa > Mollusca > Gastropoda > Batillariidae > Batillaria > Batillaria attramentaria. Next base: position 107,822 of record JACVVK020000655.1, on the reverse strand, counting down.
CACACACACACACACACACACACACACACACAACCAAGAAAGGACGGCAGGATTTTAAAAAAAAAAAAGAAGAAGAAGGGGAAAAAAAACGAACAAGACACAAGCTTGCGAATCATTCCTTTGCTTCGTATCATCCAAGTTTTCCTGCGCAGGACAAATTGCCCTGGGGCTGGTTAAAAAAGAAATATGACGCTAACATGTCTAACGTAAGCCATATTTAGAAGAAACAGAACTGTGGATGACGTTTATGTTTTGCAAAATGGAAAAACACATCATCGTTTGAAATGTCAAAGGCGCGTATGCTATACACAGCGAAAACGATACTGAAGAAACTTGTCAGATGACATACAGTAGGGCAGAGAGAGAGAGAGAGAGAGAGAGAGACTGACTGACTGACTGACTGACTGACTGAAACTTTATTTTCCAAGGATGAGATAATAGTCCAACGCTCTACCATTCGGCAAACAGCCCGTCTCCCTCCAGGGACCACGACGTCGCAGTGAACAAAAGTCATCTTCAGAAGAAGGTCGTAGGACTAGAGGTGTCATCATACGCGGCAGTTCTCGTTCACACGGCCAGTAGACGTCACAGTAAATGTACTGTATTCAGGGCTCTGCTAATCATTAATTAAAGGTCCCGTCCATCCTGGTTTTTTGTTGTTGTTGTTTGTTTGTTTGTTGGGGGTATTTGTTGTTGTTGTTGGGTTTTTTTGTTGTTGTTTTTTTTTTTTGGGGGGGGGGTAATTTCCCAAAATTTTGCATTTCAACAGGAGGAAGGGACCACGCTCTGTCACCTGAGCTCTCTAGGTTGCCTCCGAACACCCTAGCATTTTCTTTGAAATTGTACGGTACATGTAGCTGAATGTTATTCTAGATTTGCTCTGTAGCGGTCGTGTGTGGGCTGCATCGCACTGTGACTCGTTTCAAACACTTTTTGACACTTGTTTTTTTGTTTTTTGTTTTTTTTTTTGTGGGGGGGGGGGGGGGGCGAAATCTCCGTACACTACCCCTGTAAGAAATACTATTTCGGGTGTACAGGCGCTCTCGCGAGCGCAACTGTGCGTAGACAAAAGCTGGCTGCTGTGAACCGTAGTGATCTTGAAGAATTATTGGCCTTCAAAACGTGCGCGCGATAGTGCATAAGCACGCACTGGAGAGGAAACGTCTTTTGACTGATCGAAAGGGACAGGACAAAACACAGGACGCATGGCTTTACGTGCAAAATTGAAACAGCTGCCAGCCGATTATAGGTTTTAGCTACTCTGCTTTCGCTTTCTTTTTCGTTTTCTGCCGCACGCGCACGTTGGCAAAACGGCAATACGATGAGAGAGAGAGAGAGAGAGAGAGAGAGATGCTTGGGAGTTTGACGTCCTTTTCCACCACGTAAGGGTGACACCAAAGACGGGGCATCGAGAAAAAGGACAGCACAAATATGTAGCCCCAGCCGGGATTCGAACTCACGACTGGAGCATTGAGAGTACAACGCTCTACCATTCGGCTGTCCTGGCTCCCAGAGAGAGAGAGAGAGAGAGAGCACTGGGTAATAGTTTGACGAGGAATCAGCCTCGCGACCTTGATGGTCGCTAGTGGAGATTGTGACCGTTAAGTCAACCCCTTTTATCGCACATGGGTGACATGTGTGAAGAACGCTCTGTTTGCAAATCCATAACTTTGACTATGATATTATGTGGCCTGCCGCTTGAAAACACCGCCTGATCAGGCTGTGCACAAAGACTGAAAGTACATGTCTCCAAGCTGAATACAAGATTTCATTACACACACGCGCGCGCGCACACACACACACACACACACACACACACACACACACACACACACACACACACACACACACTGTCACACACACACACACACACACACACACACACACACACACACACACACACACACACACACACACACACGGGGATGGGGCGTCGGGAGGGGTTAACATAGCTTACACATCGATCTTTAACCAGGAGTCAGTGAGTGACAGAAACCTGTCTCCCGGACAGTTTCGGCGACGGACCCCGCCATACTGTAGTGCCGATTACCTCCTGTGTTTAAGGTTGTTTACCAGACCCAGGCAATAATTGCGTGACGCTCCCCACACCCCATGAACCGTTTGGCTGCGGTATGATGTGAGAGCAGGCGAGTTCAAAGAGGTACTTAGCACTGTGAATCGACAGGTGGTGAAGTGGAGTCTGAGGTACTCGAAGGGGCTGCTGTTTCTCAAAGCTACAGGTTTTTTTGTGTTTTTTTTGTTTTGTTCTTATTGATATTGATGCGGCAGTGGGGAATCAGTCATGTTCTGCGCAGATCAGAGAGAGAGAGAGAGAGAGAGGGGGGGGGGGGGCAGGCACTAAGGCAGGCAGGCAGACAGACAGACGAACAAACGTTTTTCTTTTCCCAGCGGGAAATACAACAAACCACACAATAAACCACACGATTAGATTATTCATTGCTACAAGAGAGAGAGAGAGAGAGGGTGGGTGGGTGGGTGGGTGTTTGGGAGTTTGACGCCCGAGAGAGAGAGAGAGAGAGAGAGAGAGAAGGGGGCGGGGGGAGGGGGGTAATTTGAAGGCATTTTGCCCAGTCACATGTGCCGGGAAGCGGAGGGGGCGAACAGTAACATGGATGGACAACAAATCAAACACAGCTGTACACTACAATTCAGGACGAGCGAAATAGGTCAAGGTCATTCAAAAGAATATGTTTGTAAAGGTCTTATTGCTGTCTATCATCATGCCAAGATAGTTGTCTCTGGTTTTCATAGCAATGCTCCAGTTTTCCGTCAACAACTTACATATCCTTGACCTTGAGTCAAGGTCATTCAAACAAGATGTGTCAGTAAAGATCTTATCAGTGTCTGTCATTACGCCAAGTTTGATGCCTCTGTTTTCTGTAGTTTCTTTGAAAATGCCAACTTTTAAAATTCACAACAGCTAGCGTTAATGACCTTGACCCAAAAAAGCAGGTGAAAATCTTCAAAAAAGGCCCTTTGTTGCTCTGTAGAAATAGCGATTTGTCTTTGATATAAAGTTGAACAGGAAGCTGAGACGGGCAGTCTCCAGTTTCGCTCGTTGTCAGGGAACTTGCCCTCACATCCGTCACGCAGTCCGGTCATTGATCCTAGATGCGATGTAAACGATAGCGACGCAATTTCATTCTGCCTAGTAGTACTACCTGGTACCGCTACCAGCTATAGTCTGGTCTCTGGAAACACTGGTAATATAGACGCTCCCGGAAGACAGACTGATTTAAAAAAAAAAAAAAAAAACTAACAGAAAATCAAGTGTTATGCGTGCTGAATCGATCTGTATAAAACAAACAAGGAAATGTCGAGAATGCAGGAAAGTCCCCAACCTGTTTTGGCGTTTTGGGGACAGTTTCCCTTCAAGTACGTTGTCTCTATAACCACAATGTGTGTGTGCGTGCGTGCGTGCGTGCGTGCGTGCGTGCGTGTGTGTGTGTGTGTGTGTGTGTGTGTGTGTGTGTGTGTGTGTGTGTGTGTGTGTGTGTGTGTGTGTGTGTTTGGACTCTTCACTTGAATTTTCCTTCCTTTAACTTTTGGTTAATAAATTGATTGATTGATTGATTGAACATCTCAGTTCAGCACTCAGCCCGGCGAACAATCACGTGCTCTTTGTTTGCGCAATACACAGGGCATCTCGATTTTGAGTCGGACTAGTCGGGCTGCGCTCTGACCTGACTTGTACTGCGTAGAATAATAATAATAATAATAATAGCTGTGTATTGTGTAGGAGCTTTACCCAATTTCTTGAACTGGCTCAAAGCGCCGCGAGCCGGCTGAACCCAACACGCACGCTCACGTGAACCACGCGCATTATCTCACACACTGGACAGGAACACATTACCATCACGTGGTGCGAAGGGTCAGCTCAGCTATTCAAGTGCCGGGAATCAGAATTGCATTTATTTTCAAATTTTGTGGGCTGAACATTTCCAAAGCAGAGGGGGAGGAAGCCGGAGTACCCGGAGAGAACCCCCCGACGGTCGGCCCGAATGAACTTCGGTGCCTCCGCCCCTCACAGAGCATCAACACTTTCAACAGTGGCCAAATATGACGCAATAAGCCTGTTTCCGTGTAAGTTGGTTGGTTAGCTGGCGTTTATCGTCCACGCCACAACGAGGTGATTGCAGACGGCCCTAGGGGGCAGGTTATGGGGGATGGGGATAGCTACCCTAACTGTACAGTCCAGCTGAACACTTATTCAATCCAGTCGGCCACATTTTATGTATCCTTGACTGTATTGGACGAGTTACACAAACAGATCCAGCTCATCACAGTCAGTGGAAGCGGGGCAACGTGAAAAGGACCTGTACAAATTTTTTGGCCCTGTCGGGAATCGAACCCGGGACCTTTCGATCTCGAGTCCAACGCTCAGACCGTTGAGCCACCGACTCCTCTATTTCCGTGTAGTGAGCTGTTTAAACGTGCGGGAAGCTAGCGGTGTTTGACAGGCGTGAAGGCAGCTTCCACAATGAATTATGCGTTCATGAGCAAATCAGCGTGCTACAGGGTGAATGAATTTTTCATCACTAGCACAAATCCCATCGGGGCTACACTCTGACGAGTGGTCTGACGTTTCTATCTTTTTTTTTTTTTTTTGGTGTGTGTGTGTGTGTGTGTGTGTGTGTGTGTGTGTGTGTGTGTGTGTGTGTGTGTGCGCGCGCGCGCGCGTGCATACGTGTGTGCGTACGTGCGTATGTGTGTGTGCGTGCGTGCGTGCGTGTGTGCGTGCATGCGTGTGCGTGCGTGCGTGCGTGCGTGCGTGTGTGTGTGTGTGTGTGTGTGTGTGTGTGTGTGTGTGTGTGTGTGTGTGTGTGTGTGAACTGTTGAAATGCTGTATAACAAGACGAATGAGGTCAAGGTGGAAAAAAAAAGAGCTGGATTTCAAGATTTCTCTGGCAAGGATTTACCACGGCTCAGTAAAAAAAATTCCGCTTCTTCTCCACACAAAGGCACATAACTCTTGTCGCGGACGGCAACTCCGCCCCCATTGCGCCCGAGAGAAAAACCAAGACGCAGAAACTTTGTGGCCAAGCAAAATGACACTGGCAAAGCCGTCGTGCTCTACGTTGTGAGGGGGTGGACGCTGAAGAGCGGGCTAAAGTTAGCATCCTCCAGTATCCAAAGATTAAAGGCGGCTATTAGAGGACGAGCAGCTCCCGCTGTGTCAAAAATGTTTTGTTAAGACGCTGCTAATATACTGGGCCAGTGCCCTCTATATTGGGTCAGTGCCCTCTATTTTGGGTCAGTGCCCTCTCCCCCCGCCCCCCTTCCCCGGCTGTTTTAGACCTTGTAATTTAGCCGTCGACCCCCATGTGACCAATACGGCCTGCTCGAAAGTGAAGTTCACCTCGGACAGCAAACCGACATAGCGCAGCGTGCCATAGCTATTAAGCGGGCCCCCGCCCCCCGTGTTGGGCCTGAAGCTAGTGGTAGCCGTACATTTAGCAGCTTTGGCCCGGAAGATGCCCTTATCGTGATCTATGAGCTTGGAGCAGTTACGTCTTTAGATTTCCAGGCCGCAAGGTGTTTTTAAGGCCCACTTTTTGTGTACCTTTGTCTCGTTGTGTCCAGAAACCGTGTCTGAAGAACGGATCATTGATCTTTGACTCAGTTTTTTGGTGGCTACACCCCCTCCTTAGAAGGAGGATCCGATTAGAGTTCATTGACGGAGGGAGGGAGGGAGGGGTGTGTGTGTGTGTGTGTGTGTGTGTGTGTGTGTGTGTTGCTTCAAAAAGTGCAGCTGACCTCAGAGGGAGGCCACCTAACTTGTCCTTGTGTGATGAAACCCAACACTGATAAACTGAAGCCAACAAAATTAGACACAGGATTGCACTGAGTAAAAGGAAGACTTGTCAGCATATTCGACCGACGCTGCAAAAGGCACAAACTCCCATCTCGTAGAAGGCCTGGTTTGTGCTTCGGCAAAGTGAGAGGCAATCAGTCAGTGTAGGAAACCTTGTCGCCGTTTTTCCGAGCTACAGGCGAAGCCAGATTTAATTCTGAAGCCTTATTTTCGTACACTTCCACCTTGGTAAAAAAATAATCATGAGATGGGAGGGTTGTGAATTTGGAAGGAGTTACTGAATTCTTCCTCGAGCTAGAAATGGTCTGCTGGCGACTGATGTTGGCTGCGTTGATAGTTGTGCTCTATATCTCTGAGTTTTAAACTGTGTTTGTTGTTGCTGTGGGTCGGGGGCGGAGGAGGGGGGGGGGGGGTATTTCACGTAAAACGGTTTGGGCTTATATTTCTGTGCAGCTACACACTTTCATACTAAGCTGTGCAGTGAACCAGTACTTAACAACCCACATCTCAAACATTTGAACATTTGGCACCCCTGTCCTGTTTGCAAGACATGAAACAGCGATGTTGTCGGCTCAGAGTCCAGTAGCACACTCAGTGACGCTGGCTGAAGCTCACCGCGTGTTTTCGTGCAGCTTCAGAGATGTTGGAAACGATGTAGCTCTGACATCGGTGCATTTTTGCACATGCGCATGTTTTTTGTTTTGTTTGTTTGTTTGTTTTTTTACACTAGAGCACTAAGGCCCTGCTTCTGTTTATTATAATAATAATAATAATAAAGAGTATTGTTTAGGCGCTTTACCCCAATTCATGAATCGACTCAAAGCGCCGCGAACTGAACCCAACACGCACGCTCACGTGAATCACACACATTCTCTCACACACTGGACATAAACACATTACAATCACGTGGTGCGAAGGGTCAGCTCAGCTATTTAAGTTTCGGAATTTAGAATTGCATTTAATTTTCAAATTTTGTGGACTGAACATTTCCAAAGCAGAGTAACCGAGTAGCGGCGATCACAGGGCAAGAAACGGAGGTCAAGATTTCTGAACGCCTGATTTGTTAATTATGCGGGCCTTCGAGATTACAAAGTGTGTACTGATTGCACCTGCGGCACGACCCGAAGTCTCGCCGAATCCCTCGAGGCCTCTCGACGTTTATGCCCGCTCTTAAATGGGCACATCGCGCGAAACGCACATGTGCACATCACAGTCGTTGCGCTGCGTGTGTCTACTAACTACAAAACTGAACACAGCTGTGCTCGGTGACAAACCGACTGAAGATGCACCGGTTGTCCGCCATGTTTGCGCGCCGAGTGACGTAGTACAGCCAATCAGAATCTGTTGTGGAAACCACAGTCACAGTTGTGGCTGTTTGAAATCCAGGTTGCCATTCGACCACCCCCCCCCCCCCCCCCCCCCCCCGCCGCCAGCAAGCAGCCGAGCACGGCAACATGCAGACTGGCAGTCGTGTAACCGCGCGCTTAAGGAGCGAAAATGTTCCAAAAGATAAGCTGGCTCAGCAAAAATGGATTAAGCTCGTTTCATGAAACCATGTTTACTACACAGTAAAAACCTGTACACGACTCCTGAGCGGTAAAAGAAAAAACTGAAATATGTACGTGTAACGCCGTACGAGCCGGTAACCACACTTTTACACCACATCAAACCTTTAAAAAAAACAAAAAAAACAACAACGCTGCTTTCGTTTTTACCGCAAAGACCTACAACCGAAAGCCCTAGGGAAATCAAGTTTGAACAGCGCTAGGCGTTGTAAGCTGCGCTTGGTCAGACCTTTCCCATCCCTGTACCGGGTCCGCGCTTCTCCAGGCCCCTCCAACGACGCCCAAATCGGGCTAACCGAGACCGAGCCGAGCTAAGTGATACCTAAGAAGGAAAAAACAAAAATGCTCGGTGTCAAGGAAAGTCAGTGGACAGTTGCGAACAACTTTGAGGTCCCAGTGTTATTTCGCACCGTGCACAGAAGCGGTGAAAACTGTCGCATTCACCAGCACAGTACATTTTCAGCCTGTTTTGAGATTATTGCCAACATGAGTTGACCCCCATGCATACACAGACCTGCAGCAGCTTTGTGCTCTGCCACGAAAATTGCGTGCTTATTGCGGCAAGGGAGACAACTCATGCAGGCAATAATCTAAACAGGCAAAAAATGTACTGTGCTGGTGAATGCGACAGTTTTCATCGCTTCTGTGCACACTGTGAAATAACACGGGGACCTCAAAGTTGTTCGCAACTGTCCACTTTCCTTGTCACCGAGTATTTTTAGTGTTTCATTCTTAAGCATCATTAGCTCGGCTCGGTCTCTCGGTTAGCCCGATTTGGGCGTCGTCGCAGGGTAGAAGAGAAGCGCGGACCCGGTACGGGGATGGACCTTTCCCCTCTATCGCATCTCTCTATCAGTTTCCGCTCCCAGTTAATTGTCTTCTCTTCAGACTTCAAAAGCCTTCAGGATTCAGGTTGTCGGATGTAAGGGAAATTTTTACAGTGCTCTGGTTAGGAAATACCTATGCTGCAGGGAGAGGTTTTAATGACCGTGTTGGTTCTCTGTTCGCCAACTAAATTCAATTTCCCCACTCTCAGCGGGTGTTTCTTTGAAGACAGAGATACCCCGGTTCGAATCGGTCAAGTTGTGCCTTTCATAGTTTACATTTCGAAGAGAGAGAGAGAGAGAGTCAAAAAATGTAATCGGTGGAAATTTTCAATTTTGTGTGGGGACAAAGCGGTTTGAGGTTTGCGATGAGAAAAAAAATGATCTGTTTTGATTGGATAAGAGACACACAAAACATGTCTGTGATTGGATGGATGACCCCAAAACCGAAATATCAAAGTCGTCTCTACTGGCTGTAAATATGTTGTAATCACGTAGCCTGTTAAATAAGATGAGATGGGAATAAATGAGATAAGGTTTTATTGGTCCTTGAAGTGTAGAATGTTGGATGAAAAGTAAATGTTCTGGACACAATGTCATTGGGGAAAATAACCTTGTTATATACATGAAAAAATGAATAAATCAGTACAATAACAACAGTAGCAACACCAACAGTTACAACAACAACATTACCACCACCACCACCACCAACAACAACAACAACAACAAAAACAACAGCAGCAACAGCAACACCATAGGCCAGTAAATTTGAAAGTCGGTTGCAGCCGAGCAGAAAATGTTGTTTTTGTTTTTGTTTTTAATTACCGGATAACAATTCACGTGCCTGGTTCCATTTCTCCACAAACGAAAATTTCACGCGTAGTTAGTTCCAGTTCTTCTGTAATCATCGAACTGCACGTGAGACCATACGCTGACATTCACATTGCAAAATGCAACCAGGTTCCACGACAACTGTTTGGACAGTACTGTTTTAAATGTACGGAGATGAGATTTTTTTTAATACTGGCACTCTGTGTGTGTGTGTGTGTGTGTGTGTGTGTGTGTGTGTGTGTGTGTGTGTGTGTGTGTGTGTGTGTGGCACTGTGTGTGTGTGTGTGTGTGTGTGTGTGTGTGTGTGTGTGTGTGTGTGTGTAATTTCAGTGTTTTTTTCCCTTTTCTTAGTATTTGTGTGTTGTTAATATTGTTTGCAAGGAATGCCGTACTTGGTCAATCTGTGTATTTGTATTAGTACATGTACTGTTCCTGTATGAGTGCACTGTTAACATGTATGTGACAAGTGTGACACAGGCGGCTGTGATGCATACATGTCTGTCTATCTTTTTTTCCCAATGCCCCTAGAGGGTCGGAAAATAAACTTGACTTGATGTGTGTGTGTGTGTGTGTGTGTGTGTGTGTGTGTGTGTGTGTGTGTGTGTGTGTGTGTGTGTGTGTGTGTGTGTGTGTGTCTGTCTGTCTGTCTGTCTGTCTGTCTATCTGTCTGTCTGTCTGTCTGTCTGTCTGTCTGTCTGTCTGTCTCCCTCTCTCTCTCTCTCTCAATTCAGGTTCGATTTTAGTACTTGTAATTTTGTTTGTTTAGTATTTCTGCGCTTAGGCTAATTTGTTGATTTATTTCTGGGTTGTGCTATTGTGTCTTAAGGTGTTGTTTTTTTTGTTGTTGTTGTTGTTTATGTTTTTGCAAGCGACACGGTATGTAGATTCCAAAATTTCGTATGAGCCGAGACTGAGGACCATGTTTCACTTGACAATTTTTTTTTTTTTTTAAATTGGCGGAAGTTGCAGAACGAGCAGCGCCTGCTGTAGACACTGGAACTTGCGAATCTTCATCCCCTGAGAGAAAAGTGTCATTTTTTCTCTCTCTCTGAGTTATCTATTTATTTAGTTATTTATTGTTGTTGTTGTTGTTGTTGTTGGTTTACTGTCGCATGTTCACGAAAACAACAACTTCCGTTTCGTGACTTGATTTCTAAACCCGCACACCGCCGTATCACCAACACCTATTTACGTCTATGGCCCGTTTCAGCTACAGTAATGTTTCCTGTTCCTGTTTGTTTTCCAGTATTCTGGAAAATGTACTGT
>JACVVK020000655.1:67500-92500 GCA_018292915.2 Batillaria attramentaria | reverse complement strand
AAAACCACACACACAAAAAAACCATTGTTGGTCGCTGTGTCTTTATCTTGCTCGCTGAGAACAGCGAAACTTCAGGCTGTAAGTAAATAGACGACTCCACTCGGCAAGCCGCGAGGCCAAAGCCACGCCCCTTTACTCTGCCGTGTATTGCGGGAAAACACAGTACGTCCATGACATCATTGTATTGAAAAAGGGGGTGATTTCATGATGAAAGAGATTGACGTAATGGTCTTCAAACGACGTCAGCGGACTTTCTGCTTTCTTTCCACGTCTCAGTCATATCAAACTACACGTGCTTCCCTCTTTGTAGTGTCTGGCAAGGAAGTTTGCCAGGCCATATCATGTGTTGTGCTTATTATGCCACGGCACGCGATTGGCTGATTTCATGAGACAGTACTAGTATGCACTCTTGATCCTGTCCCTGAAGAGAATGTTAAACGAACAAGGCGTGAAAACCCCGGCATAACTAACTAGTTTAACCCCTTGTTTAAATCACATGCTCTGACAGACCGATACATCGTCATTATTGCATTTATAAGCGGGGAGCCGGGGTGGCCGAATGGTAGAGCGTTGGACTTCCAATGCCCGGGTCGTGAGTTCGAATCCCGGCCGGGGCCAAATATTTGTGCTGGCTTTTTCATCGTTGCCCCGTCTTTGATATCACCCGTATGCGGTGGAAAAGGACGTTAAAACCCCCCAAACAACCACCCACCCTAACTGTGCAACGGCACTTGGGGTGGATCCGCCAACGGCGCATGTCGTAGTGCTAGACTTGGGCATTTTCCAACGAGGCGCTGCGTGCACTGAGGCGAGTGGACGCTATCGGAACATGCCGCTTTTGTGAAAAATTCATCCTGTGCGCACAATCCAGCAAACTTTTTTTTTTCCACTGTCTTTCCGCATTACGAGTAGAAGAAAAACAAAATCCACTTTAAAAAAAAAATGTGAAGGACGTTGGGTACAGGGCGTTCTTCTCTCCCGGGGTGATTTTCACGGGTGCACTGGCTTCATCACATGGGGTTTGTTTTTTGTTTTGTTTTTTTGACCTGCACTGGCGAAGTCTGCTCAGCGGTTTCATGGCTCGTTTGATTAGGAGCGTTGTAAGCCGGCAGGCTTTCATTATTCACACGTTTCACGCGGTTTCAGTGTCGCGCGCCAGTGAAGGATTGGGCATCGCAGTGTGGACGATGTGTCTCAAGTGCATATTTACACTGCTTGCTTCGATAAGGGTCTATATTTCTCATAGGATTTTTGTTTTGTTTTTTTTTACAGAAGAGGCCGGAGGGGATGGTAGGGAGGGAGGGAGAGGTGTTCAGTGATTGTATGTGTGTGTCTGTGTGGCCGCGGGGTGGGTGGTGAGGGGAGGGGGGTCGGGGGGGGGGGGGGCGAGGAGGGGGGGAGTGGTGGTGATCATTGTTCTCTGTTTGTCTCTCTCTCTTTTTTCCTCAGCCTCTCTGGTGTGCTTCAGTGTGTGTGTGCTTCCATTACTTGTGTGTGTGTGTGTGTGTGTGTGTGTGTGTGTGTGTGTGTGTGTGTGTGTGTGTGTGTGTGTGCTTCCATTACTTTGTGTGTGTGTGTGTGTGTGTGTGTGTGTGTGTGTGTGTGTGTGTGTGTGTGTGTGTGTGTGTGTGTGTGTGCTTCAAGCATTCACAGGATTCATACGGTTTGACGCGCACCAGCTAAGGACTGGGGCATGGCAATGCGTTGAATTAATTTTGTCTCAAGTGCTTATTTGCATTTCTTCCTATGAAATGGTCATATTGCTCTTAGGCATATCTCGTTGTTTTTTAAAGGTTGGATTGCTCTTAGGCATATCTCGTTTTTTTTTAAAGGTTGGATGTGTGTGTGTGTGTGTGGGGGGGGGGGGGGTTACTTGTGGGTACAAACAACAACGCACAGAGAGAGAGAGAGTGAGAGAGTGAGAGAGAGAGAGAGAGAGAGAGAGAGAGAACGAACAACTATGATTCTGTATTTACCAACGGTAGAAGTTTAAAGGCAAAGGTCAGTTTTAGAACTTGCCGTCGCTGCATCCGCTATATAACTAATAAATTTTAGTTAGTTAGTTAGTTAGTTAGTTAGTTAGTTAGTTAGTTCTTACGCCGCGCAACAAAAAAGACTATTTCGAGGCTAAATAAATGTTAGAAAAGCAAGAAATGAAAGACACAATAAATAAAGAGGGTGGGGGACAGAGGGAGACAGACAGACAGACAGAGAACCTGAACAGAGCTTAGCGAAGATTCGCATCAGGCAGCAAGACAAGGCCGGTCCCCGTATCGAGTGTTTCATACTTATCGTTCCGCCATCACTACAGATCCGATTTGACGTCCATTTCGTCAAAGCTCCGATCGAGTCTCCGATCACCAGACCACGTGACAAGTGGGCCAATAACTCCTCCAGCTGCCGAAATGACTCCTCACAAGGTCATTGTGACTCAAGTTGAGCTTACGCGCTGATCACTGAGGTCTTTACCGCCTGACACTTGCTCTTGTTTGTCAGCACGTCTGGGTGATTAGCTGGGATTTAACGTCCCCGCCACAAGGGTGATTGGAGACGGCGCTAATGGGCAGGTTAATGGGGGAAGGGACAACTACTCTATCTGAACAGGCGAGGTTACAACTCTGTACCGAGACCACGCTTCTCTTGGCTTCTGCAATGACCCCCCCCCCCCCCCCCCCCCAAAATAAAAAATAAAAAAAAATCGGCTAACCGAGACCTGAGCCCAGCCAAGTGATACCTAAGAAGGAACTGAAGAACTTTGTGGTCAACGTGCAATAGCAGTGTGCACAGAAGTGGTGAGATCTGTTGCATTCATGAGCACAGCACATTTCAGCCTGTTTCAGAGATTATTGCCTGTATGAGTTGTCTCCTTTGCCGCAACAAGCACGCATTTTTCGTGGCAGAGCACAAAATTGCCACGAAAAATGCATGCATGCTGCGGTTCTGTGTATGCATGGAGGACAACTCATGCAGCAGGGGGGGGGGAGGGAGGGGGGTGTTTGGGAGTTTAACGTCCTTTTCCATCGCGTAAGGGTGATATCAAAGACGGGGCAACGAGAAAAAGGCCAGCACAAATATTTGGCCCCAGCCGGGATTCGAACTCACGACCCGAGCATTGAGAGTCCAACACTCTACCATTCGGCTATCCCGGCTCTCCACTCATGCAGGCAATACTCTCTGAAACAGGCTGAAATGTATTGTGCTGCTGAATGCCACAGAACTCACCGCTTCTGTGCACATTGTGAAATACATGTACCACGTTGACCACAAAGTTGTTCAGTACTATCCACTTTCCTTGTCACCGAGTATTTTTGTTTTTTCCTTCTTAGGTATCACTTGGCTGGGCTCTGGTCTCGGTTAGCCGATTTGAGGGTTTTTTTTTTTTTTTGCAGAGGTCAAGAGAAGCACGGTCTCGGTACAGAGTTGGTGAGGTCAACACTACTTAATCCAGTCAGACCAACAGATTCAATTCACATTGCCAGAACGAACGGGCAACGTTTTGGAGTAAGCACAAGTTGTTGTTTTTTTTAACTCCCGTCTATAGTAGGGCTCGAACTCACACCCCGGACTCGCCGCACGAAATGCGAGAGCAATCCACTAGACCATCGGCACACCCGGGACTCCGTCTGGATTGCTGTAAAGGATCTTAGCATTAATAGTCTCAACACGTGTGTGAGGCACACAACTTTACAACGCTGTGGAAAACCTTTCATCGACTGCGCTTAATCCGTGCACCAGAATGAGTCACTTGGGGCACAATATTGCATCTGAAACCATCGTGGTGACTCCGGTTGGCGTATATGTTGTGGGGAGCCGGGGTGGCCGAATGGTAGAGCGTTGGACTTTTTATGCTCGGGTCGTGAGTGCGTATCCCGGCTGGAGCCAAATATTTGTGCTGGCTTTTTCATCGTTGCCCCGTCCTTATTTGGTTGAGGTCTGAGCACCGGCTAGACAGCGCTGAGTAGTGGCTGCTTTATAGCGACTTGGTCGTATCGACGTGTAGTACTGGTATGGCACAAAAGGCCAAAGAAAGTCATATTCCTCTACTATTGGAAGCCGCAAAGCTATGAAAATGGTCGCAGTGGCCAAAAGGGAGATGTATCCATTTGTCAAACAGCCTTAATTAGACCTCTGTAAGCGGCCGGTTTTCCCCTGAGAACTCATTACGAACATAGTGGATTTAGGTGGCTTACAGAAATGGCGTTTAGCTTTTAGTTAGGCTAAAAGTCAGTGTCACGGAGATGAGCCTAAGGCTCTTCTAGGCTGAAATGATGACTGAAACACACGTCTATATTGACGCTTGTCTTTTCTTTACGTCTTTTGTCCTTCATACCCTCTTTGTCCATTGGCTGTCCCAGAGATCTGGCGAATTGCTTATTCCAGGGTATGCGTCAATGCATACGCCTGCTGATGCATTTATTCTGCCCCTTCGCCACGTATACCACCAACGTCCTGTCATAATGCATTGACCGTTTGTCCGATCCGAGATCAATCCATAATCCCCACACCACTCCCCGAGCCCCGGACCCACAGATTAACGCCGTCAGGCTCCGCTTGGTTTATTTCCCCCCTAGAATCTCTGGCAATAGCTTGTCCATCTGAGCGGCTCGGGTCTGTCGCCTGGGTCTATTTACATCCGTTTCCCTGTCATTTCCTGTTGCAGGAGGGTGTCCTCTAGCTCCGTGCCATGGATCTGTGACGCCTGCTTCACGGTCAGACAGTCCCGTAGGCGACTAGGGGCAGGGAGAGTTGACAGCACGCACACGGCGGGGATATCTGAAGGGAGTCAAGACGTGCAGCTACATCAGTGGTGTTTGCCGGGAACTACAGTACGCACACGGCGGGGATATCTGAAGGGAGTCAGGACGTGCAGCTACATCAGTGGTGTTTGCCGGGAACTACAATACGCACACGGCCGCGATCGAAAAGACATCAGTATACACAGGGTTTCTGGTTGGAACTCACTCCACGCACGAGGCGGGGAACATCATACGGAGTCAGTGCACGGTCCTCGGAAGGAGCTCACAACTCGCGCAAAACACGGATCGAAAGTGGAGTCAGACCACAAGATTATACGGGATTTTCAGGAGCAACTGGTAACACACACACACACACACACACACACACACAACGGCCGAAGTCTCAAGGGAGGCATTACACCGGTTTTGCTACGAACTGATACCACGCACACGGCCGGGCATCTGAGAGGAGTCAGGACATAAACGGAATTTTGGAGGAACCACAGCATACACATTCACACAGCCCGAATCGGAAGGGAGTCAGTAAACTGTTTTTGCTGGGAACTGACCACTCGCGCACACACACGGTCGGGATCTAAAGAGAGTCTTTATACGGTCTTTAGGAATATCTGATGACACGCACACGGCGGTAATTTGAAGGTAGTTCGCAACACGTTCGCATTCTGGGAATTGTGAAAACCGTAATTCAGGTACTTGACATTGACAGCACGGTTTGTATATTGGGTTTGTCGACAAAGAGCTCCTTCACAAAGTGTTGATAGTTTAACACACTTCGACTTCTGCCAGATGTCGACATCACGCTCGTCACAGCTCCTAAGCTTCACTCGTATGCTGACCTGTCCGTGAACCGTGATTTGCACCGCGAGTGATTGAACTGCTACAACCGAAAACGAAAACTACACTGATACAGTTTAAATACTACTGCAAAACGACGACATAGCAACCTACCTGGACAACAGCTGGAGGCTATAAATACTACGGCACATAATTACAGCTCTGTAAATTTCTGGTATAGTGGCCAGTCCATATCATTGGCTACGCCCGCTAGTGACGTGGCGAGTCACACATGGACTTCACTCTTTATCGTCACATATCTGCAGCTGCTACGCCTCCGGAGTCACGAGCATTGTTCAGTGTCCTGTTCATGTGCATCCTGCAAATGGCAGGTGTCAGCCTGTACTGAATTAGACCTAAGTGCTTTTTAACCAGGTGAACCATCAAATACATACAGCAGTAGAGATCTGTGATTTTTTTTTTAACGTGTGTTGATCGATATACGTGCGAAACGCACTGACTAGTCTTGCGTTTCAGTTCACTGCAGTGAGTTGTTGAAATGCCTGTTCAAATCGTTCCTGCACGTATTTTAGGGGTTTTTGGTTTGTTTGTTTGTTTTTTTAAATGGTTGAAATGATCACGAAATAGGGTGAAAATGACAAGTAAACATGGCCATCCTGTGATTCCCAGATCCCTGGCTTGAAGACGTCAAATGATCGTCTGCACGTCGTCATCACATAACTGGCTGCAGCGGATTCATTTCAGATCCTTTTCCGAGTTTGTATTGCGTCACCCCAGCAAAGCATGGTTCAGTGTTGATATTGATCAGCTCTTACAAAGCCGTTGCTCTGTCAGACTTCTGTCAGAGTAACGGATCTACATTGTCGCTGACAGTAGAGACTAATGCTTTGTGTGATATTTCTGGAAGCTACACCAGCGAAATTAGCTCGGTTTTAACTGATGCTGCATACTGATAAAACACTTTTCTGTTTAGTTTGATGCGTCAGACTGCCTTGGGGATGCTGAAATCGGATTTAACAGGAGAGACTGATGTTTGTGTGATATTTCTGTAAGCTACACCAGCGAACTTGGCTCGGTTTTAACTGACGCTGCATACTGATAAAACATTTAGTTTGATGCGTCAGACTGCCTTGGTGATGTTGAAATCGGATTTAACAGGAGAGACTGATGTTTGTGTGATATGTCTGTAAACTACACCAGCGAACTTGGCTCGGTTTTAACTGACGCTGCATACTGATAAAACATTTAGTTTGATGCGTCAGACTGCCTTGGTGATGTTGAAATCGGATTTAACAGGAGAGACTGATGTTTGTGTGATGTTTCTGGAAGCGATACCAGTGACATTGGCTCGGTCTAAATGATTCTTCAGAAATCACCCGTGAACTAATTTTCTCTTTAGTTCGAGGCTTTAGGGATGTTGAAATCGGATTTGACTGGACAGACTGGTGCTTTGTTATATTTCTGGAAGAGATACATACCAGTGAAACTGACCAGGCTTCTCTGATTCTGCATGATCACCCATGAAATAATTTTCTCTTCAGAGTAATGCTTCATAACACTTTGGAGATGTTGAAATCTGAGTTGACAGGGTAGACTATCGCTCATGTGATTTTTTTTTCTGGAAGCCATACGATTCAAATGGGCTCCGTCCAGCTGGTTATAGACGATGAAACAAGTTTTCTCTTCAGTTTAATGCTGTAGGGTAAATTGTGGATGAATACATCACGACTGAAATCGGAGGTGACAGACTTACACTTTTGTGATACTTGTGGAAGGGATACCAGTGAAATTATCCCCAGGCGTCGCTGAGTCAGCACACAACACCGGTGAAATTGTGTTTGGATCCTTCTTTGTTGACAAATCGGCAAGGTTGATGCCTAAAAATCACATCTCGCACCAAACTGTGGGCGTTTTTACCTAATATTCTGAACGTTGGTTTCCTCTTTTGCTTTCTCTATTGAAGTGAATACTGTTGCAAAATTTTACCCATTTTGCTATCACGATGTTGTTTTGAAAGGTTTTTGTCGTACAACTCGTTGTTCACGAGCCATGTGATTGGTCAGATCCGTTAAGGAGAGCTGTGATTGGTCAGATTCGTTTAAGAAGAGCTGTGATTCAGTGGTCAGTGATTTTCGGCCGTAGATCGTGCTTCCTTCACCTCTTCGTTCATCTCGGTGAGTGATCAGTGTGACACAACATGTGTGTGACGACTGCAGCTAACGACACACTTGTGGTGATGTGTCTTTTGTGAGTGGGAAAAGTGAACGAAAAGTGGATACGCTGAGAATTCCGGGAAGAATGCCTGGGACACAGAGAAAGTTGTGATTGGTTGGTGACATGGATGTAAAGGGAGCGTCCTGACCGCTGATTGGTGTAAAACAGGTGATGGGGTCACGTTCAACACATGGCGAGTCCTGATTGGTCAGAGGATACTTGTGAAATGGCGTTCCCGATTCGTCGCTCGAGGAGTAGCCGGTAAGTGAAATGTGTTTTGACGAATGGTCGTTTTAAACACCACACGTCGTTTTGAAACATTTGAAGTGTTGTGGATCTTTTGTGTTGAGCCGGAATTACCCTGTAGCCGGGAGAGATGGGTTGCCACACGGAACAAGTAGAAATCAAAATCGTCAGCACGAATCTGTGTCGGGTATCTGTCTCACATCAAGGTTGCTCCCTTGTTGTCAGCATATAGTTACCGGCCAGGCGATATGCGCAAATGACCGCGACATTAGACGGTGGTTATCACCAACCAAGGGGGGCGGGGGGGGGGGGGGGGTATAGAGGGTAACACACACACACACACACACACACACACACACACACACACACACACACACACACACACAACTATGACAACGAAAGTGAGCTGGTCGGTTGGCTATGATTGCAGGGTTAACGTCCATTTCCACCACATAGATGTGATATGAAAGACGGGGCAAAGAGGAAAGGCAAGAAATTTTGAGAGAGAGAGAGGAGACACACACACACACAGACACACACACACACACACACACACACACACACACACACACACACACACACAGAGACTGACAGACAGACACAGAGGGGGCGGGGAGGGGAGAGAGACAGAGACAGACAGACAGACAGAGCACTCAGTGGCCAGAAATCCGCGCTTGACTTGTGCCATTTACAATCAGCATCACGACTGACGGATTGATAATCGTGAAAACACCCATACAACAGCAGTGTTTGTCTGCCGTGAATCACCGTCGCTGTTCCCCCTACACACTGAGTGCGCCGCTGGCGATTTCCAGGCGCTCAAACACAGATCATGTTTCAATTGCTTTGTCGTTCCTTTTGTCAGTCTCATCAAAATCTGGATTGAAAACGGCCTGTTGTGCTCAGATTCATTCAGGAAAACACAGACACCGATCGAATTCGTGGGATTTTCGAAGTATGTGGATGGCTGGGTGTTTTGACGGTTAGTGTCTGTTTGACCCACTTTTCCCGGCAAGTCGACAGGTGCAAGCGCAACCCGCACGCGTTATGTATCTCCTAC
Source organism: Batillaria attramentaria (assembly GCA_018292915.2). Lineage (NCBI taxonomy): Eukaryota > Metazoa > Mollusca > Gastropoda > Batillariidae > Batillaria > Batillaria attramentaria. The sequence continues at coordinate 83,428 of JACVVK020000655.1, read as the reverse complement.
ACAGTCACTCGTAGATAGTCGGTGTTTGACAATAAAAAGGCGTTTTCATAAACTCACGCCCATCGCAAACGCCATCTTCCTACTATATATTATACGGGCCTTCGGAATTACGAAGCGTGTTACAAGTGCGCATGCGTCGCGACCCCAAGTCTCGCCAACTCTCGGAATGTTTAGTGGAAACAAAGAAGGCAGTAGTCCCGAAATCTCGCGCGCCGAAGGGCGGAAATTTGGGAATTGCGAAGGCCCCAACAGTGGGGAGATGGGGTTTGCGATAGGCATGGCTTATGAAAATACCATTTTATTTTCAAATATCGACAGTCTACGAGTGCCTGCGATCTCCTTACAGCTTCTATGTTCGTAGCGCCGCTGACTCGAGATGAAAAACTGCCGCTTTCGAAGCTTACCAGATAGAGGAATATTTCATATGGTTATTTCGACCGTTTTCGGTTCATTTTTGAACGGACTGGGACTCGAAAAAGCTGATAAAAATAGCAACCAATCACCGCCGTCTAGCTGGTCCTCACTCAGTCCGCAACCAAGTAACGTCGTCTGTTCGGTACGCGGTACACTTCTATCGGTACACGGTACACTTCTAGAACAACTTATACGCTAGCCAGAGTCACCACAATAGTGTTATATGCTGTATTGTGACCCAACTGACTGATTCTGGTTGCAAAGATTCAGAACATTTGATGAAAAGTGTTCCACACGCTGGCGCGTGCCTGTCGTACGTATTAAGACTTTAAAAAAGAAAAAAAAATATCCGGGGACTGTGAGACGAAGCTCGCAGTCAGTAGTGCGCCTGTGTGTTCAATTGTTCAAGTTGTTTATTGTCTTATACATTGATGTATTTGACAAGGAGGGGGTTGTTTCCCGCGGGAGCGAGGCATTATACGGATAAATCATTCCTGCTGGACCCGACACCACCTCAGATTGCATAACAGTGGCTTGAAGTGGCTTGAAGATTTTCAGTAAAAACTGCGGTTTTTGCATGGGCTCGTAGGGGATAAATCACCCAAGAAAACAACTCCCGCAAGAACAAACCCAGATCGCTGAACGCTTCCTTCCTGTGCGACGAGTTTTGTCAGTTGGCAGTTCCCAAGTCAGCCGGGACATACTCCTCGCTCTGCACAAACCTGTTATTACTATGGTCGATGTTATATGTGCTGTAGCCGATACAAATCTTGTCTTGTTTTTGCGCATCGGTTGTAGTCTGACGAGCCCCACGCTCGGCTGCTTTGGTGGATAATTGCCCGGTCCTGTGGATGTCGCCGGCTGTGTGTATTGATCTCTGTAGAGACTTGGAGACAGCTTGTGAAATCGGACATAGAGAAAGGAGGAGAGGAGATTGAAAAACAATTTATGCATGCAGGCTGTTAGTACGGAAATAATTTGTTATTGTTGCGAAGAGTGAGTGGGGTGGGGATGGGGTGGAGGGAGGGGGGGGGGGGAGGGGGGGAGTAAGTAGGATAGATAGGGTGGAGATAGGATGCATGTTGGTCGGTGTTGCTATAGAGCGCAAGGGATACTCTTTCGCTCAGTCTTCTCCCCACCCCACCCCCACTCCTCTCACTCACACACACACACACACACACACACACACACACACACACACACACACACAACACAACACAACACAACACAACACAACACAACACACACACGAAAGTCTCGGAGCCTGAGTGAGACAATAGCGTACTTTAGAAGCACTTACGAAATTCGTTTTGTTTCGTTCCAAATTCATTCCTGAAAACGTCAACGTTTTTGTTTTTTTGTTTGTTTGTTTGTTTTTTGTTGTTGTTGTTTTTTTTGTTGTTGTTGTTTTTTGTTTTTTTGGGGGGGGACGAAATCAAGCAAATGAAATAATGATACTACTTCTACTACTACTACTAATTTATGACAACAAAATTTCCAATATTAATTCATTAATTCAGTATCATTTCCGTCATTAGCAGATCGCAGACACTGATGACATTCTTATGGGAAGGAAAAAAAACCCCAACAATACAGAGAGAGAGAGAGCTGGAACGGACTGAATGGAGGTAAAATTGGTCGGTCCTTCTAAAGTGCACCTACGAACTGAGTGTTTCTGTCGCGTGTCTTCTAACACTCTGGGAGCAAGGGAGGGACGCTGAACCCCAATCACCCCTGAGTCTGAATGAGACACGACATGAAAGCCCCTGTCATGTACACTGCAATTAACAGAGCGGGGGAGTTGAGGGGTGTTAGGGTAGGGTGTGTGTGTGTGTGTGTGTGTGAGGTTGGGGGAGGGGGGGAGGGAGGAGGACAGTCCTCTCCGTCAGGAGAACTCGAACTCGAACTCGAACAGTTTATTGTTGAAGGTCTCACGCCCTTAACAATGATGTCGCGCAGAGTGTCAGGAGAGAGAGCAAGAGAGAGAGAGAGAAGGGGGAGGGATGAGGGGGTGGGGACACGGACGGAGGCCAGTGACCATGACAAAGCTTTATTTTGAAACGGTAGAAACAAAACTGACCGTCAGATAGGCAGACAGACAGCGTGTGTGTGTGTGTGTGTGTGTGTGTGTGTGTGTGTGTGTGTGTGTGTGTGTGTGTGTGTGTGTGTGTGTGTGTGCGCGCGCGCATGTGTGTGTGTGTGTGTGTGTGTGTGTGTGTGTGTGTGTGTGTGTGTGTGTGTGTGTGACATTCAGCGATCTTAAACTGCCCCTAAACGACAAATAACCCTCTAAAATCGAATAAAAACCTCCGGAAAGGGAGACAAGAAGACAGCTGCAGTTACAGCCATGTTACGTTCTCGAGTCGCAATCTCGTTTTTAGATCCCTTTGCCCTGGTCTTCTCACAAGGAAATGGTCTGTCTTCGTTCGTCTTCCTGCTGATTAGACAGATTTCAGATTTTAGACGAGGAGACGGGATTGTCGCATTACATTTTCCAATTACTCCTACATTTAGGGGAGAGAAAACAACAACAACAACAACAACAAAACCCCACATTGACATCTCAGCAGACTGCCGCTGTTGGCCTACCCTACGATGAACACTCTCTATACCGTAATGACCTCGCTATGAAACACGGCTGTTACTTTCATTGCGAGGTAGTAGCGGCCTGGACGACCTTACGATGAACGACTGCCTCACGATGAAAATTATGTGTTCCAACCTGGTGAAACATGTTTTACTATAGTATTAGGCCAACATCCCGCCGCCACCATTGTATGTGTGTGTGTGTGTGTGTGTGTGTGTGTGTGTGTGTGTGTGTGTGTGTGTGTGTGTGTGTGTGTGTGTGCGCGCGCGCGTGCGTGCGTGCGTGCTTAAAACCTCTCCGGTTTGTTCAGGAAAACCAGCCGAACACGTTTGCCCTTTCACAGAAGCGCCAGACGTTCAGTTTCGAAATGTGCACTGACTGCGAAATCGGATACGACAGGTTCTCTTTATCACAATAGATTCCTGAAGTCTGTGACCAATCTCTGGAGAGAAATTAGCGTGCGACCGGCCAGTCCCTGGAAAGAGTGGATTTCCGTGTCGTCGGTCCCACGTCGGACAGGCATCTTTCAGGTGGAGTCGTGCCTGAAAGCCTCAGCACGCTTGTCTGGCATACATACACGCGCGAATATCAAGGGTGCACGCATCTTTCGAAGAAGAGTAGGCTGTGGCCGGTGGCGTGGAAATACTGTCGCGCGCACCAGAGTAAGTGGTAGTCATTTGTGTCAAGATATGAGATCAGACCACGTATACTTTTTTTTTTTTGGCTGATCCAACTCTTTGCCAGCTCCAGTGGTGTTCCTCCCAGGTCATGGGTGGAACCCACGGAGGACTGGGAAGCTTGTACAATTTTTATTACGCATGATGATGGAGATGAGGATGATGGTAAGATGATGCTATGGAGGTCCATGTGGTTTGGGACTGCGGGACAGGGCCGCATTCCACGCTTCCTGTCGTAAATATCCCGGCATTAGCCAGGCCCGGGAACTACGGAACCTGCGGTGCCGGCCGTATAATCATCCACATCATAAGACGTGTCATACTAAGGGAAGCACCCCCAAAGTCGCACCCGTGAAGTGGGTGAAACTCGACTGTGTGGCAACAGCCTCCCCATCGGGCCTATAGCACACCCGCTCTGGGTAGGAGCCGACCTAGGTAGGCAAAATCCCGCTTGCCTCGGCTGCGACTCGAACCCGGGTCTCCCGGTCCACGATCCGAAGTGCTAACCACTTCACTACGATCAGACCGCGTATACTTTGCAGCGAAGGGGCTGGCTGGTCTGGTCTGGTCTATTCATTGAAACATTCACGGCCGTTTTCATACAGGAACGGCACCACACGTTGAAAGAGAGCAGGTGTCAACACACTGTGGTCAAAGACTACAAATGCACGAGGTCTCAAAATGCCTATATATTCCCTATTAGCCTCAGGCATCATAGTCACCCCCCCCCCCCCCCCCCCAATACTTCAATCTTAAAACATGTATTGTCATGCACAAACCACTTAGGGGCACGCATCTGACAGGAGTTTAAAAAAAAAAATGAATGTATCCTTTCCGCTCAGGTCTCACTGGCCCAGGCTAGTCTACTTTCCGTTTAGGCCAGAGAGCCACTTCACCCAAATCCACTCGCGTCACCTTTACCCCCTCTTGTGCGCAAAAAGTCTCAGCTTCAATGGCAGCTTGCCTCCGCTTGAAACCCCTTGGCGTGCACTTTGCCCTACCAAATAAAAACCAAAACAAAACACGATAGTCACGCTTTTTCGTGACAACAAAAATCACTACAAACCAGAACACTCGCAAAACGCCAAACTTGACCCCCCCCCCCCCCCCCCCCACGGTCAGTTTGTGTCCTTACGCCTGTTACTAAATTAGATGCCGCAAAATGAAGGTTTATTGCTGGGCAACTCGAGACTGTGTGGATGTTTGGTGATCTAGGGTCTACAACATTTCCCCCTCCCCTCCCCAGTGACTTGGACTCTCCTGTCATTCCTGCTAATGGCTGCGGTTCTAAATGGCTTGACCTACACATACAGCAGCCAGAGAGCAATTTGTCAGACCTTCAGGGGAACGCCTGAAAAAGAAGTCGATAGAAGACTTGTGAAGTACAAATTGTACGCACCTTGCGGCCATGTACCAACCACACGCACACACACACGCACGCACACACACACACACACACACACACACACACACACACACACACCACACACACACACACACGCACGCACGCACGCACGCACGCACGCACACACACACACACACACACACACACACACACACACACACGCACACACACACACACACACGCACGCACGCACGCACGCACGCACGCACGCACACACACACACACACCAAAATAGGCTTAACAAACAAACAAACAAACAAACAGAAAATATACAAAATTCATAATGTTTTGTGTGACTGTTTTCAGCGATATAGACAGGGAAATATATATACATATAGTGAAATCGTTTGTCTGTCTGTCAAATCGTGTGTGCATGCATGCGAATACTTGTCTGACTCAGTGTGTGTGTGTGTGTGTGTGTGTGTGTGTGTGTGTGTGTGTGTGTGTGTGTGTGTGTGTGTGTGTGTGTATGTGTGTGTGTTCGCCTCCCTAACCTTTACACAGTGGACTGATTCAACATTGTAATCAACAGTGAAGTTCATCTATCGATCTGCGCATACATCCATGCGGGGGTATGTTTGTTTAGTACGGGCGCCCTTCCTCCACTATCACTATGTAAAATTGGAAGAACACACACACACACACACACACACACACACACACACACACACACACACACACACACACACACACACACACACACACACACACACACACAGAGTCAGACAAGTTCAGTATTCGACAAATTGATTCATATAGCAGCGTCTGGAAGCTGGACACGGCGCTGTGTGATAATCCCATACGATATTGATTTATCGCCAGATGTCACCGGGGTTTCAAAGTAGATTAGCATGTCGGCCCTACTATAGGTGCGTGCCTTTGAACACTAACGCCTTTTAGAATATTCGAGGTCGGCAGGGGAGGATGGTGATCATTAGTGGCGGTAGTGGGGGGGGGGGGGGGATGGTCGAGAGGGAGGAGGGGGTATCTCAGAAAATGTCTTGTGTCAATTTTTATATCCTCTGAAATTGGATCGGGAAGAGATTTGGATAGGATCTTTGGATCATCCATCTGCTAGTAATTCTAGGCCGTAACACCCCCCACCCACCCCCGAACACCCCCCCCCCCCCCCCAAAGAAAAAGGTCTGAAGTCTCGACCACAATAGAAAGTTCTTCGCAATTTTCGTTGTCCAATTGAAACTGGGAAAAAAGAATCCAAAATAGAACTTTTGAAACTTGACGCAAACGAATTTAGAAATTTTAAAATTGAACTTTTGAAACTTTACGCAAACGAATTCAGAAAAGGAACAAGAGACAAATTGAAAATTGGGGGAAAAAAAAGTGTTTTCTGTCATTCCTTTGCCGCCGCTGCCTCTCTCTCTCTCTCTCTCTCTCTCTCTCTCTCTCTCTCTCTCTCTCTCTCTCTCTCTCCATGTTGTGTGAGAATTTTACCTCTCTGTCTGTCTGTGTCTCTGTCGCTGTCTTTGTCTCTGTCTGTTCTGTCTGTCTGTCTGTCTGTCTGTCTGTCTGTCTGTCTGTCTGTCTCTCTCTCTCTCTCTCTCTCTCTCTCTCTCTCTCTCTCTCTCTCTTCAGTGTTTCTATACATAGCAAATTTTCATTACAAGGAAATGTTATGAATGTTATATATGCCGCACCCCAGGGATCTATCCTAGGATCCTTGCTGTTTATTTTGTTCATTAATGATTTACCTTTACACATCACTGACACAAATGTTGATTGCGATCTATTCGCCGACGACACAAGTCTCCATGTCTCCGGCAAAAAACACATCTGATATTAGCCACAGTTTTGCAAGCTAGTTTAATCGAAGTACATTCTTGGTGTGAAGACAATCGCATGTTATTACATCCAGCCAGAACAAAAAGCATGTTAGTAGCTACTCGGCAAAAATACCAGGTAAAGCCAGCCCATTTACAGCTCTGTCTGAACGCTGAGCCCATTGAACAAGTCACTGAACGACGTTTCCTGGGTATACATGTTGATCAACACCTTCAATGGGAAACCCATGTTAATGCTGTCAAAGAACATCTTCCTACTCTCTAAACTGAGGGATATCACTGATGTGCATAGTCGTAAACTTTTCTTCCTCGCGCATATCAAATCGCACATTCGATTATGTCTCTACTGTGTAGGATGGGTGCGGTAAGCTACAAGGAAACAGGCTAAATTCCTGGCTGCCGGGCTGCTCATCGGGGGTTTCTCTCCGGGTTATCCGGCTTTCCTCCACCAGCAAAATTTTAAAAATATATAGGATAGGTATTGGGTGGCGCTGCACCGCGACGACGCGATTCCCCCGGGGGAAGCAGCCCGTATTTCCCGAAAGGGATAATGAAGTAGAAGTTTTAAAAAAATCACTTTACAAACGGGCAGTAAAAATGGTTTTACCGGGACCTATCCCGACTATTGAAAAAAATGAAGAATCTTGATATACCTCCTCTTTAACAACAGCTCACATGCAATAAATGTGTCCTAAAGCACAGAATCCTTCGTGATTCAGCTCCACCATACTTGTCATCTCTCTTTACTTCATAGATTGAGCGTAGTCGGACCTCGAGGAGCGGGGGGAGCCGGGGTGGCCGAATGGTAGAGCGTTGGACTCTCAATGCTCGGGTCGTGAGTTCGAATCCCGCCGGCTGGGGCCAAATATTTGTGCTGGCCTTTTTTTCTCATTGCCCCGTCTTTGATATCACCCTTATGAGGTGGAAAAGGACGTTAAACTCCCAAACACCCACCCACCCACTCGAGGAGCGGTATTCTACCTCGTGTTGATCTCTACAAAAACAGTCTCACTTTTGCGGGAGCATTGCTGTGGAACTCACTTCCGATGCCTATAAAATCAGCCACTTCTTTTCAGAGGTTTAAAGCATTATTACGGCGGCATTTGTTTGGCAGTCTATAGTGTTTTAATTAGTCAACTGAAACTCTACAGACTGGACTCGTAATTCTGTGGCCCGTGCTCGCGCGCGCGCGCGCGTGTGTGTGTGTGTGTGTGTGTGTGTGTGTGTGTGTGTGTGTGTGTGTGTGTGTGTGTGTGTGTGTGTGTGTGTGTGTGTGTGTGTGTGTGTGTGTGTGAGAGAGAGAGAGAGAGAGGGAGGGAGAGAGAGTGCATTTTACATTTTAGGGGAAAGGGCGGGGGGGGGGGGGATGTGTATCTGTACATGCGCTTTTCCTTTCAAGTTTTTCCCGTAGGATGTAGGTTCCCTTTTCTGATTGCTGTTTAACTTTCGCTTTTTAATTTCCTACTGTTGGTTTGCGTTGCAGTTTGTTTGATTTTAACAACGGCAAGGTTGTAAACTGAACGTTCTCTGTCAAAACTTTTACCGTTGATAAATAAAGTTTCATCCTCCTCCTCTCTCTCTCTCTCTCTCTCTCTCTCTTCTCTCTCTCTCTCTCTCTCTCTCTCTCTCTCTCTTTATCTCTTTGCACTAAAAAGTTGTAATACCACGAAAACACTTTCACCGCTGTGAAATGACACAAAGGTTCATATCATCTGACTTCAGCTGAAACCTTGAGATTTTAGCCCTTGCAATTTTGTTGGGTTTTTTTGTGGTTTTTTTTTTGTTTGTTTGGTTATTTTTGTTTGCTTATTTTTGCCACTGCCTGCCAGTTCGTGAGCAAAAGGCAATGAAGTCACAGACTGCGCACGAACGATCAAAAAGAAAAAAGAAAAAAGTAATCTGCCGGTCTCAGGTGAAGCTGTCGTTGCCAATTGAATGCCCGCGAGGGGAGAGACTCATTAATATTGCATTGTGCACATGGAGACACAGAAACAGTAAATGGGAAATGCGTCGCTCTAGCCAGTTTTCTGGCTTGTTTTTGTTTTTGTTTTGTTTTGTTTTTAACTTGCAAGCACGTGCGGCATTTTGTGTGTGTGTGTGTGTGTGTGTGTGTGTGTGTGTGTGTGTGTGTGTGTGTGTGTGTGTGTGTGTGTGTGTGTTCACATGTGTGTGTGTGTGTGTGTGTGTGTGTGTGTGTGTGTGTGTGTGTGTGTGTGTGTGTGTGTGTGTGTGTGAAAGAGAGAGCCAGAGAGGATAAGGCGTAAAATGGAAAATGTGTAATTTTTGTTTTTTTGGGTTTATTCTGTGCGGTAGGGTGTGTGGGGGGGGGGGAGGGGAGGGGGCAGGAGGGGGAGGAGAGGGGGCAGGAGGGGGGGGGGGCAGGAGAAAGAGGGAGAGTTTACTTTTTTCTTCATCGACCTCGTATCGAACCTCCTTCTCTACTACGCCGGCAAAGCTCGATGATTACAGACACGAGAGTATACAAGGAAAAATGGTCAGCACACTTGTTTGTTTGTTTGTTTGTTTGTTTGTTTTATCCGAGAATCGAACTCATGATCCTAACATTGGCAGTACATCGCCTCAGCCATACCGCCACTTTCAAGCGAGAGTGGCACTTTCGTTTTTCCGCGGCCATTTCCACGACCCCCTCCCGGTTCTCCGTATAGCTTTTGTTTCGGACATACGTTGCACAACACAAGGATAGAACAACCGTCGTGTGGTGAAAAGGGCCTAAGCGCAATGGAATTGAAAAGCACTTAGACCTTTTTACCATTTGACGTTGGCGGAAATGTCTAGATAGTTCCAAGAGAGCGGCAAAGTCAGCCGCATGGGTCACTACACAATAGCTGTATCTTCGGAAGCCATCAGCGACGTCGTCATATCGATTTACCGCGAGAAATGTTATTTTCTTTTGCTATTCGCGAGTGCGTGCGAGCTGGAAGGTAAAGGTGGTACAAGCTTGCATCATACAGCAGCTCTCCAGTGTCAGGACGGACGTAAAAATAAAGGACGTAAATTGTTCCTCCACCACCTCCTCCTCCTCTCTCTCTCTCTCTCTCTCGCTCTCTCTCTCTCTCCCCCCCCATCCCTCCCCCATTGCTCATAAGCCTTTGATCATGCTTGATCACCGTGGTTTTCTGTGACCTGTTATCTTGCTTGTGTGTGTGTGTGTGTGTGTGTGTGTGTGTGTGTGTGTGTGGTGTGTGTGTGTGTGTGTCTGTTTTGTTTGTTTGGGGTTTTTTTTTACATTGTTTGTTTGTCTGTTGTTGTTTGTTTTTTGGGGTCTCACTTTTTCGGTAGCCTAGATTGTTAGTTTATCTTTGCTTATTATGCTTTGTTTTTGCTTTTGTTTGATCATTATTGTAGAATGTAGTGAGGACTTCTTGTAAGATAGGCAGAGATGCCTACAAGAATTATCCTAATAAACGTTTCATCATCATCATCATCATCATCATCATCTCTCTCTCTCTCTCTCTCTCTCTCTCTCTCTCTCTCTCTCTCTCTCTCTCTCTCGCTTTTCTGTCTATAGAACATTTAAGACTGTGAACTGGAACCGTATGTATCTCACACGTTTAACAGGCATGTAAAATGTATTCTTACCAAATTCAGATTGTGTGTCTCAGCGATTGCTACACACAAGAACAGGTATTCATATCATACTGATGCTACTGTTAAATGTGCAATGTGCCACATGGCAACTGAAGAAAAGCATTTTCTGTTGGTTTGTCAGTCCAGCGTATGACGATCTAAGGAATCTTTTAATCCCAGCCAAGTATTATAGCACCCCGTCACTGTTTAGAGTGTCATTGTTGCTTGCGTGTAGACTGAAATGAAACGGTTATTTAAAAAATGTGGCTGTGTAAGTGTGTATATATACAAAGCGCTCAAAAGAAGAAAAGTTGCACTTGGTTAATGGCGTTGATTCATGTCATTTTGTATCATAGTTAATGTCCTGCAGTAATGCAGTTTCACGTTTGATTTATGGAATCTTAATGTTCATTCTATCAGTGTCACTGTTCACACTCTTGTTGTGGGCCACCGGACTAACACAATAAAACCTTTGAGTCTTCGAGTCTCTCTCTCTCTCTCTCTCTCTCTCTCTCTCTCTCTCTCTCTCTCTCTCTCTCTCTCTCTCGGGGAGCCGGAGCGGCCGAATGGTAGAGCGTTGGACTTCTAATGCTCGGGTCGTGAGTTCGTGTCCGGGCTGGGGCCAAATATTTGTGCTGGTTTTTTCATCGTTGCCCCGTCTTTGATATCACCCGTATGTGGTGGAAAAGGACGTTAAACCCCCAAACACCCACCCACTCTCTCTCTCTCACACACACACACACACACACACACACACACACACACACACACACACACACACACACACACACACACACACACACACACACACACACACTCTCTCTCTCTCTCTCTCTCTCTCTCTCTCTCTCTCTCTCACACACACACACACACACACACACAACACACACACACACACACACACACACACACACACACTCACTCACTGTGTCTCTCTCTGTCTCTGCCTCTCTGTCTCTGTCTCTCCCCGCCCCCTCTCTCTCTCTCTCTCTCTTGGAGAACACTCAGGAAAGCTCTTGATTTTTGGCTCTTGCAATTCAACACCCTCTCGGAACATAAAATAGCACCAGAATAGATGTAGGGTTAAAAGGTATTGCTTCACGTTCTTGTGCAAGAGTTTGATTCTGTGATAGTGCAGATGTAGACATTTCTGTCACGATAACAAGAATTAGTTCATGGGTCCCTGTCACCTTCCAATGCATGCTACTGAAAAAAATGTTGAGAAAATGTCTTACGCAATGCACGGAAAACATTTCTTAGAAATTTAAAGATTAAAAAAAAATAGTTTTAGCACTTTCATACGCATAAGACAACATTATTATAAACGGTGCGTGGGGTGGAACTTTCATGTACACTTTAAATGCCCTAAATTTAAGATTTTTAGTTTCACAGATCGTTTTGAGCTGGTTTCGCACCACAAACGCACGAAGCCTCAAATTTCCAGTATATTCCCTATTAGTCTCAGGGATCATAGTCACCCCTGAAAATGCTTCAATCTAGAAACCGAAACACCATGCACAGATCATTTAGGGTCACTGATGCACCTAACGGGAGTTTAAAAAAATCAAATGTCTCCTTTCCGGTCTAGTGGTCTAGTGGTTAAGAGACTTGTCACCAATGCGAGAGGTCAAGGGTTCGAGTCGCACTCGGAGCAAAGAATTTTTCCTTCTCATATGTGGCACCGTTTATTCGGGCCGATCGTCGAGGGTTCTCTCCGGGTACTCCGCCTTCCTCCCCCTCTGCTTTGGAAATGTTCAGACCCACCAAATGTGAAAAATAAATGCAATTCTAAATTCCGATATTTAAATAGCTGAAGCTGACCCTTCGCACCACCGTGATTGAAATGCGTTTATGTCCAGTGTGTGAGAGAATGCGTGTGATTTCACGTGAGCGTGCGTGTTGGGTTCAGTTCGCGGGCGCTTTGAGCCGATTTCATGAAACTGGGTTAAAGCGCCTATACAATACTCATTATTATTATTATCATTATCATAGTCACCCCTAAAAATACTTCAATCTAGAACCAAATCACCATGCACAGACCATTTAGGGTCACGGCCGCTGACAGGAGTGTAATAAAATCGAATGTCTCCTTTCCGCTCACGTCTCACTGGAGTAATGCAAGCAGTCTACATTCTGTTTGGCCAGAAAGCCACTCCACTCAAATCCACTCGCCTCACCTCTGCGCTGTTTGCCTCCATTTTGAACCACCTGGCATGCACCTTGTCCTAGAAATACAAAAATCACGAAAACCACCCTTTTTCCGTGCCCCCCCCCCCCCCCCAAAAAAAACAAAAAAGAACAAAACAAAAAAAAAACAGTACAATCTGGCACGCGCGCCAAGTGCACGTGATCCTTCATATAAACACCAAACTTGACTCCCAAGCTCTAACTGTGTCAGGGAACCGGGGTGGCCGAATGGTAGAGCGCTGGACTTCTAATGCTCGGATCGTGAGTTCGTATCCCGCTGGGATTTTTTCACCCGTATGTGGTGGAAAAGGACGTTAAACCCCCAAACACCCACCCACCCCCTCAGTCAGCTCTCCCTCCTCCATCCTCCAGAACAAACAAAAAAAAAAAAGAAAAAAAAAAAGAAAGAAAGAAAAGAAAGTAGTTAGAAAAGAAAGAAAAATAAAAGAGACAATAATTTAGTGTCAGCTGTCGTGTTACTTTCAGCAACACGAACCCTGCTTTGACTTCGATCCAGGGTAGAGCACAGGGGAAGAACTTCTCTTCAAACGGTTTAGCTTGCATGCGACTGCACTTTGCCGGTTGTGACTGACAATGGCATGAAAGACAGTGTGTTACAGGGTATAGTCGAGATTACATACAGAGTCTCCAATAACCTCCGTAAAAATAGGAACGGATTTGGTTTGGCGTTTTGTTCCTTTCACACCTTATTCGAGCTTAACAAATATTAAAATGCCAAGCCGAGGCGGTGGGAAAAAGCCCCTGCATTTTCCATCTGCCTTTAGCTGAGCTTAGTTGCCTCCCTCGAGTCCGTATGAGACTTTTCTGTAAGGCCATGTTGAACTGAAAACACACACACACACACACACACACACACACACACACACACACACACACACACACACACACACACACACGAGAGAGAGAGAGAGAGGGTGGGTGGGTGGGTGGGTGTTTGGAGGTTTAACGTCCTTTTCCACCACATAGAGAGAGAGAGAGACAGACCGACAGACAGACAGAGACAGAGAGGCAGGCAGGCAGGCAGGCAGACAGACAGACAGACAGACAGAGACACAGAGAGAGAGAGACAGACAGACTGAGACAGGAGCCGTCTACCTTCCACAAGAAAAACTCTACTCTTGCAGATGCTCCCCGAAGCATACTTTATCCTACTTCCGCTGAATACAGTCTCAGAAAAAAAGTAAATGAGGGACTACTTTCTCTGTTGCAGGCGCGACCGGAACCGGAAAGCGGAGGAAGACGCACAGCAACGGCTCACAGGTTAGTAACTTTTTTCTACGTTTAATGGTCGCATCAAACTTGAGACAGCTGACAGATCTATGGTCCTTTGTGGCTGTGGGCCTGAGTACCATAACTCAATATATGCACGGGTGACGAGACTGTAGTGGTTTCGAACCTACGCCAAAAGTCTAGCCTTTCAAGGTCAGGTGTAACACAGATCTGCGCTGATGCACTGCACTTGTTGTTGTTGTTGTTGAAAAGATGGAAATGGACTTCACTTTAGGCGGGTAGCCATTTAGGAAGTGTGCCCTCCCCCATACGGAACGTTTTGTTTGTCCGCTAGGTATCCGTGGTATCTGTCATAGTATTGCCCAGGCAAGCACATGCGGCACCACGTGATAAGTACGCAAAGTGAAGGAGCTCTGTACACAAATTGTGTGTGTGTGTGTGTGTGTGTGTGTGTGTGTGTGTGTGTGTGTGGTGTGTGTGTGTGTGTGTGTGTGTGTGTGTGTGTGTGTGTGTGTGTGTGTGTGTGTGTGTGTGTGTGTGTGCGCGCGCGCGCGCGCGCCAGCGTGAGTGGGTCACAGTGACCTAGGGTTGCAATGTTCAACCTAGCTATATTAAAAACTTGTTTTGGTGAGTCTTCCACTATTTTCCTTGCAACCACACGATTGAACGACTGGTTGGTGAAAAAAACATCTAGCAGGTTTTTGGATCGCCTACAGCAGTAAAACGTAAAGCGATCATAAGGAACAAACCATACTTCCAGTTTTTCCAACCATTTCTTTTTTTGTTTAAGGCTGACGACGACTTTGAAAGAGGGGAGTATGTCGTTCGACCAGATCAGTCTTTTTCTTCACAGAGAAGAGTCCCTCCGCCTTGCCCCACCCTCATCCCGCCTCCACTTCCACACTCCCCCTCCCACCCCCAGCTATCTTCGTGCCCACACCCATACCACGAAGACTCGGAGTTGTCTTGTTATTTTCAGTTTCTTGAATTTCTTTTTCTCAGAGTATGTCGTTGTTGTTTTTCGTTTTTCGTTGTTGTTGTTTTTGCCTTTGATGACCATTGGGGTTTCTTTGTTTGTTTGTTTGTTTGTTTTGGGAGGGGTGCTAGTAACGCTGAGCTGCATTTTGGGCTTGTGTGTTCGTTGTTGTTTGGTTGGTTTGTTGTTGTTGTTGTTATTATTGTTGTTGTTGTTGTTAAGTTTGTTTGTTTTTCTCTCTCATTACGAGATATTCCATCTTTGCTAAGCCAACTTATGTTTTGGAACAGTTTCGCTCATAAGTGCGCCTGTACGCTCGGCATACTCCATCTTGATGATCAGTACAGCTTTTAATGCGATACAACGTTGTTTGCACTTTTCGCGAGCGGTCGAACATTCAAGTTCTAAGACTGTTGTTGGAGCGCTCAGTGTGGTGACC
This sequence comes from Batillaria attramentaria, assembly GCA_018292915.2. Taxonomy (NCBI): domain Eukaryota; kingdom Metazoa; phylum Mollusca; class Gastropoda; family Batillariidae; genus Batillaria; species Batillaria attramentaria. The sequence continues at coordinate 68,105 of JACVVK020000655.1, read as the reverse complement.
GCGTCATCGAGTAAGCAACTTTTGGCTCAGTGCCAGCATTACACTGTAATTCACAGACGCTGTGCAGGTGTTTAGGTGGTGTGATGAAAGATAGCAGGAAAAACAGCTCAGAACGATCTAGGAGGATTAAAATGGTAGCGTTCGTCCTCTCAGGCCTTGTTTGTTGTTTTTTTTAAATTTACTTTGATTCATTTCCTTTCCATGTTGTTGTTGTGGGCGGTCGGTGGTGTAGTAGTGGTTAAGACCTAGTCGCCAATGCGAGAAGCCAGGTTCGAGTCCCACTCGGGGCGAAGAATTTTTCTTTCTCGTATGTGGCATCGTTCATTCGGGCTGACCGTCGGGGGTTCTCTCCGGATAAGACGGCTCCCCCCCCCCCCCTCCCCTCACCCTTTCTTTGGAAATGTTCAGCCCACAAAATAAAATAAAAAATGCAATTCTAAACTTCCGAAACTCAAATTGCTGAGCTGGCCCTTCGCACCACGTGATTGTAATGTGTTCATGTCCAGTGTGTGACAGAATGCGTATGATACACGTGCGCGTGCGTGTTGGGTTCAGCTCGCGGCGCTTTGAGCCAAATATTTGGGATAAAGCGCCTGTATTAACGC
>JACVVK020000655.1:57500-62500 GCA_018292915.2 Batillaria attramentaria | reverse complement strand
ATCATAGTCACCCTTATAAATGCTTCAATCAAGAAACAAAAAGAGTAAATCTCTGCTTTGGAAATGTTCAGCCCACCAAATTTGAAAAATAAATGCAATTCTATATTCCGAAATTTAAATAGCTGAGCTGACCCTTCGCACCACGTGATTGTAATGTGTTTATGTCCAGTGTGTGAGAGAATGCGTGTGATTCACGTGAGCGTGCGTGTTGGGCTCAGTTCGCGGCGCTTTTAACCGATCCATGAAATCAAGTTGGGTAAAGCGCCCATACAAAACTCATTATTATTATTATTATTATTATCTAGTCTATTTTCTGTTTCGGCCAGAAAGCCACTTCATCCAAATCCGCTCACGTCAACTTTGCCTCTATTCTGCGCAAAAAAAATCCCAGCTTCACTGGCAGCTTGCCTCCTCTTGCAGCCACCTGGCATGCACCTTGCCCTACCACATACAAAAATCACGAAAATCACGGGGTTTTTTGTGTTTGTTTTTTTTTCGTGACAACAAAAATCACACCAAACCAGCACACTCCCAAAACAGGGTCCATCAAACAAACACCAAACTTGACCCCCACGGGCAATTTGTATCCTTACCCCCAGCGGCGCCTTTAAAACTAGGGCCCGTAACAATGACCGTCCACTCACCACACTGCTGGCCGTCTTTGTCCCCTGGGGCGAAATATCCGTGAATGATGGCATGCCAATTAGACTAATGAAGAAGCAGGAGATGGAATCAGCCGAGAGAGAATGTAAGGCTGCAGAGCTGATGAATTAGTTTCTTCACGTTCTCCTGCCAGTCTACAGTTGCCTCCCTTTGTGCTGGTGTGAAGACGGTTGATTTGGCTTTGACAGGTTAGCTTCCCTTTGGGAAACGTCCCGGATGGTCTGTCCGTGACAGATTCGGCAGGTGCGCATGTCCGAATACAATTAAAAGCGAATAATTCACGGGAGGCTCTGTTCGGGAAATTCCATAGACGAGCAGGTTAAATTTCCCGGTGAGCTTGTCTAGCACTGGCTTCGGTCGGTCTAATTAGATTCCAGCGGCCGTGTGTCTCATTGCCGGGATGTTTGCGTTGGTTTTCTGGTCTCGGCGTGTGTCGAGGAATTTTTGTCTTCCCACATTTCGGCCACGCTCTACGGGTATGCTGTTCATGGAGTGTTTCCAGTGCGCTACAAGAGAACATCAATGCTGTCGTCGTTTTAGCCATCATCATCATCATCATCAAGGAATATATTGTCTGTTGCATTTATTAGTTCGGCGGTGTGGTCAGTTTTCGTGCGTTTCGCCCTCGATCTCCTGAGGCCAGTCAAACAAAAACAGACCAGTTCTGTGTGACTGTGAGCTGCACCAGCAAGAAAGAGAAAAAAAACCCAACGTAACAGCCACAGTGACTGAAAGAACCCCCCCCCCCCCCGCCCCACGCCCTGTGGCCTTGACCTTCACGTTTAGGCGACTAGACTACTGATTAAGACAAACCGTCTTACCGATGTTCAGCATCACCTGAAGTTCGGGTGAAATCGGCTCCTCGGTTTCGGAGATATCGGCTAATAGAAAAATAAAAAAATAAAAACATGGCCGTCAAGACCTTGACTTTGAAGCCAGGAGACTCGATTCTTGGTTGTGACACTTTGGGCGCTCAGTGCCTGTTGCCACGATTAGGTGACGGCCTACATGTCGACAACTATACAGAAGAAATAAGTGTAATTGCATCTCTCTCTCTCTCTCTCTCTGCGTAACAACTCCTGTCCTGAAATAAAGGTTTCATCATCATCATCTATCTCTCTCTCCCGCACCACAGTCCGTCAGGATGATTTGTGGAAGGTGTATGGGGTCTTGGAGTGTTCAGGAGAGATGGCTTGTCCATCAGAAAACCAGGGCAGGTCGGATACGGTGACAACCACAGTTCCCAGAGGATCGTCTCTAGTCAGCCAACACCCGAAGATCTCTTCATAGAGAGAGGGCTAACCGAATCCGCGAACAGACGATAAGAGAATTCCCTGTTGTGTCTGGATTGCGCCACATAGCGCTGATCGTCGGCAAGATATCAAAATAACTTTATCGTCTAGACGCCATCACTGCCGCGCGTCCCCAGATTAATGTGTTTGTCCTTGTGTGTGTTATTGATTCAACATCACTTGCTTCACGTGCTCGGTAAAAGGCACGTGACCTCGTTTCAACGAAAACATGTCTGCAACGGAATGTTTACGAGCAGTTTGATGCCGGCCCTAATCTTATTGGACGTGTTATTTCCATGTTTACTAGGCCTCAAGGAAGCCAGCTTATGTTTTGGAAAAAAACGTTTCGTATGTGGGAACGCCCGTACTCTCCAAATACTCTTTCTTAATTATTAGTAGAGCTCTTAACTCTTTCACCGCCTGCCACTCTGGAATGCAGCGCTGTTCAGCGCCAGGGCCCGTAAAACTCGAGGTAAATTTAACCCCACTACGGGCCTAACCCAGACTAGGACAAAAAAAAACCCAAAACAAAATTAAATTTTTAAAAAAGGAAGCGAAAAAAGACAGACAGAAATCCTTCTAAAACGGCATAGGCACCTTGCTGGAATGGGCCCGCTTCCTGATTTAAAACAAACAAACAAACAAACAAAAAACCAAAACAAACAAACAGAAAATTTTACCCTAGAGCTAGTTTAGTTCGAGGTTAGACTCTATCTCGGAGCTGAACTCCTTAACCCTGACTTTTACATGCGGGTCCTGGTGTTTTCTGGCTAACTGCAGCCTCTGTCCACTTCTAGTATTGAATCTCTTGTAACTCCTGAACACCAACTTGCTTCATTCTTTTAAATGGTAGCAACACCCCCACCCCCCACCCCCCTGAGCAGTCCGAATACCGAAACACTATATATATAGAGAGAGAGAGAGGGACAGAGAGACAGAGATGTCGCACGCACTAAAGTGAATATCAGGGTGAAGGTTCGCACAGAAAGTAGCGCTTGGCGGCAGCAGGCTTTCACTGCTTCGTCCTTCAGCCCTGCGGCGCCTGAGCATTTCAGAAGATATGGATGTGTGCGCCGAGGAGAAGTCTAGCATACCATACCATGCCATACATCTACCGATATCAATACCAGCATATGATGTGCTATATCGCACATTAACTTCCATGATTTTGTTCTGTTCACCCTGTCGTATGCCATCGTTGTTTGCCTGGTGTTGAAACCCGCGCCTGAAATCGCTTTACTTTCTGGGGAAATCGCCTCTTACAGAATCTGATCTGTTTCCTGGGAAGACCCTGCTTGTTCACGACCAGTGCTTCCAGTGCCGGTACACCCATACCTCCACTGCCACCCCTCTCTCTCTCCTCCTCCTCCCGCCCCCCTCCCCTCCTTCTCAATTTCATGGCGTGTTACTGGTTTTCAATATGCCGCTGACGAGAATGTTAACAGTCTGACCTTTTGCCGTCTCCACACAGAAAAAGATTCCGTTGGCTTTTAAACACGATGAAAAGTTCCTCGAGACATCTGGTGTCCTGTGTTCGCGTTGCAGACAGGTTCCTAGCTTTTAACTCTTTCCGTACCAAAGGATTTTGAACAAGGGACGTAGGTGTGGTAACCGGATGCTAAAACACAGAGAGCGAAATTGATAGCCTCCCTGAAGCATTTGTTCAGCTCATAGGGGCTTATTTCTGACAGAAATGATTTTTCTACACTGTTTTTGATTATAGATCTAAGCTCCCAACAAAAAGCTTTCCGAAGTGTGAAAAAAAATTAACACAGTCGACCGTGCAAGCACAGTCAACTCTGTCACAGTTGCAGAGTTTTCAGCGCTTCGGGGGCCCTTTTAAAACCAGAGCACGAGTTTGCCGTGACATTATTTGGCTTTTGGTCAGTGAGCGAGACACATCGCTACGGTGTCTAGCGGATGTTGAGTGCTGCACGATCGTTCTCGCTCAGTGTCAAAACGCAAACTGAACTGTGAAGTCATGCTGCCCTTGGCTTTTATTGGGGTTTCAGGGACGCTGAAAACTCTGCAACTGTGACAGAGTTGACTGTGCTTGCTTTTTTCACACTTCGGAAAGCTTTTTGTTGGGAGCTTAGATCTTTATGAAAAGGTGGAATCAGGACCTGAGCGGGAAATACCATCCACGGCAGGGAAGAGTTAAACTGACCCAAGAAGGGTCTGGTCATGTTATATTATGGAGGCAGTTGTCTACGACCAGTGTTGTTGGAAAACGGTCATTTCAGTCGCTAAGTGGGTTTCTGTTGTATTTTACTCCTGCTATGTCGCTCTCTTGGTGCACTCGCAGAGAAGACACGGGATACAACAGGATACCACTCCAATACTTTATTAACAGAAGATGCGCGGAGAACAAATTCACGAAAGAAGAAGAACCCAGAACCCTGTGCAGGGCTGCTTATATACTAAACAAGTCAGATCTAGAACATTCCTCAACTTACTGGCAAGTTCGAAATCTTTCCAAGGTGACGTAATCTACTGACGTTACTGCACCAGCATGTTCTGGGATGTTCTAGAAATTTCCATCGAAATGCGGTGGCTTTTCGCGATCTCTTCAACGGTTTCACGGTATTATAATGATAATAACAATAAATCACTTTTCCAAAGCGCAATTCTTGGCAAAAACCTCATTGCGCATTCACACATCACTCACACGCACATTAAAACAAATCCTAACAAAGCAGATACTACGGCAATCAGTAAAATGCCAGTTGGAACAGGTAGGTTTTTAGCTTTGATTTGAAAGAAGCCAAAGTAGGTTGCTGTCTCGCGCTAGCGGGAAGCGAGTTTCAGAACAGAGAAGTAGCAAAACGGAAAGAAGAGCGTTGGCCAAAGATTTCAGATTTTGCCTAGGACCTTTGAGGAGGTTTTCACTGGATGAGCGGAGCGTACGTGACGGATTGTACGTGGATAGTGAAGCGGACAGATAGGGTGGTAGAGTACCACCGAAGTGACGATACGCCAGAACTGCTAGTATAACAATACTTTGAACACTCACATCTTTTACCTTAGCTTCATCGTGCCTTTGGT
>JACVVK020000655.1:45000-52500 GCA_018292915.2 Batillaria attramentaria | reverse complement strand
CACCTTTGACTCAAAGTAGCACCGGGAACACTCCAGCCCATCTTTAGTACCTCCCGTGGGGATTAGCGACGCTCAGTGCGAAACCATTATTGCGAAAGACGGAGACGAGAATTGATTCTCCTTGCTGTCAGCTTGATCAAGACGGCGACAGATAAAGCGCGAATTGTGGCTGATTTGGACCCATTTTTGTGCTTTTTTGGGCTGTGGGATTACAAGCGGCAAAGGCGGTTTTCATCCCAGCCGGTATTATTGACTTGGCTGTTTTCAGAAACGGCAGTAATAGAGGTCCGCGATCGCCGTTTTACTGTGGTGATTTTGAGCTAAATTGTGGTATCGTAACTAATCAGTCTGGCGCTGCTGCGAGAGGCTTAGTATGGGAAAAGTAAGTCATTCTGACGACAGCTGTGATACAACCCAAAGTTCAAAATATTACAGTTTTTTTGTTGTTGTTGTTGTTTTTTTTTTAGTGTGGCACAGATTTCGTTTTCTCTTATACACCATACCATACCTGTTTCTTATTTCCAAAGTGTAACACCTACGGATATCCAGAGCGCACGGAACTTAGCCCGTGCAAATCGAAAGCTTACTTTTTTTAAGATTAGATAAGATTAGATAAATTCATTTATATCACACACACACACACACACACACACACACACACACACACACACAGACCACAAAACACACATGCACACACACACACACACACACACACACACACACACACACACACACACACACACGCGCGCGCGTATAAAGTGCGTCGAAGTTTGAACACTACACAGAGGTACTACTCCCCGTGCAGCCACTACCGCTCCGGAAACAATGTTTTACAACGTGTGAGTGCAGTAACGATCACTTTGACCGTAGAATAAGCGACTGTACTCCATTCCTTGCCGTATAGTTTGGGTAGTTGTTAGTAATACCCTTACCCATTTTCCAGTCCTTGAAACACAAACCCGCCTGGGTGAAAAGACAAGATTTAAACTACATAATCCCTTGGCATTTCGAAAGGTTCTTTCCGTCTCCTCCCCCTGTGTATTGTCAGTGTAGGCGCTGTAACCTGTTCCTTAAATTGGCTCAAAGCGGCGCGAGCTGCACTCAACACGCACGTTCACGTGAATCACACGCAATTTCTCACGCACCGGACATTACAGTCACGTGTTGCGAAGGGTCAGCTCAGCAATTTAAGTTTCGGAATTTAGAATTTAACTTTTTTTCCACATTTTTAGGGGCCCATCATTTCCAAAGCAGAAGGGGGGGGGGCTGAGTAACCTGAGATATCCCCAGACGATTGGCCCGAATGAACGCTGCCACATACAAGAGAGAGAGAAAAAAAATCCTGTGCCCCATGTGGGACTCGAACCTGACTTCGCGCATTGGGGACGAGAACTAAACCACTACACCACCGACCGCCCAAGTTTGCAACGACAGAACACCTTAAAAAGAAACCAAAACAACAACAACCACAACAACAAAACACTTCTCTTAGAGTGTCTCAGCCCGAACCGGAGTTTCATATTGTTCTTGGGTTGTTTTTTGCACCGCAAGCAAAATGGATCTTTTTCCGGGGCCTACGTGCCTCTCCCAGTTTTTCCCTCAAGCCCCGTGTGCAGGTCAGTTTGACCCAGCCGCAACATGGCCGCCTTGTTCGCAAAATCAGGAAAGGTCGAGAAAGTGGAATCAATTCGCCGTGTTTTGATGCGTCCTTTTCGTCTTCGCTACTTCAAGGGGGGGGGGGGGGGTAATAAAGATGGCGTAGAGTGGTTCCGGTGCTGTTATGATTCAAACTTGTACTGACGCGATGATTGCTCTCAGGTACAACGCCTCGCCAATGGTTTTTAGGCGACAACCTGTTACGGAGCCACTTTTGTAGACCTATTGCGAGGGAAAGGTTATTCAGGAAGTTGTGATCAGATACATAGTGTTCTCCGTCTTTCCGTTTCTTCCCGGCGTAAGCTAAACCAGCAAGTACGGATATTTTCACTACTTTTTTGAAAACCCGACAAGCCTTTGTCAAGGAATGAAACTATTCCATAATAACAATATGACGTCATTTACTGACGTCGCTTCCCCCTCATCCCCCACTCCCCGGGGAGCCGGAGCGGCCGAATGATAGAGCGTTGGACTTCTAATGCTCGGGTCGTGAGTTCGTATCCCGGCTGGGGCCAAATATTTGTGCTGGCTTTTTCATCGTTGCCCCGTCTTTGATATCACCGTATGTGGTGGAAAAGGACGTTAACCCCCCAACCCCCCCCCCACTGTCTCATGAAGGTTTAGTACAGGAGTACAAGTCAATTGCTAAACAAGATTATGTTTGACATCATTATCACTGGAGGTTCAAACATGTGGTTTTGCCTGATAGAAATCGTCGTTAAAACTTTTGAATCGAGGTAACACCAGAAGAAGAAAAAACTCTCAACCATCTCGGGTTAACCTCGTCATATATTAAACATCTGGCTGTATCTGAGAGAGAGAGAGAGAGATCCTTTTGAACCGAAAAAGCACCGAGACCCCCCCCCCCCCCCTCCGCCCCCTCCCCCCCCCCCCGCCTCCACCTCCGCCCCCCCCCCCTTCCCCATCTGGCTGTATCTGAGAGAGAGAGAGAGATCCTTTTGAACCGAGGAAGCACCGAGACCCCCCCCCCCTCCTCCCCATCCCTCCCGTCATACATGTAACTTAACCTGATACCTGAGCCGAGCAGTTGTAGTCAAATCTGTTGAAACCGTAACGCCCCCCCCCCCCCCCCCCCACAATTCTCTCCGCCATTTTGACTGACCTCCTATGTCTTCGTTGCTCTTCACTGTGGATCTCCAGGATCACAGACAAACCTGCACAGGGAGAGAGACAACGCTCTATGGCGTCAATAATTAAAAGGAAGAAATAATTGCTAAGCTGTGGATGTCTCCTGAAAGACATTGAAAATCGTTCTTCGGCGGTTTGTCAAAACACATCCTGTGTTAGCTTCTCTCGTTTGACATTTCCCGTCTCAGTCGATTTGCAGCGGAGCCGTGCTAGGTTTCTTTTGTTCTCCGGTGCAGAAGGTGAAGAGAGAACGTGAAAGGAAGAAATGGCTGAGTTTGTTGCCGTTACATGTGGGTGCGTGGGGTGGGTGTTTGGGGGTTTATCGTCCTTTTCCACCACATAGGGTGATATCAAAGACGGGGCAACGATGAAAAAGCCAGCAGAAAATATTTGGCCCCAGCCGGGATCGAACTCACGACCCGAGCATTAGAAGTCCAACGCTCTACCATTCGACCACCCCGGCTCCCCCCGTTACATGTGGATCTGGAGTTGTTGGTAGAGGCGTTTCTTTATTATTATGCTGGTATCCGGGGTACGCGCGCACGCACGGACTCACCCACAGAGTACAGAAGCGTTTCATTATCCTCCTCCTCCTCCTCATCATCACCATCATCGTCGTCGTCGTGATCATCATCATCATCATCATCGGTATTATTATCGTACAGGCGCTTTATCCAGTTCCTCGGCTCAAACCGCCGCGAACGAACGTGTTACCCAACACGCACGCTCACGTGAATCACACGCATTATATCACACATAGGACATGAGCACATTACAATCACGTGGTGCGAAGGGTCAGCTATTAAGTTTGGGAAATAAAAAGATGAAGAGGAAGAAGGAAGTTCGCTGTGTTTGGCACTGCTGTCGTCGACGGCTTGGTAAAGGACGTACCCTGTCGACAACATTTATCCCGTGCAACGTACTCGGTCGCGAGCGGCCGGCTTGCGCATGTCAGAATCTGGCATGTCGGAGCCGTGACCGTGCTGACCATCACATCGTTACAGGTTTTGTGGAATAGTGAAAGTGGGAGTTGGTTAAGAAGCTCGTATATTTTTGGCGACATAGTACATCTCGTACTCTGTCACTGGCGACACTGTACACAGCGTACCCTCAGTGTCGCCAACATTTCACGACAGTGAACATTTCCAGCCCCCAGCAGAAGGTGAAGGCTGGGTGTGTCCAGGGAGGCATCTCCATTATAAGCGTCTCCATCACTGTGAATAGCGATGTCGCCGCGGGAAGTCTGGAATTTCCTCCATCCCCCTCCGCCCCCCCCCCCTCACCCCCTTCCTTCCTCACCACCCCTCCCCCTCACCCCCCTCCCCCCCTTGGGTCTGTCTTCAGGCAGCCATCTTTAAAGGTCCATCTCCCAACATTTCAGGCTACGTAACACAGATGCAAATTTGGAGGAAAACGCTGTATATTCCTCTTACACATAACGTTGCAGATGACACCCCAGAAATGCTTTAAAATTCACCCAAAAAATTCACAAAAATCAGGCAGCCATAGACTCACGTGTAGAGTAACTTTCAACAAATTCCAATATTCCGTTTTTTGGGCAATTTTGGCAGCGACCACTCACCCCCTCATTCCACGGTCGTCTGCTGGCTCCTGTGCCAGCCGCGCATGAATACAAATAGTCCACAAGCCAGCCTCATTTTTCCCTAATTTTACTATTACCTGGCATGACACTTGTTTACAAAGCCAACAAAAAGCAGCAGATTGCCACCCGAAAGCTAATACCGCTCTGTAACCTTCCAGGCTTACAAATAGTTCTGACCTGTGTTTGGTTGATGTCCAGCATTGTACCACTTAAACACCTGCACAGTTCCAGCGTCATACAGGCTGATGTTGAGCAAACCAGCATCCGCAAAACACAGCCTCTCCCACAGTCTTCTTACACGGCTGACTAGGAGATTTTCGGGCCATTGAATCTCTTGTTCGCACGGCCAGCAAACGCAAGAGTATTGCATGTAGAGCGTTATTAACTTTAAGATCGACTGTTTCCAGTGTGTGGAGCTCTTGCGCGTTCTATTATCAAAATGTGCATGGCGGACAGCCCCGTGTTTTTCCCATGGGGAACGTTTTGTTTGTCCGCCAGCTGTCCGCCGGGTATCCGTGGTGTCTCCAATGGCCTGGCTAGCACGTGTTCCACGTGATACGCAAAGTAAAAGAGCTCTGTGTAGGAGTGGGGAGCCGAAGTGGTCAAATGGTAGAGCGTTGGACTTCTAATGCTCGGGTCGTGAGTTCGATCCCGGCTGGGGCCAAATATCTGTGCTGGCTTTTTCATCGTTGCCCCGTCTTTGATATCACCCTATGTGGTGGAAAAGGACGTTAAACCCCCAAACACCCACCCACCCACCCACCCTATGTAGGAGTACTGAGAAGCATATCTATTCTTAAACTAATTATTTAATGCCTGCTGTAAATTAAGCCTAGCCAGAAAAGCCGGACGGGGAGCGGGCGTTTAAACTAGATAATTCCAGCTTTGCCAAGCCGATTAATTATGTTTTGGAAGAGTTTCAGTTGTGAGTGCGCATGTATGCTCGAAATATTCCACCTTGATGATTAGTACAATTCTTAATGCGATAAATGTTGTATGCTCGAGCGGTCGAACAATTAATTTCTACGAATTGTTGGAACAGTATTGAAGCGCTCAGTGTGGTCACCGCGTCATCGAGTGCTTCTCTGTTGCCTAGGTTTCAGCAGTACAAATTCTCTGATTGTCCAGGTGTCAGTGGTGTGACGATAGATACCACGAAAACAACCCTGTTCCGGGTCCGTCGGTAACTCTAGGCCCCTGCGGCCCCTGGGGAGGGTTTGAAGTCACTTTAGTCTCGGTTAGCCCGACTTGGCCGTGGTCGCAGGGGTGTAGAGGTATCAGTCGACGGACCCGGAACAGGGTTGCCACGAAAACAGCTCAGAACGGTCTGTGATCATACAAAATGGTGGCATTAGCCCCTTTAAAGTAAGATGAAAACCAAAGTTCTATTTTCGGTTATCGATCCATTTCTAAATGTAGATCACCTAAGGACACGTGGAAAAGGAGACAGGTCCCGTTCTGTGGCAGCTTCACCCTGACGTAGCCCATTTTTGTCCAGGGACCCCAAAATGGGACGTTCTTTGACAGAACGTCTTTTCTGTTCGCCTCGTCTTTCGTGAAGAGTTGAAAATTGTCTGGAGCTCTGTGCGAAGATGGGTGTGTCTTGGTAATATTCTGAGAAACGCATTAGTTTTTTTGTCGTGGGATCCAGGGCCCGTATATACTAGTCGAGGTTAGGGCTTTTAGCCCCGGGTTAGAGTCTAACCTCGAACTAAACTAGCTCTAGGGTTAAATTTTCGTGTGTGTGTGTGTGTGTGTGTGTGTGTGTGTGTGTGTGTGTGTGTGTGTGTGTGTGTGTGTGTGTGTGTGTGTGTTTGTTTTAAATCAGGAAGCGGGCCCATTCCAGGGAGGTGCCTGAGCCGTTATAGGATTATTTTCTTCCTTTCTTCGCGTCCTTTTTAATTTAATTATTTTCTTCCTTTCTTCGCTTCCTTTTTAATTTAATTATTTTCTTCCTTTCTTCGCTTCCTTTTTTATTTAATTTTGCTTTTGGGTTTCTTTTATCCTAGTCTGGGTTAGGCCCCTAGCCGTGGGTTAAATTAACCTCGACTTTTACATACGGGCCCAGAGCTTCATACCCGTGTGAACTACAACATACACCGCGCAGCTGTTGCGAAGGATTAAACATTGCAGAAAGTACTTGGAATTGAGCTCTGGGAAAGACGTTAACACGATTGAGTTAACTTTTGTCGGGGCATCTTTCCGCTTCACATCATGGGCACTGGTCATAGAATTAACCACAGCCTCGTTTCCGTGTAGGCTGTTGTAAAAGAGGTACCCCCTCCCACCGCACCCCCCACCGTAGCGACTTCTTGTACAACGGCGTCAAACGGTAGTGCTTCATTTGAGATAAGAAAAAACATCTTCCCTGAACATCAGAGCACAACAGCTTGCGTTGTGAGGTAGGGATGATTGCAGCTTGGTCGAATGTTAAGAAGGCTACTCTGTAATTTGAAGATCAGTATCAAAAGGTTAGCCACCCACATTTGAAAAACTGTATTCTTATGCTTGTCATTAAATTTTATATTATTCAGTTCTGAATTTTCCTTGCCATTGTAAAAGAAGAGAGAGAGAGAGAGAGAGAGAGAGAGAGAGAGAGAGTGTGTGTGTGTGTGTGTGTGTGTGTGTGTGTGTGTGTGTGTGTGTGTGTGTGTGTGTGTGTGTGTTAGAGAGAGAGAGAGGCCTTTTTGTTTGAACCGTGGACGATTTTGTCTAACAAGCTTTACGCCAGTTTACAGCCTTATACCGTTGCTTAACTACTGTAACTATAGTTTGTGCTTTAGCCCCCCAAAAACCTACCTTAGACCTGGGCCTGCATGTAAAACTCGAGGTTTATTTGACCCACGGCTACGGGCCTAACCCAGACTAGGACAAAAGAAACCCCAAAACAAAATTAAATAGAAAAAGGAACCGTTTCCTGATTAAAATATAAACAACAGAAAATTTAAACCTAGAGTTAGTTTAGTTCGAGGTTAGACTTTAACCCGGGGCTAAAACCCGACTTCGACTTTTACATGCGGGCCCTGAGCTAGCCTAAGTCCTAACCCGCTCCTAACCCGAGCTGTGCACCAACGAACACGTGATTTGTTTTG
>JACVVK020000655.1:32500-40000 GCA_018292915.2 Batillaria attramentaria | reverse complement strand
ACTTCTAGCCTCAAGCGCCTTAGACGCGGGGCACTTCCATCCTCAAGCTGCTTAGACGCGGGGCACTTCTTGTCTCAAGCTCCTTAGACGCGGGGCACTTCCATCCTCAAGCTGCTTAGACGCGGGGCACCTCCATCCTCAAGCTGCTTAGACGCGGGGCACTTATAGCCCCAAGCTGCTTAGACGCGGGGTCACTTCCTCAAGTTGCTTAGACGCGGGGCACTTTCAGCCTCAAGTTGCTTAGACACGGGGCACTTCTAGCCTCAAGCTGCTTAGACGCGGGGCACTTTCAGCCTCAAGCTGCTTAGACGCGGGGCACTTCCAGCCTCAGGTTGCTTAGACGCGGGGCACTTTCAGCCTCAAGCTGATTATACGCGGGGCACTTCCAACATCAAGCTGCTTAGACGCGCTGCACTTCTAGCCTCAAGCTGCTTAGACGCGGGGCACTTCCAACCTCAAGCTGCTTAGACGCCTGGCACTTCCAGCCTCAAGCTGCTTAGACGCGGGGCACTTCTAGCCCCAAGCTGCTTAGACGCGGGGTCACTTCCTCAAGTTGCTTAGACGCGGGACACTTTCAGCCTCAAGTTGCTCAGACACGGGGCACTTCTAGCCTCAAGCTGCTTAGACGCGGGGCACTTCCAACCTCAAGCTGCTTAGACGCGGGGCACTTTTAGCCTCAAGCTGCTTAGAGACGTGGCACTTCCAGCCTCAAGCTGCTGAGACCCATGACACTTGACAGTGTGTGACATACCGCTTGTGACACCGGTTTCGTTTTCTCGTTTGTAAACGGCCCCTTTCTTTTCGTGCCAACGGACCCAACTCATGTAAACAGTAGCACCTTTTCCTTCTTTTGTCTTTCATGTTTTTCTTTTTCTCTTTTTTTTTATTTTTCAGATATATGGCAAAACGCCACGGATTTTGGTTTGTCTGTGATAGAACGGGTTACGTTTATCAACCAATTTTACCAACACCTCACTACAATGTGAAGACGTGCGCATGCGCATGTTATAGATCCGTAGCTTCACTTGAGAGCCAAAAAGAGTCAGTAGCTTTGAACGCAAGCAGCACCGGATAAACTCCTCGCCATCTTCATTGACACCCCGTGATCGTGCGACAGCGTGTATCGTACGACAATAGACTCAGCTGTGACGGTGTGAAGCGCTCGGCGTTGTACCTCAGAACTGCATATTCACAATCAGCGGATCAGACTGAATAATAAATGGAGCGGCGGCTGTTGAATCAATTAGTTTCGCCTGGCTGCGTGTGTCCATATCTCAGCTGCTGCATTTTCTACGTCGTAGTAATCACGTTTGCGTTATTTATGCAAGTTTTCAATCTTCGGTGCATCGGTTTGTCACATATTGTGTTAATCAATTCTGTTCGGTTAATACGTACGGCGCTGTGCAAGTTCATTTAGTGCGTGTTGTGCCTTATCTATGCTGTGCACTGAATTTGCCATAAGTGCATCACAGGAAACGTAAGCGTGCAAGGTCCATAGTCCCCCGATGAAAGCTCCGAAGCCATGAATTAGGGAATGAATTTGACCTGTGTGTTGTCCTGTTAGCGTGTTTTGGAACCTTTTTGGTACTCTGGGGCCCGATGCACGAAAATATACTAGAGTAATCTGAGTCTTAGTTTTGGTCTCAGACTTATAACGTCGGGGACTGTCATCGGCGTGCATTGCCGTTTAGTCCCTGAAATAAGTCCAACGCGCTTCTATTAGACCACCGCTCACCCCCATGATCATGATGATGATGATGATGATGATGATGATTTCTGTGACAGGTGACGCCCACTGGAGTAAGCTCCTGCAGGTCAACGGGTCTGACGCGGACATGAAACTCGTCAGACGACTGTCGGGGAAACGTCCCAACGCGCATGCGCACCAGCGGTCACGTGAGCCGTCGAGCGAGCGCCCAGGATGTGGTGGTGGTGGTGGTGGTGGAGGCGGAAATGGAGGTGGTGTTGAAAGGGGAGGGGTGGAGGGGCTGGGTGGCGGTGGTGGTGCCACGTGCAGTGTTCGCGTCTTGTCGCCGAGACCACGTCACGGACTCCTCGCCACGATTACGTCACGGATACGTCACTGGCTGCAGTCTCGCAGAAAATACGAGATCTCACCGAGAGAACAGTCGTTCTTGAACAACTCCTCCTCGTCCGGTGGTTCCACCCCTATCAAGGGGGGTAAGGATCAGGTGTTCGACTGCGACGCCGTCCTCAACCGGTGCGGCGCTGGTCGCCTCAGCCCGTGTTTGCCTCAGAGACTCCCCAACGGTTATGCCGCTGCCACGGCCGCCGAAACGGGCAAGATCCCGTTACAGAGGTCCCCGGTGGCGCGCAGGGACCACAGCAAGTTCAAACTCTCGCCCACGACCCCTTCAAAACCTTTGTGCGGGTCATCCCCGTCCCCGACCTTCAGCTCCACGCCGTCCACGTCACCCAAGCCGCTGACACTGACAGGCATGTCCCGCGCCAAGAGCAAGAGTCCCGTGGACATCAAGATAGAGGTGGTGGACATGTCCGGACACTCCCCCTCCCCCCTGTCCCCGTCCGCCAGTCGGCTGCTGGCCAGTTCCCGTCGCCACCTGCTCCGTCAGTCCCGCAGCAAGCTGAAGGACAGGGTCGTCCTCGTGACGTCGCTAGCGCCGACCGTTACCAGCCTTAACCACCAGCCCTTGACGACCACGATCAGCTGCCCGCCGCAGGCGGAGACTGTTGCCGGGGCTGGGGCCTTGGACCAGGCTGTCAGGCGAGTCCACTCCTGGCCGTTGCCAAGGAGAAAAGCCATTCCAGGTAAGTGGGTAACAAACCTAGTCAGGGCGAACGTTTTTGTTTTGTTTTGTTTTTGTTTTTAAATTGTTGTAGTTGTTTTGTTGTTTTTTTGTGTTTGTTTGTTTGTTTTTTGTTTGTTGTTGTTGTTGTTGTTGTTTTGTGGGGTTTTTTTTTTTTTTTGGGGGGGGGGGTGTTGGTGTTGTTGTTGATGTAGTTGTTGTTTGGGTGTTTTGTGTGTTGTTGTTGTTGTTTGTTATTGTTGTTGATTTTTGTTTGTTTGTTGTGGTGTGTGTGTGTGTGTGTGTGTGTGTGTGTGTGTGTGTGTGTGTGTGTGTGTGTGTGTGTGTGTGTGTGTATTTTGTTTTCTGCTTTTCTTTTTTGTTTGTTTTTGTGTTTTTGTTGTTGTTTTCTTTTCTTTCTTTTTTTTTGGGGGGGGGGGTGGGGGGGAGTTAGAAAATAGGTCACACTTTCCTGCAGATAAAGGACTCCATAACTTTCACATAGCAACAAAAGACATGGTTGATTATGTGTACATGGCCAGAACCATACAGTACGTGTGTAATATCCAGCTTGCTGCTGATAGATCGGGAACAATCTGCCGCACAGACTAGAAAGAAAGGGCACCGCTTGTGGGCCCTAGCAACAGTTTCTACGGGCTTCCGGAAAGGTTCACGCCTTTCGAGTGTCACGGACAGTGAGTGAGATTTTTTGGCACATGAACTGCAATGCTGTATGAGTTCGCGCCCTGTTTTGACTTTACTATGTATTGAAGGCACATAAATGAAACGTACCTAATACTCTGCCATTTTTGGCTCTGCCTGAACAGTTACAAAGAGCTTTCTCCAGGGACATTTTCCATCATTTTTTAAGCTTCTCACAGGAGTTGTTCATTGGCTACTAATTGACATCACCCCTTCCCTACTTGTTGCGTAGAACAAATCTTACGTAACATGAACAAATATTTCTCCTGGGCGTTGAAACGGCGTGTCTGTCATTGATTCTTCTGGGGGCGGTCGGTGGTCTATGGTTAAGAGACTTTGTCACCAATACGAGAGGTCAGGTTCGAGTCCCACTCAGGCCAAAGAATTTATGCTTCTCGCACGTGGCACCGTTCATTCGGGCCGAGCGTCGGAGGTTCTCTCCGGGTACTCCGGCTTCCTCCTCCTCTCTTTTGGAAATATTCAGCCCACAAAATTTGAAAATAAATGCAATTTCTAAATTCTGAAACTTAAATAGCCGAGCTGACCCTTCGCGCCACATGATTGTAATGTGTTCATGTAAAGTGTGTGAGAGAATGCGCCGCGTGATTTACGTGAGCGTGCGTGTTGGGTTCAGTTCACGCGGCGCTTTGAGCCAGTTCAAGAAACTGGGTTAAGTGCCTGTAAAATGCTCATTATGATATTATTATTATTATTACTCTGAATTCATTTTGGGTTAGTTTTCAGTTCCCACCGGCAAACGACGCAGCCGTCACACCAGTTCCCAACGTGAAGAACGGTACCAATAAAATTTCCAGTAGAAGTGTGTTTTGTTGTCTCTCGATCCAGCAAATTAGATTGCGGAGACACACCAGTCGTTACGATCGTTGCTTTATTGGTGGGAATCGGCCAGCGTTTGACGACTTTCCCGCTTTCAAAGGCGATTGTAGGCTCGCAGTAAATCAGAATTTGTGTGACGTAATAAGGAAAATGGCGCCCTAGAGGCGGGGAGTTTTGTGCAGCAGACGAGAATATTTCCCGCGCGAGGGGTGAAAAGGAGAAGCGGCACAGCATACAAATAACACTGAATGGGGAGGAGACTGAATTTTATATGACTTTGATAGCGAGACGGTTGCTACATTTATGAGAAATTAGGAGACGTGTGTGTGTGTCAGTGTGTGTGTATGCACACACACACACACACACACACACACACACACACACACACACACACACACACACACACACACACACATTTCTCTTCCCCCCCCCCCCCCTCCAACCCTACCCTACCCTTCTTCTCGTCTTGTTTCTCCCACAAAGTTCCCAGTAAGTGCAGCCGCGAAAAAAAAACGCCTTTGTTGGATGCGCCGCCCGAAATACCCACTCCCGATAATTGCTGATAATCGAATCCAACAAAGCCGCTGTTGCTGAAAGGAAGGTTATTTTCAAGGCCTCCTTGCCCTTTGCACGAAAACGTGACGTAATCATTTATTTTCGTCACGGGAGCATCTGTTTTGTCCGTCGCGGGCATAGAACGAAATATAATGTGTCTTTGTCACGCTAGTTTAAAGTCTGTATGTTTGTCATGAGTTCTGAGGGAAAAAAAACTGCCGCTTACAAACATCTAAGGTTGTTTGCCTAATGAAAGGATGTTCGTTTTGGCCGCCTTTGCGACCATTTCGGGGCGGTCGGTGGTCTAGTGGTTCAGAGACTTGTCACCATTGCGAGAGGTCATGGGTTCGAGTCCCACTTGGGGGCAAAGAATTTTTCCTTCTCGTATGTGGCACCGTTCATTCGGGGCGATCGTCGGGGGTTCTCTCCGGGTACTCCGGCTTCCTCCCCCGCCTCTGCTTTGGAAATATTCAGCCCACCGAATTTGAAAAATACATGCAATTCTAAATTCCGAAATTTAAATAGCTGAGCTGACCCTTCGCACCACGTGATTGTAATGTGTTTATGTCCAGTGTGTGAGAGAATGCGTGTGATTCACGTGAGCGTGTGTGTTGGGTTCAGTTCGCGGCGCTTTGAGCCGATTCATGAAACTGGGTAAAGCGCCTATACAATACTCATTATTATTATTATTCTGAATTAATTCGCACTTATTCAGAAGGAATAAATTCAGAATATCAACGGACAAAATTACATTATTCCCATATTTTCGGCTGAGAAACCTTTTGGATCACGCTAACATTTATTTTTACAAAGCGCTGGCAGCTCTCTCCCTCTGAAATTCCGACTGACAAGCCACTGTTTTTAATGCTTTGAGGAGTTGAAGTTTTAAAGCTTTTTTTTTTTTTTTTTTTTGGCGTCTGATCCTCAAGAACTGTTTTGGCAAACAAGCGTTCGCCGAAAGCATGTAAGGACCCAAACCAGTTACATGTTCCAGGTCATTATAGGCATGTTTAGCAGGACTTCGTAAGGAAGACTTCGCTGAGCAGCTTAACCCACTTACATGTAAATAAGCCACGTGAGGGGTACCATTAGCTAATCGCAACGCGTTAGCCGCTCGCGGCCTCTGCCGTGTCTGCGTCATATTGTGTCAGAATCTTGCATGCCTGTTGCTTGTTTTCTCTTTTTTGAGGCGTTTTTGTAGAATCCCGCGACCGAAATGGAAACTGGACCCCGAAAGAACGCCGTGTTTCATGAATATTAAAGATCGCAAAGTTAATAATGAACGGGTCTCCTTGTCCAAACGTATTATCATTTCAATCATCAACAGCGATATAACTTCCCGAAAGGCAACTTTTTTTTGCGTTTCAGGGCCTTCAAGTGCTTTTAAAAATGACTGGTTCCTGTTCTTTTGCGGGAAATCAGGATGCCCAAGCTGGTAGAGCTTTGGAGCGGGTCGTGGGTTTAAATTTCGGCTAGGTGTCGAACAGTTTTGCTCTGTTGTTGTTGTGGTGGTGGTGGGTTTTGTTGTTGTTGTTGTCGTTTTGTTTTGTTGCTGGTGGTGTTGTGTTTGGTGGTTTTTTTTTATTATTGTTCTTGTTGTTTGGTTTGGATTTTTTTTGTTTTGTTTTGTTTCTTTTTGTTTTGTGGTTTGTTTGTTTGTTCTTGTTTTGTTTGGTTTTTTTTTTTTTTTTTTTTTTTTGGGGGGGGGGGTTGTTGTTTTGTTGTTGTTGTTGGGGGGGGGGGGAGGGGATGTTGCTCGAGTTTTGAGAACACGTCATTCTTTGGTGTGAGTGACGTCAATCCAACCAACCAACCAACCAGCTAACCTACCTACCTACCTACCTACCTACCTACCTATCTACCAACCAATCTTCTTCTTTTGCAGAGGAAGACGAATGCCCAGACAGCGCCAAGGAGGAGGCGTTACAAAGGTAAAGAGTCAAACACGCGGCCTTTCAGTGCACGCAGCGTTTTTCATTTCCCCATAATTTGGCACTTCGTTTTTCCCTTTTAGAATTTGAGTGTCAGATTCGTTTTTCCAGAGGATTTCGGCGTTTCGTGTGGACACTTTCAGGACGGCAGATTTCTGAATAATGATTGTGTTTGACTGTTTGTGGCAGCGCGGGTCTGAACGGACAAGAGTCGCTGGAAGATTGCTCCATCTGCTTCGAGGACCTGGAGCTGGGCGAGTGTATAAAGATTGGGCGTCGCTGTAAGATCTACAGGTGAGGTGTTTAGCGGTTAGGTGTTTTTTGCCGTTTTTGACGACTGGTGCAGGTGATCACTTCGGATGCTGAATTTGGTTGATAGATGTGGTTTATCTGTCCAGCGAGACGAGTTAAGAAGCTCCATAATTCGGCTTGCGTAGTTTGTTACCGGTCCTGGCATCTGCCTGTTAGTCTGCCAGTTTGTCCGTTCGCCTGCCTGCCTGTCCGTTGGTCCGTCCGTACATCTGTCTGTCTGTCCATCCGTCCGTCCCGCCTGCCAGCCCTCCTTCCCTCCTCCCCACCACCCGCCTTGGGCTCCCGCCCGCCCGCCAGCCCGACCGTAGGTGTGTGTGTGTGTGTGTGTGTGTGTGTGTGTGTGTGTGTGTGTGTGTGTGTGTGTGTGTGTGTGTGTGTGTGTGGTGTTTTCTCTA
>JACVVK020000655.1:12500-27500 GCA_018292915.2 Batillaria attramentaria | reverse complement strand
GCACCGTGCCCCTTGTGTAGCACACGGCCACGCTGAGGAATATTATAGTCTGGCGAACGCGTGAAACATGTGCCTTCAGTTCAAAGTGTTCTCTTGTCTCCATTTAAAACAATCTCAGGCTCGTCAGTGTTGGGGTCATGGAAGTGTCACAGCAGGTCTTGCGCCGTTAGCTGTTTTGTTGTTGTTTTTGTTTTTGAGCGAGTACTGGCAAGAAGAGCAAGACGGTGTTTTTCTCAACCAGCCTTGGGACTAAGCCAAACCAGCACATACTTGTTGGTGTACAGTGCACAGGTCACTCTAGGCAGAGGTGGACTTCTCGGCTTCGTTCCAATACTGTAACGCCGTTAAAGTTATCCAAACGGTTAATCAGTGTCTCAAATCGCATCGCTTCGTTCGCATACAGAGTTAGAACTTCGAAAGCGCATTTGTCCCCTAACTCTCAACTCTAGTTATGTAAGTTCTTTGTAAGGAGGGGAAGGGATGAAAGGGGGGGGGGGGGGCAAATGTTTGTGCCCTTTTCTCGTTGCCCCGTTTTGTTTTGTTTTTGTTTGTTTTTTTGTTTGTTTGTTTGTTTGTTTTTTAAATAACACCCTTGTGTGATGGAAAGAGACGTTAAACCCTCAAACACCAACCCAACCTAGTAGGGGGGTGCGGGGTGGGGAGGGAGCGCGTAAAGGGTAGGGGGAGGGAGGAAGACACACTGTGTGTGTGTGTGTGTGTGTGTGTGTGTGTAATATCGATGCCACCTACTTTAAGGACAAGGACAGATAGCATGAGATAAGTTTGAAATATGGGCCTGCTTGCCTGAAAGCCTCTTTTCCTAATAAAATAAAGACTCTCTCTCTCTCTCTCTCTCTCCCTCCCTCCCTCCCTCCCTCCTGACACACTGACGAAGAATTAAAACCATAAACTCAAGGATTCCTTCGACGGCAAGGCTGTAACCCTATCCACAGTCGACGTAAGCTTTCTATGAACATCGTCAAGAATAACTCTCTCTCCCATTGATCGCGGGGTGGCGAAGCTTTACATGACACGTGAGCCCTACAGATTGGGAGCCAGTGACACAGACAAATGTACAAGTATACTGAAATGACGCAATCGGTGTGAAGCAAAACTGTGGTACAATGGAAGACGCTAGGGGAGAGAGAGAGTGAGTGAGTGAGTTTTTAGGGCTTGAAGCCGCGCAAGGCACAAAGACTTATTCGCGGCTCTGAGAGAGAGAGAGAGAGAGATGAAATGAAATGCAACTTTGAAATGAAATGAAACTTTATTTGTCAACGGTAAAAGACATTGGTCAAGTGGTCCCGTTTTCATTCTTGCCGTTGCTAATGCTACAGAGAGAGAGAGAGGGAGGGTAGAATTGTGGTGATGTTTTGGCAACCCTGTACCCGGGTCCGCGCTTCTCTTCGCCCCTACGATGACGGCCAAGTCGGGCTAACCGAGACCGAGCCGAGCTAAGTAATAGCTAAGAAGAAAAAAAAAATTAAAATACTCGGTGACAAGGAAAGTGGACAGTTGCGAACAACCTTGAGGTCCCAGTGTTATTTCACAGTGTGCACAGAAGCGGTGAAAACTGTCGCATTCATCAGCACAGTACACTTTCAGCCTGGTTAAAGAGTATTGCCTACGTGTGTTGTCTTCCTTGCCGCAACAAGCACGCATTTTTCGTGGCAAAGCACAAAGCACCCTCGAAAAATGCATGCTTGCTGCGGGTCTGTGTATGCACGAGGGACAACTCATGCAGGAAATAATCTCTAAACAGGCTGAAAATGTACTGTGCTGGTAAAATGCAGCAGTTTTCACCGCTTCTGTGCACACTGTGAAATAACACTGGGGCCTCAATGTAGTTCGCAACTGTCCACTTTCCTTGTCACCGAGTATTTCAATTTTTTTCCTTCTTAGCTTCTACTTAGCTCGGCTTGGTCTCGGTTAGCCCGACTTGGCCGTCATCGCAGGGGAAAAAAGAGAAGTGAGGACCCGGGTACAGGGTTGATGCTTTGGTGACTTTCTACTTCTCCCTCTATGTTCGCCTCTCAGGTTCCCTTCCCCCCCCCCCCCCCCTTTCGAACGATGGACACATGTTATCTTTGCCGTGCATGCTCGGTCGATACATAGTATAAAAGAGTGGCCGCAGGAAACCAAATTCGAGTCTGCTCATAAACCTCTAACGAGACAAAAGAAAATTCCCAACCCTGATCACTGGAGACTGCTAAAACCAGCTTATTCGGCCTGACAGTTCAGGCTTTGTCCATTAGCGACATCCTGACCGACACCGCCAAACAGCCTCGGGCGACTGGCGGCCCGCTTTCTGCTCTCTCTCTCTCCTCTCTCTCTCTCTCTCTCTCTGCGCGCCTCAACGCTAGTAGAGGTTACATGCTCAACAGTCTGTCTGTTCTCTCAGGGCTCAGCCGGCGTGACAATAATTATGGTTATGGCACTCGGATGGGCTTCATAGCATCAGGCTTGTTTGGAAATGATTCGTTTACACGCGATATAGAGATTTATTCACGCCCGAGGTGTTGCATTCTCGTAAACGAGGCGAAATGTTTGTGCAAGTGAAGTTGTTGTTGTTGCTGTTTTGTTTTGTTTTGGTTTTGTTGTTGTTTTGTGTGTGTGTGTGTGTGTGTGTGTGTGTGTGTGTGTGTGTGTGTGTGTGTGTGTGTGTGTTGTTGTTGTTCTTGGTTTTTTGTTTCATTTTTTGTTGTTGTTGTTGTTGTTTGTTTGTTTTTTTGGGGGGGATTAAATAATATTTTTATCTTTATCTGGAAGAAGGGCCTAAGCGTCATGAATTTGGTAAGCGCTTAGACTCTTTTTCAAAATAGATTTTGTTTCCGTTGTCGAATTTAAATAGGCACAATAATAATAAGAAGAATGTGTATTATTTAGGCGCGGCAAACTGAACACCACGCCCACTCTCCTGTGAGTCAACACATTCTATCACACGCCGAGCATAAGGGGGCCGTCAGACGTGGCAATTTTGCACGCCTGCCGTAGCTTGCAGCTTACAGTCACGTGGTGCCAGCGATCCTTAATAATAATAATAATGTGTATTGTGTAGGCGCTGTACCCAATTTCGTGAATTGGCTCAAAGCGCCGCGAACTGAACCCAACACGCACGCTCACGTGAATCACACGCATTCTCTCACTGACACACTGGACATAAACACATTACAATCACGCGGTGCGAAGGGTCAGCTCAGCTATTAAAATTTCGGAATTTAGAATTGCATTTAATTTTCAAATTTGGTGGGCTGAACATTTCCAAAGCAGAGGCGGGGGAGGAAGCCGGAGTACCCGGAGAGAACCCCCCGACGATCGGCCCGAATGAACAGTGCCACATACGAGAAGGAAAAATTCTTTGCCCCGAGTGGGACTCGAGCCCCCGACCTCTCGCATTGGTGACAAGTCTCTTAACCACTAGACCACCGACCGCCCCGAGCTATCGAGCATAAGGGGGCCGTCAGACGTGGCAATTTTGCACGCCTGCCGTAGCTTACAGCTTTCAGTCACGAGGTGCCAGTGGTCAGCTCAGCTAGGTAGGTTTCGGAATTTTGAATTGCACTTAGTTTACACTTTGTGGGCTGAACATTCTCCAAAGCGGACGGAATCGTTGCTTATAATGGTGCACGAGACCCTATGTTCAAAACAAAATTCTGTGGGTCCACTTGTTCAAGAAAAGGAAAAACAAAAAAGGTCACGCATTGCTTGTGTCCAATCGATCGTTCAGTTTAATTTCATCCTCGTGCTCGCTTCTAATCTTCTTATCCGATTATCCTCACTTGAAATAAAACAGATCTCTATTCCGGGACAAATTAAAGACGCCATTTCTAAGACAGGCAGGTTTCACAGACGGACGGTTGAGTGGTTGTTAGTGAGTTTCACCGTCCCCTTTTTCACCACGTGTGGCCGGCTGATATCAAAGACAGGGGCAACGAGAAAGAGGACTGCACAAATATTTGGCTTCAGCCGGGATTCGAACTCACGACCCGAGCATTGGCAGTCCGGCCAACCCTGTGCCGGTACCATTCGGCTATTCCGGCTCCCTGCGTTTCAGAAGACGATTTTTTTTTTTTTTTTTTTTTGCACGGCATGTACGCTCGAAACAGTCTGTATTAATTAATTGATGATAATAAAGGAATCTCTTTCACTTTGCGTATCACGTGGTGCACACGCTGGGCAGGACAATAGAGATCCCGGGCAGCTGGCTGACCAACAAAACGTTCCCCTTAGGAGAAGCACTGGGCTGTCCGCCACGCACGTTTTGATGACGTGACGTGACGTGACGAACAGAAACGTCGCCAATGTGTCATCAGCCCAAAACAAAAATTGTGTTCGGCC
Source organism: Batillaria attramentaria (assembly GCA_018292915.2). NCBI lineage: Eukaryota > Metazoa > Mollusca > Gastropoda > Batillariidae > Batillaria > Batillaria attramentaria. The sequence goes on along the minus strand of JACVVK020000655.1, from coordinate 23,162 downwards.
GGCAAAGATAGGAGACACGTGTTTTGTTGAGGAAGCTCTGCTGCATTTTAATCATGATTTTGTTAAAAAGGTGTAGATCGAGAAGTTTTGTCAGTATTCTTAGCCTTTTGCTACTTTCACGGGATTTTCATTTTCTGTGAACAGCCAAGCGTTTATCGCAGAGAGTCACGTGCTTTTTTGGCGTACAACCCAGGTTAGGGACAATGCGCAGAGTTAGGGTGCTGTCACACGGGAGACGTTTTAATCCGAACAAACATCGAACACGACCGAACACGGCGTTTTCAATTTTTTCCCCGTGTTCCTCGTGTGACATACGGCTACAACATGTCTTTGCTCTAATTTTTTTCCCGGATCGTGTTGGAGCTGTGTTCGATGTTTGTTCGGACTAAAACGTGTCCCGTGTGACATCCGCTTGACTCAGTTCTGAGGTATGAAGCCGTACGAATGTCGTAGAGCTGTTGTGCTTTGGTCGCAGTTGCGGTGCGCTCTCGGGGCGCCCTCAAACCGCTCTGTAATGTGAATGGGACTGTCGATCCTGTCGCCAAAACTACGGTGAGGAGATCGTGTGTTTTTTTTGTTTTTTTTTTTGTTGTTGTTTTTTTTAGTACGAGCACTCTGTCTCTCGTAACCCGCGGGTACTTTTAGTACCAGTCTTTGGGACAATATGCGTCGCGACGCACCGTGCCACAAAAACGATACGCCATTCCTCAACGTAGTTTGTAGCGAGCAGGGTCCGTATGTAAAAGTCTAGGTTAATTTAACCCACGGCTACGGGCCTAACCCAGACTAGGACAAAAGAAACCCAAAAGCAATATTAAATAAAAAAGGAAGCGAAGAAAGGAAGTGGGAAAAAATCCTTCTATAACGGCCTAGGCACCTTGCTGGAATGGGCCCGCTTCCTGATTTAAAACAAAAAAACAACAGAAAATTTAACCCTAGAGCTAGTTTAGTTCGAGGATAGACTCTAACCCAGGGCTAAAAGCCCTAACCTCGACTATTACATACGTGCCCTGGCCAAAAAGTCTCTCCAGCTAACTCTGAAAATGGGCCACACGTACATTAGCTGAATACCACCACCACCACCTCCACCCCCCCCCCCCCCCACCCCCCACCTCTCCCGACACCCCCCCCCCCCAACAAAAAAAAAAGAAAGTGGAAAACAGTTTTTAAAACAGAAAAAGAAAGGTCAGAGTTAAAAAAAAAACAACGCCCGCACTTTACCCATAGATCAATGCGGCCAGACTGTCACATCGAATTGTGGCTTTTCCGTCTAGCCGTAAATCTTATGGGACGGCGCAGTTTGGTTATACATGTATGAAGCTTCGGGTTTTTAGTTTGCAGATTTCCGTGTCTTTGCAGTTAGACATTCTGGTCTATAGTATAGTTTTGCCGCAAAAGAAGAAGAAGAAGAAAAAAAAAGGCGTCTTAGAGAGGCTACGTGGATACGTGGGGCGGTCGGTGGTCTAGTGGTTAAGAGACTTATCACCAATGCGAGAGGTCACGGATTCGAGTCCCACTCGGGGTGAAGAATTTTTCCTTCTCGTATGTGGCACCGATCATTCGGGCCGATCGTAGGGTACTCCGGCTTCCTCCCCCTCTGCTTTGGAAATGTTCAGCCCACAACATTTCAAAAATAAATGCAATTCCAAATTCCGAAACTTAAATAGCTGAGCTGACCTTTCGCACCACGTGATAAACTGATTGTAATGTGTTTATGTCCAGTGTGTGAGAGAATGCGTGTGATTCACGTGAGCGTGCGTGTTGAGTTCAGTTCGCGGCGCTTTGAGCCGATTCATGAAACTGGGTAAAGCGCCTATACAATAATAATAATTATTATTATTATAGTAGTACCTTTGTGGGCGGTGACCGTATTTTGACCGTACAGGCGCACTCACGAGCGAAACTGTTCCAAAACATCAGTTGACTTCGCAAAGATGGATATAGCCTGTTTAATCCCTCCCTTTTTACCCGGACAACGTTGTCCTTTTTTTTTTTCTTTTTTTCTTTTTTTCTTTTTTGTCGTGCGCAGAAGTCACTTAAAATTATGTTGTTCCAAATACTCCGACTTAGTCACTAAGTGAGTCGGAGGAAAAGTGACAACCATAGCTGATGATGTGTGTTCGGTGTGTCGCATTTTCAGTCCAAATATAAGTTACCGCTTATGTAGGGGACAGCTGTGAAGCAAAATGCCCTTCCTGGATTTTTTTTTTTTTTTTTTTTTTTACTAAGGGGACAAACAAATGAGAAAAGAACAGCGGTGCTTATCTCGATCTGGGCCCGTATGTAAAAGTCGAGGTTAATTTAACCCACGGCTACGGGCCTAACCCAGACTGGGACAAAAGAAACCCAAAAGCAAAATTAAATTTAAAAGGAAGCGAAGAAAGGAAGAAAAAAAAAACTTCTATAACGGCCTAGGCATCTTGCTGGAATGGGCCCGCTTCTTGATTTAAAAAAAAAAAAAAAAAAAAAATTAACCCAAGAGCTAGTTTAGTTCGAGGTTAGACTCTAACCCAGGGCTACAAGCCTTAACCTCGACTATTACACACGGGTCCTGTTTAACAATTCATGATTTAAAGTCTCTATATTCGTAATGACTTCTGAAGGAAAACAACAAACTGCCGCTTACAAAACTCTAAGGCTGTTTGCCAAATGAATGGATGTTCCTTTTGGCCGTTGCGACCATGTTCTTGACTTTGCGGCTTCTAATAATTGGACCCGTTCTCGCAAAAGGGACCGTAATAGGCCGTGGGCCGCCCTCGGTTTTCGTGTCATAAAATATTTTTGCAATGCAAATGACATTTTCTGGTTTTTATCATCAATAATACACCATAACTAGATAGAAACTGGGAGATCTCAGCTGAAATTTTGCGCACTGGTTTTTAATCGCGGATGAAAGATAATTAGAAAGAGCTTGTAAGGGAGGTAATCGGATTTTACTGAAGAGGCGCCGATTCATTCCCTTGATGAATAAATTAATATTTCGACCAATCAGAAAGAGACTACGCTTGGAAACAAACATGGCTGCCCACGCTTGTACGGGCAACCAACAGTAGTGAAACAGTTTTCTTTCAGCGAGAAAACGATGCAAAGAGTCTCGGAATGTCGCGAAAGGTGGTCTTTGTTCGTCTGCACTCAAGGAGACGTCGCTCGTCATTCTTTGGAAGCCTTTAGTGACCTCAACGTTGACGAGGCAGGGATTCACAAGAAATGCTACAATCGATTACAGGCATATCATAGTTCAAGGTAAGTTTCTGCAACTTTTGTACGTGGTACGTCAGTGACATCACCAGCAGTATGGCCTGCTGACACCAAGGATCTCACAACGGAGCATGCTATGGAGATGGTTCTTGTGGGCTTGTTCAATTTATTGGTGTGGATGTGTGGTACTTCTATTAATGAAGTTTGGCTGGACAAATTTGCTGATGTCAGTGGGACTGTAAAGAGAAAGATTCTTGCCACTGCACACGACATCTTACATGTAGCTAACAGTGCAGATGAAGCTGAGAGCCAGGTGTGTGATGGTGCTTCAGATTGTGACAGTGACACATCAGAGTATGACAGTGATATCTGAGGTGACAGAAATTACTGGTAAAGCCACAGCATTGGGGGCAAAGGCAACGCCAGTGTAAATTCTGACAGTGACGTCTGAGGTATTAACAATTAAAGCCACAATATCTGAGAGTGTGACAACACCAGTTTAAATTCTCACAGACCAGTCAGATGATGAGACAGGGCATTCAGGTGCTACACCAAGAGACAGTGAAAACAGACCATGCAGTTTTCTGCCTTGTATTGTAAGTAATTATGAGCATTACTGTTTCGTTATGCTGTTCAACTTTATCGTTTTAAATACTAATGGCACTGTACTCAGTCAGGAGTTTTTTTTGTTTTTTTTTTTCAGCTTTATTGCATACTGCTGCGTCTCAATCTCCTCATTCCCAATATAATATATTATGATGTTTGTTGCCCATCTTTACAATAAACTTTGTTGAGTGGTGTCATTTTTTACATCTCAGTATTGGTAAGACCAGAGAAATGGTCATTGATTTCAGGGAAAAAAGCCAAGTATGTTGATCCTGTAGATATTAAGGGGGAGGTATTTCAGAGGGTTGACCTATATTATATACTTGGGGGTGATTATTGACAGCAGACTGAACTGGAATGCTAACACTGATCATGTGATAAAGAAATCTCAATCCAGACTGTACTCCTTGAGGAAATTACACTCTTTTGATGCTAGTGAGAAAACTCTGAACATGTTTTACACACATGTATACATGTCCATTGTACTTTTTGTAGGCAGTGTCCTCTTCTTGGGCTGTGTCTGTTGGGGTAGTCAGATCTCAAAACAGGACAGGGGTAGAGTGGACAAAGTTGTAAAGAAAGCTGAGTCAGTGGTGGGGAAACCCCAGAAGAGGCTTGAAGTGATAATTTATTATAAGAGACTTGAGAAAAAAACATCTCTGTCATGTCCAGTGTCTGACACCCCCTGTTCAGCCTCATCGAGGGCCAGAGAAGTACATTCAGTGGGAGAATAATTACTCCTGCAAGCCAGACTTAAAGGCATAGGAGATCTTTCTTGCCTGAAGCTACTAAAGCGTTTAATTGATGATTAGAACTTAGCTTTGATCAGATAACTGTAGTTCTTAGTCTGTTTTCAGAGCGTGCCGTCCACTACCTGTTGCTGCTGTACAGTGTGCTGCTAAAGTGAAATAACCCCTGTTGTGGTTGTGTTCTCAAAGTATTCTAACAGTTTTAGTTCTTTTTATATTATGTTTGAAATTATGAGGCAAGATGACTAGTGCATTGGAAATCCGAATGTATTTCACCAGGTGATGTATGGCGTGGAGGTGTGGAGTGTACGACTATGGCTGAGTGTGTGTGCGCATGTGATATGTGGATGAGCAGATAAGTGTGCAAAGCATGGTTGATTTTATGTGGAGATTTTGTTTTTGTGATGGACTGAATTATTTTGAATTACAGTTTTCTTCGTAATCATGAAATTCATAACAGTATTTCTGCCAGGAGTGTATTTGATGAGTGTATGAGTGAAGAGTGCGTGGATGCATGGTGTAAATTACATAGGCGTACACCAGTAGATCAGTGCCTATGATGAACTATAGTAGTATCCCCTGAATTGTAGATTTGTTTTTAATAATGTAATTATAATACATAGCTTCACTATGTAGTATGTATTATGTGTGCAGGTTATTTCACTTTGTGGTGTGTGGCATGGCGGTATGCATGAGAAGAGTGTATGCTATGACTATGGATAAGTCACTTAAGTGTGTGGGTGCATATATATATATGTGATGGGTGGACGCGCGTGTGGGTGCATGGCTGATTTCTTCATGGAGATTTTGTTCTTGTGTCATAATAGTTGTACTGTGTATTATGTGATCAAGAGCTGTACACGATAAATTTTCCTGAGGGGATTAATAAAGTTCTTATCTTCTTATTATCTCTATATTTTTCCTACCTGCAAGTAACCTTAACTGCCAAATTTGTTTACTAATCATGTATGGTTTATATTGTCATAGGCAAAAGGGACAAGACAGATTGTTTTGAATAGAATAGTGCATCATTTGCAGCCACAAAACATCACAGTATTGATACTTCTTATGAAGGGTCATCACAGACTTGTCCCTCATTTTCTGAAGTAGTGCGCATACTTACGTTTGGGATCTCTTCAGATTTGAAATCAGCGTGAAATTTACATTTAGGGACACTTAAAATTTTGTGATTTGCACAAATTTGAAAAAAACTCAAAAACTAGACCTTTTAGAGGCCTCTGGCCCACGGCCTATAAGTCGCGCTAGGCCGAAAGCCGCTACAGGCGAAAAGAGTGCCGGGGGTCAGCATGGCCGCCGTGCGAGCAGCCAGCTTCAACTGCTGATATCTCTGTCAATTTTAGTAGTACAGCTTTCATTCTTATATTGAATTAAACTGCATAACTAGTAGATTGCAGTAACGTGCATATCTCAAAATTGATAATTTTCGACTTATGGTCCCTTTTGTGAGAACGGGTCACATATTAGAGAAATACGACGTTCTTCGGCCTGATGCTTCCGTACGTGTACTACACTCCGGGGCCGGACTGACTCGACAAAGTCGGTAAAAAAAATCTTAGTTCGTCTTCAGTCCGCAACCAAATGATATCGTGTGCTCAGTACGCCGGCTGTACGTTTCTACGCACGTAGGACAACATATAGGCCAACCAGACTCACCACAATGGTTTCAGATGCTTTCAGATGTCCCTAGTCTAGTGGTGACTGCATGATTCTGTTCAGTGCACGTGTTAAACGCATTCAATGAAAGATTTTTCACAGCGTTGGTGCATGCCTGAAAAAAAAAGACGTATTGAGACCATTATGCCAACGCCAGGGGAAAAAATACGTCAATACACTACGTAACCTATTCTATAATTGGTGTTGTGTTTCAGAAAAGACTACGCCTCCATACCTCGCGGGCATCTGACCTATGTGGCGCCGGAGTTACTGAGTACACTGAGAGTTATTCCCCCTAGACTCGTTCCCACGGCGGCGCCCTCTCCGGAAACTGATGTGTTCGCTTTCGGGTAAGGTCCAAAGTTGATGTCACAGTTCACACCATATCAGTTGTAGCATTGCCGTGGCGGAGACTGGTGCAAGTTCAGTCGCCCACCTCGGTCACATTTTGTGCTTTTCCAAACTTTTTTGATTATCCCCCCTCCTCCCACACGCGCGCGCGCGCGCGCGCACACACACACACACACACACACACACACACACACACACACACACACACACACACACACACACACACACACACACAGAGAAGGATTACTTTGAAACGGTGCTGTTCGATCTTCTTGTCCACAAAATTGTTGTAGGCTATACTAGTAGTTCAAAACTGACCTTGGAACACGCCATAAAAACAACCTTTAACTAGATCGCCACGATGCAAACTGATGTTTTAAAGTCAGCTCGTGTACTATAGGCCTTCTATCGCTGTTTTCCGGTGAAAGAAAATCGAATGAGAAGTACCTACAACAGACACTAAACATAAGATGCTCGACATTTAAGTCGATGGACTGTTTCTTGGGGGCGTTCCCTCCGGCTCCTTGCACGTCAGGCCAGATGTACAGATTGCCACGCGAACACTAACAATTTACATGAAGCCTTTTCCCCGTTTGCCCTCGCTTTTACTTAGCGTTTCAAGGTTTTAAAACGGAAAGAAAGAAAGAACGAAAGGGGAAAAAAACACACAAAAACAACGCTGTAAGTTTGTCCAACTTGAAGCATCATCGAAACGTGTCCATGTGTGCTGATTTGTTAATTAAGCGCACTAAAGACCATCGACACAATTTGTGTGTGTGTGTTTGTTTGTGTGTGTGTGTGTGTGTGTGTGTGTGTGTGTGTGTGTGTGTGTGTGTGTGTGTGTGTGTGTGTGTGAGAGAGAGAGAGAGAGAGAGAGAGAGTCCGGGTGTGGGTGAACGGGTGGCGAGATGGGTAGATGGGTGTGGCTGTGGATTCGTAAAAGAAAATCTTGGATAGTCGAGCTGGTCATGTTCGTACGCGTAAATTGCCCGGGGTCAATGCAGCGTGAGGCTTGAAATGCCCCGGGGTCATTCGTGCCGTCCAGTTCATCCAGTGCGTCAACATCAACTTGGGCATGCCGCGTTTCTGTCTGTCTCTACAGGATAAAGAAGATATTGACGTTATGCTCATCCGTTTGTGTATCACAAACTGTCTCATTTGTTGCTGTTGTTGTTGTTGTCAGGACCATCATGTACGAGGTTCTGGGAGGATCGTTCCCCTACCTTGGATTCCCCCCGGAGTCCATCATCTGGAGTGTGTGTAGCGGCCACCGTCAGAACTTGGCCAACATCAACTGTACTATCCCGCTAAAGGTACGACCTCCCCCCCCCCCCCCCCACCCCGCCCTGTCTCTCTCTCTCTCTGTCCTCTCTCCCTCTCTCTCTCTCTGTCTGTCTGTCTGGCCGTCCTTGTCGTTCCCTCTCAGTCTGCCTGTCCCCGTTTATCTGTCCATGTCTGTCTGCTCCTATTTTTCTGTCCATGTGTCTGTCTGTACCCGCATGCAAAAGTCGAAGTTAGGGATTTTAGCCCCGGGTTAAAGTCTGACCTCGAACTAAACAAGCTCTAGGGTTAAATTTTCTGTTTGTTTGTTTTTTGTTTTTGTTTTTTCCAGGAAGCGGGTCCATTCCACCATGGTGCCTAAGCCTTTAGAGGAGGATTTTTTTTCTACCTTTCTTGGCTTCCTTTTTTTAAATTTAATTTTGTTTGGGGGTTTCTTTTGGCCTAGTCTGGGTTAGGCCCGTAGCGATGGGTTAAATTAACTTCGAGTTTTACATACGGGCCCTGATCTTGTCTGTCTGTCCTTGTCCGTCTGTCCCTGTTCGTCTGTCCTCCCTCCCGCTCTTCCCCTCCGTCTCTGTCTGTGTGGCCCTGTCTGTGTGCCGCTGTGTGTCGCAGTGACCCTGCCTGCCCGCCTGTCTCTCTCGGGAACAAGTACAGATGAACTTAGTAGATAAAGGTTTTGATGAACGAATGTTGTTGACACATTATACACCTGCTAACTGCAACAATAATGATTACCATGGGACTCTCTCTCTCTCTGTCTGTCTCTCTCTCTCTCATTGCCATCATCACGCACGTGATCGCTATCTGCAAGCTGTTTTATTGTTGTTTTCCTTCAGCCGGACTTTTTACCAGAACTGTGAAACTGTATTGATCTCCATTACCTGTTGTTAGTGTGGTAACCTTTTTGCCGCCGGCCCGCTGCCCTCCTACCACGAGGACTGGGATGAGGGGTGGAGGGTGGGGGTGGGGGGTTGTTGGGGGATCTCTTCTGTTGTTTTATGCCTGTGCCTTGGTGTTTTTCACATGTAAACTTAGGGGCAGCTTATTAGCACTACAATTTTCAGCAACTGTCGAACAGCCCAGTCTGTAATAACTGTTTCAGCAGTATTAGCAGCATCTCTCTCTCTCTCTCTCTCTCTCTCTCTCTCTCTCTCTCTCTCTCTCTCTCCTTGTTAAAAAGTATTACTTTACGTTCTTTCGCAGGATTTTTATTTTTATTTTGTAAGAATGCAGCTGTTGTCATTTCTGCCACGATAGAAGAATTGTTTACCAGTACGTGTGCGTGATACAGTTAACCGTGTGTCGGAAAAGGCTTTGACAAAATATTTTCCATAGACACAATATGTACCTGCCGTTGCTAACTGCTACAGTAATTGATTGACAAAAGACTCCGCTCAACCGGCCTCCCCTCCCCCACCCCCCTCCTCTCTTCACCCTACCCACCCCTTCTCCAGCTTCCGTAGTTCAACGGTGCGCGTGACCAGAAGCGTGGCCGCTTTAGGCTGTACAGGAAAATACAATGCAATGCAATGCAATGCAATGCAATGCAATGCCATGCCATGCCATGCCATGCCATGCCATGCCATGCCATGCCATGCCATGCCATGCCAACAATACAATACAATACAATACAATACAATACAATACCTTTATTGTCTGTCCCCAACAAATTTCTCTTCTCCGCTGCAAGGACAAACTGCATGCGTGAGTGTTAGCTCCCCCACCTGCCCTTCCTCGTATTTTCCTCACAGCTCCTCGCCAGCGATTGTTCAGTCAGTTAGCCTTTTTGTTCCACCATGCTAACAAAGAGAGAGAGAGAGGGTGGATGGGTGGGTGTTTGGGGGTTTAACGTCCTTTTCCACCACATAGGGTGAGAGAGAGAGAGAGAGAGAGAGCGAGAGAGAGAGAGAGAGAGAGAGAGACCCATACACACACACAAAAAAAAACATCAGCAGTGTTTACCAAACCGTTCAAGCGCCACACAGCGCGTAAAACACCCACGGGGACGCTGTGAATCTGCGACAAGAGAGTCAATAAGATTGGAAAGGAACACACACGGCACGCCCTTCTCTGCCCATTACGTCTGCAAACATGTCGCGCTTGGGCGACGCAAACACGCCACTGACGGAAATCGGCGACTTGCTTCCGAATCGATCCCTTGTTTAAAGGCCTTTATTGTAATATTATCAGACCTCACAGAAGAGTTGTGCTGGTGAGTGCGCCTGTACGCCAGAAATACTCAAATACTCTCGATTCTCCTTGTTTAAAGACGCAGTTTCCAAGATTAATAGTGAAAATCTATCTTCCGAAACTTGAAAAGTCAAGCGTTTAGTTCAGTTCGAGACAGCATCTCTGTGCTCGGAAAAGATATATACATACAAAAGATTCATACCTCATGGGGAAAATGAATGAAAAATAATTAAAATAAATGAAAAGCCCATATGCGCTCCACCTCCCCTCTCAGAAGTCTGTATTCTCGGGGGGGGGGGGGGGGGGGGGGGAGCCGGGACAGCCGAATGGTAGAGCGTTGGACTCCCAATGCTCGAGTCGTGAGTTCAAATCCCGGCTGGGGCCACATATTTGTGCTGGCCTTTTTCTCGTTGGCCCGTCTTTGATATCACCCATACGTGGCGGAAAAGGACGTTAAACTCCCAAACACCCACCCACCCACCCACCCTGTTTTCTCTGTGTAACCGGTGAGTTTGACGGCGCACTGTATTGATAAAATAAAAACAATGCTCAGTGTCCGTTGCGCTGGTTACCGGTTTGTTGTTGTTTGTTGTTGTTGTTTGTTTGTTTG
>JACVVK020000655.1:0-7500 GCA_018292915.2 Batillaria attramentaria | reverse complement strand
GGTTTTTTTGTTTTTTGTTCTCCTGCCCCAACTCTTCGCCAACTGCAGTGGTATTCCCGCCATGTCACTGAGAGTGCAGTTACATTCTGCACTTACGGCCGGAGAATATTTCACATCGGGCGATGTGTGTAAGGGTCTACGAATAATTATGATTTTGCGTTTTACATGTCGGTGGAAGAAATGATGTAACTGGTCAGTGTTATTACACGTGCATGTCATCAAATAACCACCACCAACACAGTTTCCCTCACGGCGTTTGAACTGCCGGTGTAATGCGCCAGATGTACCCCTCCACTCGTTTGACTCCGGGCACTTCCAGCCTCAAGCTGCGTTGACCCGGGGTACTTCCAGCCTCAAGCTGCGTTGACCCGGGGCACTTCCAGCATCAAGCTGCGTTGACCCGGGGCACTTCTAGCCTCAATCTGTGTTGACCCCGACCACTTCCAGCATCAAGCTGCGTTGAATAGGGGCACTTCTAGCCTCAATCTGTGTTGACCCCGACCACTTCCAGCATCAAGCTGCGTTGAATAGGGGCACTTCTAGCCTCAATCTGTGTTGACCCCGACCACTTCCAGCATCAAGCTGCGTTGAATAGGGGCACTTCTAGCCTCAATCTGTGTTGACCCCGACCACTTCCAGCATCAAGCTGCGTTGAATAGGGGCACTTCTAGCCTCAATCTGTGTTGACCCCGACCACTTCCAGCATCAAGCTGCGTTGAATAGGGGCACTTCTAGCCTCAATCTGCTTTGACCCGGGGCTGCACTTCTAGCTTGAAGCTGCGTTGACCCGGGGTGCTTCCAGCCTTAAGCTGTGTTGGCCCGGGACACTTCCAGCCTCAAGCTGCTTGGGCTCGGGGCACTTCACGCTGGGGCCGGAGTACATCCCGCGTGTTACGCTGGGACTAACCGACCTAAAGTTTGGTTGAGGGGTAGTACTAAGCAATAGCTGCCGTCAGATAGCCACCTGGTGCTCGCAGGTCGGTTATAGCAAAGACATTGGCAGTTGCCGTCAGATAGCCACCTGGTGCTCGCAGGTCGGTTATAGCAAAGACATTGGCAGTTGCCGTCAGATAGCCACCTGGTGCTCGCAGGTCGGTTGTAGCAAAGACATTGGCAGTTGCCGTCAGATAGCCACCTGGTGCTCGCAGGTCGGTTGTAGCAAAGACATTGGCAGTTGCCGTCAGATAGCCACCTGGTGCTCGCAGGTCGGTTATAGCAAAGACATTGGCAGTTGCCGTCAGATAGCCACCTGGTGCTCGCAGGTCGGTTGAACATCAGTGCATGAAGTTATACCAAAGATTTTAACTGAAGGTGGGACAAGATACACGGATGAACTACCCTTGAATGCGAGATTAGAAGCAGCAGGTTTTGTCCCGCTGCGGCGCGGCGACACGGTTTCCCATCACCCGTATGTGGTGGAAAAGGACGTTAACCCCCCCCCCCCCCCTAAACACCCACCCATATTTCCCGGAAGGTTTAATAACGTAAAGCCCCCCCCCCCCTTCAGGAAAAAAACTAACCCCCCCCCCCAAAAAGTGCTTACGGTAACATGCGCCTAGAAATAAGGTAGGTAGGTCGGAAATTTAAAAAAAAAAAAAATTTTTAAAGAGGGGCCATAGGTTTGAAGGTGAGCAACAGTTTCAAGTTGTCAGTGCAGCTTCGCCGTTTCGGACATCGGGGTCATAGTTGTTTTCCTCCTACAGCAGACGACACAAAGGGGTCGAAGCGAGTGGAAAGATTGAAAATAATGTCAGTTCTTGGTTGTTGTATATATGTTCGACATGTAGTGTTTTGTGACACACCCCACCCCCCATACACCCGCCCTCAAATACGCTGGTGCTACTTGTGTTTCTGTGAGTTGTCTCCCCCTACAGTTCATTGTTAAACCGAAAGTTACGTCGATGTTACCTGTGGCCCATTTTGTGGATACTTACAAGTAGGCTAAAGGCGAAAATGGACAATCTTCAACGCCACAATGAACCTTAATGAGGCTTACTACACGCAATTCTAACGTAGAAGCTGATTAGCGATCAAATGATATTTCATGTGTGCTCACGATGTATTTCAGTTGACGTATGTCTGGAGGGATACTTTTTTTTTTCTTGCAAGACTTCTGATGGATTTAGTGTCCTCTTTTTTTCGGTGTCCCATTAATCGAACGCAACTTTCTTCTTCTTCTTTCTTTTCTATTTATTGGGAGTCATTTGTTGTAATGCCCTTTTCGTCAGAATCGGCCAGGCCGCTGTGTGCTTATATCTGCCGCAACGCCGCTACAAAATAATTTATTAGATCAAAATATTTCTCAATGTAGTTTTACCTGCCTCTCCTGGCCGCTCAAAGTGCCACTGGGACTAAAGCAGCCGTCTTACCCTTAACACATTTCGTACCGCGCACGAGTATGCCGGCCACATTTTTTGTTTACTCTTTTTCGGTTTACTGAGTCAGGCAAGAGTAACGGTTCCTTGACGGCTCTTATTGGGGCGGGGGGAGAAAACGCATTTTAGCTATTAAGATGCATTAAGTGAACTCTTTTTGCACCCAAAAGGAAAGTACTTAACATGACGTTGACTTCGATGTTTTTTTCTGAAAGAATAGGAAATTTGGCTGAAAATTGCCGAATGATTTAAAATTCCCCACCGTAGCGTAGCGTAGTATATCATACAACATTGCATCTTCTCTGGCAATTCCCCCTCGCCAAAAAAAAAAAATGTTAGCTGCCTATAAACGTTCATGAAGCACAATCATGTACATCATTTTTTTTTCTGTACATGTGAGCAACAGCATCGAGCCATAGGCCAAAATCCAACAGATTTTTGTTGTCTTTTGATGTTTGGGTTTTCTTGTTGGTGTTTTGAGTGTGTCCGAGGCCAAAACATTTTTTTTTTTTTAAATTGGTGGATGTTTTCGCTTTCTGTTGTGCTGAGTTTTCCTTCTCAGTTTTTGCGTTATCACGTTAAAAAAAAAGAAAAAAAAAGAAAGGGTGTTTGACCTTTTGCTATTTTCACACACTTCAGTCTCTTTACAATCCCCTTCACCGGAGTTCCCATGCTGGGGTAGCGGGTTCGAATCCAGCTGGGGCCTAATATTCATGGGGGGGGGGGGGGGGGGGGGGCATTTTCTCGATGCTGCATCGTTGATAGCGGCCGAATATAGTGGAAGAGGACGCTAAACCCTCACAGCACCCCATCCACCCTTCACTTGTGTCCTCGTGCAAGAGCCGTGACTGAAGCAGCTTCTGTCTTTTTACGAATAAATGGAGGTAACCATGTATACACTATACTGCAGTAGGAAATGACACCGCACTTATTGTCTGCCCCTGTCACGTTGTCCGTTGAATTGTCAAGGAGAGATATTTTCGCTTTTAGGTTTCCATTTAAGAGTTCAGCCATTCAACACGCTCCCATTTTCGAATACAACGTTCTGTGAATGTACCGGTAAATGACTTAAATGACATGTATTGTCTTCTTGAAGTAAAGACGGTTTTTAAAGCACTTTCATTTGTAATCTTTTTCATTGTTGTTTAAAAATGCTTGTGTGATGAATGCAATTGTGTCACATCAAGTTTAGCACACGCCCAGTCACACACACACACACTCACAAAATGCTACACACACACACACACACACACACACATCCAGTAACTAAAATGAAGAAAAAAAATCATTTTTCCATTTTTATGACAAGACAAAAACCTTTTTATGATCTTTTTCTTTTGTACAGTCAGTTCTCTTTTATAAAAGCCAACATCTTTCAACACAAAAAAAGATTACATATACTGTGAGACTGGATACGAAATGCTAAAACTTATTGGAACACAGACGCTCTAGAACAAAATCGCCCATGGCACATCCACACACACAAGAGAGAATGCTTGATCAGGAAATGCGGCACAACAATACAAAACTGGTATTTAATTTTTTTTTTTGTGAGCCCGTCGGCTTGACACGCTTGGAATAATTATTTTCAATTTCCTTCACACTAGCCTTGGAGATGTGACTTTAGGTGAGATTAGAAATAAAACAAGGAGAGCTGGCCTGAGGGAATATGATTGTCGATGGACCCAAATCTGGCCGTTGTGTTTGTATATATACGAATGCGCGACTTTTAGAATATAGTGTGTTCGTCGTCTTTCAACTCTCATATATAATCACAGGTTCCACAGTCATCTTGCATTTCAAACATTTGTGCATGCTCAACAAATTTACGCAATAATCTAGTCAAGTGTTAAGAAAATGCATTCATTAAAACTCATTTCCTGCTGCCACCGAAAAATGGCGGCAAAAAACGGGGAGATCACACTCCTCAGGCCAGCTTGCTACACACAGTAAACACACGAGTGACAACAGTAAGGCACCAATATCACACGATATCTACAAACTTTCTTTGAAGGAGAAGAAGACCCAAAAAAAAAAGAAAAAAAAAGGAGGCAAACTACAAAATATGTCATTCTTAATGCGTGCACAAATCTGTACAAGGAGATTTAAAGAACCATTTGAAGCTGAGAAGGGTTAGAAAAGAAAAGAAAGAAAACCTTTGAGGTTTCACGATCAAAAATCAAGTACAAGCAGTTGTACGTTTATGAAGTCTATACACAAAAACAAATGATAATTGTTCAACAGCAAAAACTTCCATGAAAGCGTTTTGTACAAGGGTCAACAGCTAGTACAGCTGAGATAGCTGGAATTTGGGTAGGTTACAGAGACCAGTACAGGTTGGAGACACTGAAAGAGAAAAACAGATGTTACAAAGAAAAGGAGCAAACGCAAAATGGACTTTGATACATACACATTTTCTTGTAATCGCAAGGACTAAGGTACAAATTATTTTCCACGTGACTATTCCACCCGGCCGGGCGGTTCTTTTCTTACAATGCCAAATCCACAGCAGATATCGAGAAAAATTGCCTCCATTCACGCAAAACCATCACCAGTCCCTCGACCGTCACAGCAAAAGGTCGCCCAACACTTTATGAGGTGAACAGCTCAAGCGGAACCATGGCAGCACTTCATTCAGTTCCCCCAGTACGTGCCATAAGGCTTGGCTCCGCCCGTCTTGGCCTGGTTGGCCGGCTGCTGCAGTCCGCGGGCAGACCCAGCACCAGAGTCCTGCAAGACGTAAAGGCCATTCACCTGACCCTACCACAACCATGTCAGTCGCAATGTCCACAGACAGGAGCATTACCATCTTCTACTGTTACAAGAGGCAGAGCTAACATTGCCTTTCTAGTATGCTTATCCAGTATAGCAGCCAAACTGAATCATTACAAGTGAAACAGGCTCAAGATAAGCTTCACTTATTGCTGCACAAAACAGCTGACCATACAAGGCATCTCCAACAATGCTTTTTTGTTGTTGTTGCTATAGCCATTTCAGATATATCAAGGGTAAAAGAAATCCATAAAAAAGACGCAGTACAAAAAACAAGGAGGAATGGCCCCATCCCATGATGATGTTTCTCCAAATTTCATGTTATTTTGCCTGTTTTGTTGTTATTGTTGTCGGTGTTTCTTTTCTTTCTTTCTTTCTTTTTTTCACCCTCTCTTCAAGTCTGTAAGACCTATCAAAGACAATAGATCCGCTATGCTATGAAACGTGGACTTGAATATCTTGGATTGTACTTATGAAATTGCAAAATTGGAACTCTTTTGACCGGTGCTTGTCGAAAAACTTGAAAAAAAAAAGTGTGTATCTAAGAGCTCTGTTATTCTCAATACTAAAGCTATTATAGTGCAGTTGTTCACGTCATATGTGCAGTTGTCACATGTGACAAAAATGCCAAGAGTAATTTGAAGGAGTCTTTTCATAGATATATGGCCTTATATGAAAACCACCCCTACCTCGGAAATTTTTTTTTTTACCACAAAATCTGTCAAGAGCTACAAAGCTGTGCTACGAATACAGTCAGTATAATTGGATGAACTTCCAACGTCTAGAAAATGAAGACATTTGAACAACTTTTTTGTAAAAAATACCTAACATGACTGATTTCTTTAAATGGGCGATAACTCTTCTAAAAATGCCACAAGAGAAAAATCGTGAAAAGCCGGTCTGGAGAATATGACTGCCCATTTTATCTCAAAGTAAAAAGCCATCCAACGAGGTGGTTTAGGAGACAGCCATGATTACATCCGTCCACACATAGACACACGTCGCACAACTCCCGCCAAAAAGAACGTAGCAGCAGTGTGCACATGATAAGGTGTCTATGACGCAGATTTCGTTACGTCACTGTGTGCGCGAAAGTATGTATTGTCTGGGGAAACATACCAGTCTTGCTTTTTATCACTGAAACTTGCTGCTGCGTGCAGCGAAATCTGCTCCATCCCATGAAGTTGTTTCTCTATAGAGAAACAACTTAAAAAGGATAGACCCTCACATGTTTTGTAACCACAGTTTCTGCCAAAGCTGATACAACCAACATCATCAAGTTTTGTTTTTCGCTAGTCAACTGACTGAACAACTAAAGAGTTAATCCCTCACCTGCTGCAGAGGGTGGTGCAGGATGGTCTGGTTATGGGGCTGCGGAGGCATCATGGGCAAGAACGGGGCTCCATACGGGGCAGCGGGTGCACCGAGGGGCCCTGCCTGGGATGCCGAGGCCAAAGGCAGACTGAAGGGTGGAGGGGTACCCCCTGGGAAACCCTGCTTGTCAAACCCCTGTGGACAAAAAATGACTGTAAATGTAACCATGCATTTTAACTTTCAGTCGTGTTCAGTTGCTTTTTTGTGGCTTTTAAAAAATACACCAATCATGCACAACAAATTGGGAACACCACATAAAGCAAGTTGCTGGAGGTGGATTGTTCAGGATAAAACAGGATCTTATTTAATTTTACTTAAGTCTTTTCACAAAGTCCGAGTTTTGTGCAATGTTGGTCAGTCAAAGAGATTTCCTCACACAGTTCAGTAGAACGAAAGTACAAAATGCATCATTCCAACATGCAGCAAATCTGTGTACGCCTTTCAGGGTGATATGCAGAACCCAAAACTTCATCTCTCGAATGCGGACTTACCTGAGTATGAGACTTTGTGTAGGCGGCCGTATTTATATCAGCAGTGGTGCCTGTCCCTGCAACAGAACAAGTAAAAGATGAGGGTGACATTAACAAACAGTTGCTATGACATAAACTGACACATAGGTAACAGTCATTATGAAATCAAAAACACGTATACGACACCAATAAGCCAAGCCAATTTTTTTTTTTTCCAAACAACATATAAAGCAGTGCTGGTTCACACCCACAATGCCTCCCACTGGGAGGCATTCAGTCATATGTAGGTGGCCAAGTGTAGTCACCTTGCCACTAGTCAGTAGTGGCCCCGAGAAGTAACGCTGGGCACCTAGGTTTTACCCAGTTAAACTAGGTGCTAAACATTTCACCGTCCCTGACTGCCTATGCGCTTGAGGGTTTGTGATGACAGGAAAGGAAAAGCTTCCCTCTGTTCTGGCTCACATCTCCTGCAGTATGTCACTTCCAAGACAACCCCCCCCCCCACCCCC
>JACVVK020000654.1:145000-262915 GCA_018292915.2 Batillaria attramentaria | reverse complement strand
ATTTAATGCAAAATGAACATATCCAACAGTAATTGTGAAAATTCTTGATTTCTTGAAGTTAGCATGGCTATAGGCTAGGAATACAGTGAGTGCAGGCAAACACTCCCTCCTGAGACGCGCCACGAAGCGGAGCGGCTAGCACAGACAGGTTCGAGTCCCACTGGTTGCAAGCGGTCCGGGACTTGGGCAGAGACCAGGACACGCCTGCAAGATGGGTGTCTGGCTGAGCATAGCGGTGTAAGCCCTAAAGCCTAGTAGAGCTCTCCAAGCGGCAAGAGTTGGCGTCCGGCTGTGGCTCCACAACGCTACGTCAAGGAGGTTCAGCGCTACCTCGACTTTGGTCAAGCCCCAGGACTGTCATCCGTCATGGCCAGTGGCAAATATGTAAAGACACTGTTGCCAACAGTGACAGGCCGTTAACGCGCCAACTGTGCACTTCATGTCATTGTGTTGTATCTGTCCGTGCTACAAGTAGCTAGCCGTAGGAAATGTGGAAAAATGTTCATTGTTGTTCGTGTAAAGGTGTGCGACTGAGTGCCAGCATCTTGCGTGTATGTGCTGGTGCGTGTAATTGCGAGAGTATGAGTGTATGCTTGTGTGTGTGTGTATTCATGAACTCGAGCACGCTAGAAGGTTCATGACAGCGGGTCGTGACATTCGCATTTTACAGGTTTCAATGTAATTACGCATTGACCATTTGGGACCATTACAACTGTGTTTACGTCAAAAAAAGTTTTCGGGTTTTTTTTTTTTTGTTTTTTGCTATTTTGTGGATAAATATTATTTTCAGCAGGAATACTTATATATATTTTTTAATTACACATTTATTTATTTTTAATTACTCAATTATTTATTTTTTAATTACTCAATTATTTATTTTTTAATTACTCATTTTTTTTTTTTATCCATTTATTTACTTCATCTAGTCCGTTTTGGTTTCATGGTCGTATTCTCATGTGTATTCAATCTTTTCATTAGTTTGAAACAAACCTTTATTCTGATATTCACATGGTTACAAATTGTTTTTATATAGCATGTACGCTTTATTCATCTGGGGCGTGTGATTTCAGAGTGGGTGTGACTGATAAAGTTGTCTGTATGGTGAATGGTGATGGGTACATGTAGCTACGGATTCTTTCTACACGTATCACTCTCTTAATGATATTTTTTTAAATCTTGTTGTATGAGTTAGGGTGGATCTGGGAGGAGCCAAACATTTGCAATTTAAAAACAAATGGAAATCAAATTTGCCGTGGAATTGTATAGTGTCAGTGTTAATGTAAAAAAAAAAATCTTCTTAGATATCGTGTTTAAAAGTCTCTCAAGCATAAACGTTCCCTGAGAAATTTTATATTTCACGAGACATTTTCTTTTCTTTTCATGTATTCGATTTATTTTGGGCGACGTATTTTAATGTGCCACAATGTACATCTGCGTATGCTTTATAGTGTGCGTGCGTGCGTGCGTGCGTGCGTGCGTGCGTGGTGCGTGCGTGTGTGTGTGTGTGTGTGTGTGTGTGTGTGTGAGAGAGAGAGAGAGAGAGAGAGAGAGAGAGAGAGAGACTTTGCGCATCTAATTAAACACCCAATCCCCCCCCCCCTCCTCTCACCTCCACCCATCCCCACCCCCTTACCCTCTTTCATGTTTTGTGATTCGGTAGATATATAGGCACAGACAGCATGCATTATAATGGTAGCTGTCGTTCTCGGAAACGGCAGATACGTAAAATGACTATGCGCTTTATTGTATCAGTATTTATACCAATGACAACTAAAGCTTGCGTCTGTCTGTCTGTCTGTCTGTCTGTCTGTCTCTCTCTCTCTCTCTCTCTCTCTCTCTCTCTCTCTCTGCCCCCAAAAGCTAGGAAAATAAACTTTAATATCTGTCCTTATTTCGCGTCTTTGTTTTTAGCTGACCGCCCTGAGGAGGTAAAGAGCGGCAGCTCAGTGGCCGTAGCCATCACTCTCGTTATCCTGGTAATGATATTGTTAGTTGTTGGTGCGGCCCTGTACGTCTGTCGTGACCGGTAAGTATAAACATTATTCAATTCAATTCAATTCAATTCAATTCAATAATACTTTATTTTCCCCCTTGAGGGCAGTTAAGATCGGTCATTACTACATTATTGATTTTTAGAATAATTTAGATGATACTAAACAGAAATCTTTATCTGATTTTAAGTGTCTTATATATTGTGTGTTTTTCATTTTATTTCGCATGCGTCGTCCACTTCTTGGTTCTATGTCCACCAAGACCGAATTTCCCATTTTGGATAATAATAATAATAAATGATAATAATAATAATAATAATAATAATAATGGGTATTTAAGGGACGCCCTCCCTCCCGCAGGAGCTCAGGGCGCCTTACAGTCAACACGCACTCACACAGAAACGGAAACACACGCAACATTCCTTCACACATACAGTTAACTACAAACACA
This sequence comes from Batillaria attramentaria, assembly GCA_018292915.2. NCBI lineage: Eukaryota > Metazoa > Mollusca > Gastropoda > Batillariidae > Batillaria > Batillaria attramentaria. Next base: position 260,473 of record JACVVK020000654.1, on the reverse strand, counting down.
TAATGTGCAGCATCCTACAAGGCCTCCGCTGCCCCCGGCAGATTCAGATTCATTTCAATTTGAATTGAAATTGAAACGTAACAGCTAAAAATCGCTTGTGAATGTGGTACAATGTTTGTTTGTTTGTTCTTTGAGGTCGTTAAAGTCGTTAGGACTGTTAGGGTATGTGTGATATCACAGCCAGTGCAGTGACGAAAAAGCCACAGTAAACCTTCTTCTCCCGCCTAGAATTTGAACTCACGAACTAAACTGGACGGCCAATCGTTTTACCAGCTCGGCCATTGTTGGTCACCGCGTCTCATGAACATGAATACCATTAATCGTTCATCATCATATCCATTACCTATCATTCAGTATTTCTAGCGCACGAGTGCATGGGATCAAAATTAATGTCTTCAACACTTGATCGCTGGTGGTTGTGTTTGCGTATATTCTGTTCGTCATAATACGGTGCAGTTTAGGTGCGCATGTAAGTAATATCGAGTTTGTGCGTTGAGTTTGTTATCTCTTTTCATTCATCAGTATCTGTAACCTACCTCTTTTCCACAGGGTCCGGAAGCGTTTTCCAAACTTTCTGATAGTTGGACGAAGGGAGCGTGATCCCGAGAAAGGCAGGCACTCTGAAGCGGAGGGGAATTCTGAGAACCACGAAAATAAAGTATTATATACGTTTTCTAAAGACGCTGAAACCAAACTTTCGGAGAGGGAAAAACTCCTTGAGTCTGGTACCGGATTACAGGATGATTCCGAGGAAGAATATGAGGATGCTCAAGGAACACCGATGCAACTTGACAACGAAAAGAAGGGAGGTGAACTTTCAGTAAGTCCACAGGACAGCAACGAAAGGACAACCCCGCCAGAGCCCCCAGAGACTAATACTCCTTCACACAGTCCTCAACAACTCACTCCCTCGGCGACGAAGGATAACGCATTAGATAGTCAAACTGATGACACTTCGAAAGACACTACTGCATCAAACATTACTTCCGCAGCTGGGAAGAAACTAGAAACTACTCCATCAAACAGCTCTATCGCAAGTGAGGAGAATCAAGTCGTGAAAGCTGGAAATGAACACACAAACACCAGTACAGAGGACGAGTCCTCGCAAAGTTCAGCTCACGCAGGCCGGCCTCAGCGGGATACTCAAGACTCGGATGTGGAAGAGGGTAACTCGGAACCGAATAATAGACCGAAACCTTCGGAGCAATGAAACTTTCACCTGGGGAAACAAAAAATCATTAAAGTTGAGGATGTAATGCTGAAAGGAATCGTAACCACATAGCCAGAAGTGAAACATGAGATCATTTACCAAATCCCCAGGCTACAATCCAGGAACAGAAAACAACTAGCTAGAACAAAGATGATGTTTAGTCGTAGGGCACAGTAGATCATATCCATTATTTTCCCTTTTTAGATAAGTTTCTTAAATGCATGGACAGTTCATGTATACATGATAAAATAAATCCCACGGCGAACGCCTAAAGATGATTTCACAATCTGATCTTGTTTGAAAAAAAAATGTTGTATGCAATTCAAAATAATGTAACCTTTGTGAATTTGATGTTTCACATTGTATAAGATTGGTCCGTGTAGCAGTGTGTGTGTGTGTGTGTGTGTGTGTGTGTGTGTGGTGTGTGTGTGTGTGTGTGTGTGTGTGTGTGTGTGTGTGTGTGTGTGTGTGTTTGTCTGTCTGTCTGTCAGTGTGTGTGTGTGTGTGTGTGTGTGTCTGTGTCTGTCTGTGTGTCTGTCAGTGTGTGTGTGTGTGTGTGTGTGTGTGTGTGTGTGTGTGTGTGTGTGTGTGTTGTAGGATTGGATTTTCTCCTTTTTACACTCCCTTCACGCGTATATTCATGCTTAAAATGAGTCTTTGATGCCATGTATATTTCACGCTGCTCTTGTAGTCGGTACTTTCGATGTAGAGTCTACATACATAGTCGGTAGTGTGTATATTTGTAACCTGAGTCCTAATGTTTGTTGAGTTCCAGAGATTTCATAAGTTACTTTTGAATGAGTTCCGTCAGTAATTTAGAATGCTTTTACTGGCTTTGCATTTGCTTTCTGCATTTTAGCTTTGTTTTTAGATTTGACTTGGAAGAACTACTGTTCTCAAAGAATACAATATTGCAGCTGTTCATATTGATAGTGATATCTTATGTGCTGTATATATACGCGCGCCCGTGTGTGCGTGCGTGCGTGCGTACGTGCGTGCGTGCGTGTGTGTGTGTGTGTGTGTGGTGTGTGTGTGTGTGTGTGTGTGTGTGTGTGTGTAAAACCCCATCTTAACAGGTAAGCTTGGGTCAGATCCAGTCAAATTCACACGCTTATTCGTGTATGGTGCCAGTTCTCTCATTGTTTTGTGCACATGCATGCATATATCTCTAGCCTGCTAAAAATCCAACACCCATCTTGCAAGAGGAGTAGGCTGTGGCAAGTGGCATAAAAAACCAAACAAAAAACAAACAAAAAAAGACACACACACAAAGATATCGCAGGCAGCAGCGGGTGGCGGTTCGCACATAAAGTAGCTCTTTGCAGCAGAAGGCAAAACACAGTGTTCCACCCTTGAAGGAACGGACAGTTTGATACACTGGCGATTGTTGGACAACAAATGATGGGAGCTATATATGTGGGAATGGCATAACAAGGCATACGATCCGTGTAACGTGGCTTTAGCGTCAATGTCACATCCCTTAGATTTTTTTGTCTTTTGCACTTTTTTTACAGGGCACATTCGTGTGACGGGGATACACCATGACCATGAAAAGACACGCCGTGTTCTTTCTCGCTCTTTTGCTTTGTGTCACCTTCAACACTGGTGTACGCCATCTACCGGAGCGAAACGGAACACAAGACAGCCTTGTGGTGACTTCAGAGAAATCGGATTCGCAAACGTCAGTCGGTATAGAGAGATTTCACAGGCGCGAGGATGACAGTACAGCTGCACTGGTGACTGTACCGACAAATACAGCAGAAGACGACATTCTGTTCTCAGACCATATTATAGTGTCCGATCCAGGTCATACAGTGTTGGAGTCAGTCTACACTCAACCGTATCACGTGGTCACGGGATCGCGGGGAACAACCATCAAGAGGTGGATAACAACGGGAGACAATCAGACGACCTTGCCCTCAGACGCTGCTCATCTTTCCTACTCTGAGATAAGTCCACTATCTACAGCCAGTGCAAGGTTGTCTGCAAACACAACAGCAGGTAAGCCCCTTCCCACCCACCCACCCCCCAACACCACCCCCACCTCCCCCAACCCCCTCAACATATTATGATAACGTTTGAGAGAAAGTAAAGCCCATGAACTGAGTACTTCTTTCGCTCAGACTTTATGTTAGGATAAAAGACAAGCCAAACTGATTAAGCGCTGTATTTCTAATGAAAATGACGCTGCCACAAACCAGCCTACCAACCTACCAACCAACCGACTCTCTCTCTCTCTCTCTCTCTCTCACGCACACACACACACACACACACACACACACACACACACACACACACGCACACACACGCACGCACGCACGCACAACGCACAGTCCGACACGGACTGTTTTGGGTGCTCGCCATCTCATAAGTTACTTTGCCAGTTAAAAGAACCTTTACTCTGGGCACCTTCACTCTCGGAGAGTCACGTCTTCTAGTAGGGAAGACTGCGAAAATCAATAATCCACCCTTAGGTCTCTTGCAGCACCATGTCCTAACCCGACTCACATCCGGTGTGGCAACGGGAAATGCCTGTGGCATGGATGGCAGTGCGACGGCTGGGATCAGTGCGGAGACAACTCGGACGAAGACGGATGTCGTGAGTAGATGTGTTAACTACCACTTGGTAGTCGTTCTGGAGTTGGTATTCATATGAAATCTGTACTAAACGTCATATGTAGCTGTGCACGATTCAAATGCCCATTGCATTAAAAAATAAACAACACCTCACAACATAGAATGTTTTGTGTTTAGCTGTAAAGTTCAAGATTCAAGATTTTATTTTCTTTTTTCCCCTTTTTTTCCTACAAACAATAAAACAAACGAAGACCACATAATTATACACAGAACGATACAACAGAAGATATATGTGCAACATACTCATAATCTATACACAGGAAAGCGCAACCATCTATGAAACCTCTGAAACAGCTCTCTCTCTCTCTCTCACACACACACACACACACACACACACACACACAAGCTGTGCGTATCGCTAGACCTACCCGTCAACAGTCCCTGGAAAATGCGGACTACTACTAGTACTACCCACGTAGCCACTGTAAGAGCACAAACTAGTACTAACCCTGGTGGTAGCACGCCGCCACTAGTAGAGCACAAACTGTTTTATCTTTTTCCTGCACGTTGAGGCTGGTTCCTGTCTCTTTGATTGCTTTCCGCGACCCCTGGCGTTGGGAATGGGATGTAAGCTTATGTAACGCATGTTTCTGTAGCACCACGTCACTGTGACGTTGGACAATACCAATGTCCTAATGGAAAGTGTCTGCGTTATGGATGGCGGTGTAATGGATACAGAGATTGCAGTGACAGTGCTGATGAAAAGGGATGTCGTGAGTACTCTCAGTCTGTCTGTCTGCCTGCCTGCCTGCCTGCCTGTCTGTCTGTCTGTCTGTCTCTCTCTCTCTCTCTCTCTCTCTCTCTCTGTGTGTGTGTGTGTGGTGTGTGTGTGGTGTGTGTGTGTCTCTCTCTCTCTCTCTCTCATCATCATCATCATCATCTTCAACCCCCACCCCACCCCTCTCTCTCTCTCTCTCTCTCTTGTAATTGACCTATACCGATCCACCGATGTTCAAACTTCACCTTGCAGTACGTGGCAAAAATTGTCGCGTGAATCAGATGCTATGCGACAACGGGAACTGCATGTGGTCAGTTCGGCGGTGTAACGGGCGCGATGACTGTGGGGACAACTCTGATGAACATGACTGTCGTGAGTACTCCCCCCCCCCTCACACACACACACACACACACACACACACACACACACACACACACACACACACACACACACACTGGATATAGTTCGCGTAGCATTTCGAAATTGTACTCGTGTACTACAGTGAAGTCGGGCTGTAGTGATAGACCCATGTAGTGATAGTCCGGCTGTAGTAATAGAATTTCTTGGTCCCGGTCCCAGTTGTTCGTGTTCTTTGTTAACTTAGTCCGGTTGTAGTGATATTTTTCAGGCCGGATATAGTGATAGTCCGCTTGTAGTGATACTATTTTCAAGTCCCGGGGAAGCTAAAGTCCGGCTGTAGTGATAATGTTCGAGAGTAATCTCCCTTTACCAAAATGGCGTCCGGATGTAGTGATAAAACCTACAAAAATATCACTATAACCGGACATCCGGATGTAGTAATAGTCCGGATGTAGTGATAAAAAAATTTGGTCCCGAGGGCTATCACTACATCCGGACTTCACTGTAGTTACATGTTGTATCTTTTAGCCTGTGTTTGAAGTTTCAATCCAAAGAATTGGATAGTGTTTGCGTTAAAAGGAAGTATTTACTTGTACATGTGTACATTTTTATTTTTTCATTTGTTACTGATTAAAGACTAAATTTCAAAACAAATCTAAAAAATCTGACGATTTTTCATTTAACCCGTATTTCTAAGTGGCCCTTCTCTCTCTCTCTCTAAAACACGCACACACACACACACACACACACACACACACACACATACACACACACACACACACACACACACACACACACACACACACACACACACACACACACACACACCGGCTGTTGAACTGCTAGGACGGGGTAGGTTAACACAGGACATTTGCAAGCCTGACAAAGACGACAGAAGAAACGTCACAAAACGAAATCAATAGTGGTTCCAAAATCACCTTATTACTGCCTTGAGGCTAGTTTACCAAATGTGCCGCCGCATGTGGCAATAAAAGCTTTGAAGATATCACTACAACTACAGGCGATTGGCCGGATGTAGTGATAAAACCTACAAAAATATCACTATAACCGGACGTCCGGATGTAGTGATAAAACCTACAAAAATCACTATAACCGGACATCCGGAGTAATAGTCCGGTATAGTAGTGATAAAAAAATTTGGTCCCGAGGGCTATCACTACATCCGGACTTCACTGTAATTCGACCAATCAGAAGTCCCGGCGTCATACTATTTCAAGATTTCTAATTGGTCGAATTAGAACGCGTACTATTTTGAAATAACACGAGTATTATATCGGATTTAATGACTGTTTTCGCTTGTGGTACATACATAATTCAGAATGTCTCAGAATTGTCTCCTTCATCGTCCTTGAGGTTATTACAATGTTTGGGATCCGTCATGCTCGACAACTGCTATTTCCTGTACACGAAAAGGTTTGGTACATGTGTACACAGTGCACCATGCCGGACCTTATCTGTTGTCGTGTCTGCTCTGCCGTTTTCTCTCACCCTTACCAGCCCAGGGCAGTGAATGGAAAGAAGCCTCTGCAAACGTATGGTTGTTCTGCATCCATGCAAGACAGACTGAGCTTCCCACGACATCTTCTATCTGTTGTAATCGTACATGTATGAAAGTAAGGAGGTGACTGCGTCAGAGAAACGACTTTATAAGGGACGCCTGTAAGCTGGTGTTGCTGCTGCAGCTGAAGTTGCAGGACATCCCCCAGGGTGTACAGGTGAAGTTGCAGGACATCCCCCAGGGTGTACAGGTGAATTGCAGGACATCCCCCAGGGTGTACAGGTGAAGTTGCAGGACATCCCCCAGGGTGTACAGGTGAATTTGCAGGACATCCCCCAGGGTGTACAGGTGAAGTTGCAGGACATCCCCCAGGGTGTACAGGTGAAGTTGCAGGGCATCCCCCAGGGTGTACAGGTGAAGTTGCAGGGCATCCCCCAGGGTGTACAGGTGAAGTTGCAGGGCATCCCCCCGGGTGTACAGGTAAAGTTGCGGGGCATCCCCCAGGGTGGACAGGGAAGTTGCAGGGCATCCCCCAGGGTTTACAGGTGAAGTTGCAGGGCATCTACCAGGGTGTACAGGTGAAGTTGCAGGGCATCCCCTAGGGTGTACAGGTGAAGTTGCAGGGCATCCCCAAGGGTGTACAGGTGAAGTTGCAGGGCATCCCCTAGGGGGTATGGACTCTCGGTGACTCTGCACTGTCGATGCACTGAATGTATTGCAAAGCTGGTGACTTGCCACGCATCAAGTGTCATGTGAATTTGAAAATTCCACCATGTTGTCTGTGAACGATCGCAACTGAACAGCCCATAAATGAAATTCCCATAATTATGTTCAAGCTAGATATTGTGAACATTTCAGAAAATTTGAGGGGTTTTTGTTGTGCTTACTTATGCATGTTTTTGCAAGTGGTCCTTGGTAGTTTTTGAATAGTGTAGACTCATACTAGACCCGTAACGCAACAAGGCCAGTTACTCCTTCATGCGTCTTCACCAATCTGACTCATTAACGAGAAACAGCCGATCTGCGTTACGGCAATTCGCCTCTCCAATACTGACTGACGAATTTTGTGGCGGATTCTTTGGCGCTGGAATTTTTTTTCTAAGGCGTACTGAGTTCACTTGTATTTGTAAGGTTTTTTTGTTTGTTTCTCTCTCTCTCTCTCTCTCTCTCTCTCTCTCTGTGTGTGTGTGTGTGTGTGTGTGTGTGTGTTTTCTGCCCCAACTCTTTTGCTAGTTCCAGTGGCGCTCCTCCCAGGTAATGGGTGGAATCCACAGAGGGCTCGGAGGCTGGGGAATTTTTTATTATGCGTGATGATGGAGATGGGGATGATGGTAAGATGATGCTATGGAGGTCCGTGTGGTTTGGGACTGCGGGACAGGGCCGCGTTCCACGCTTTCTGTCATAAATATCCCGGCATTAACCAGGCCCGGGAACTACGGCACTGCCGACCGTGTAATCATCCACATCATAAAACGTGTCATACCAAGGGCAGCACCCCCAAAGTCGCACCCGGGAAGTGGGTGAATCTCGGCTGTGTGGCAACAGCCTCCCCATTGGGCCCATAGCACACCCGCTCTGGGTAGGAGCCGACCTAGGTAGGAAAAATCCCGCTTGCCTCGGCTGGGTCTCGAAGCCGGGTCTCCCGGTGCATGGTCCGAAGTGCTAACCACTACACTACGGGGGCCGGTGTGTGTGTGTGTGTGTGTGTGTGTGTGTGTGTGTGTGTGTGTGTGTGTGTGTGTGTGTGTGTGAATCATGCTATTTTCTACACAGTTGTTTTGCTCAGTCTCCTCCGTGCGGAGAGCTCTTGGGAAGTTAGGCGCTTCATAACTGTACATTATCATTCTACATTTATTGCTTCAGCTCCGCGTAACTGCGCTAGTAATCAGTTCCGGTGTGACAAGATAGCGTGTCTCCCATTGAAATTCAGATGTGATAAAGACGTTGATTGTGTGGACAAAACGGACGAATTTGGATGCCGTAAGTACTCTCTCTCTCTCTCTCTCTTAAATTTGCCAAAAAGTTGTAACGTTTTCTTTCACACACAAAGAAAAAGTCATATAGACTACGCCTCTCAACTCCGGGACATTCCTTTTTTAACGGATAAACTCTCTTTGTAAATATGGTATTAAAAACTTCTATACCCCGGGTCTCTTTATATTTTATTCCCAAACCCATATTTTGTGTTGTATGTACACACTAAGCTAAGACACCAAACAAAAAGTCTGATCATGCGCACAGAACAATCCCAAAATGCGTAAGCATGCGGATGGTTATAATCGCTTAATCCCCCAGACCCCTACCCCCTCCCCCCTCGACCCTCCCCTCCCCCCCCCCCCCCCCAAAGCCCGTCACCTCCGTCCACTTCTTTCGTCCCTGCTCGTAAACCATGAAGTGTGTGTGTGTGTGTGTGTGTGTGTGTGTGTGTGTGTGTGTGTGGAGTACTCGTTCATTATAAGCCTCGCTACCCTAACAACCTAATAAATTATTTGCACCGTATACCGCATATTTTAAACACCACTTTCTTTGCAGCACTGTTTTGTGGATATGACGAGTTTCCGTGTCGTAGTGGGAACTGCGAACACCCAGCCAAACTATGCAACAAGGTCGACAATTGTGGGGATAACTCTGACGAAGTCGGATGTTGTGAGTTACCTTCTCTTACATTGTGTGACGTCCAACTCATATTTGAAGTCTTGCACGCAAAGGCTTAAGATCAGTCAGTTTTAGTGAGATTTAGTCATTTATTTAGTCTAGAACGTTTCACATGCCACCTTTAGCGATCCCCCCACGTTGATTCAATTCAAAGCCCATTTAAAGACCTACCCTTTAGGCAAGATTTTGAGCTGTAGTCCTACCATCGTTTCATCGACACTTAGTGTGTGTGTGTGTGTGTGTGTGTGTGTGTGTGTGTGTGTGTGTGTGTGTGAGTGAGAGAGAGAGAGCATAGAGTGATTCTTAGAAAACAGATAGGCGGTACATAAACTGTGTTCATGGTTACTGTATAATTATTATTATTACTTTCATTTGATAGTTATACAAGTGTTAGACAAAATGATGACCTAAACTTTTCAGCGCTAAGCAACTGTTCCGCGGGTCAGTTCCAATGCTCCAATGGGCGATGCATCTTGTCAGAGCTGAGGTGTGATGGACGCCAGAACTGTCACGACAACTCTGATGAGGAAGGATGTAGTGAGTAGTCATCATCATCATCGTCGTCATCATCAGCAGCACCACCACTATATTCATCTTCGTCATCAGCACTACTATGTCATCATTACCCTCTCTCTCTCTCTCTCACACACACACACACACACACACACACACACACACACACACACACACACACACACTATCCGACACTCGCACTAAGACAACTCGATGAATATAATAAATCAACATTAAATCACACATACAATTATTTTTTTAAATGTCCCCCTCCCACCCCCACACACCCCTCTCGTTTCCACACTGCAAATTCACAAAGATTACCTCCCTTGCATGCCATAATAATTATTTCTTCACACATGATTGTGTATGTACATGGCAGTGACGTTTTCGAAGGGGCAGATAAATTGTCCTACAAACGTAAGGATAAGAGAGAAGACGGTTGGTAGTTTCGAGGTCAAAGGGGCCGAATTCTACACCTACTGCAAATGGTCGATGACGACCAGCAAAACACTGGGAGTCGTTGTCCGGTTCGAGGAGGTTGACCTGCAGCTCGGTGATAATCCAAACACAGACGACATAATTGTGCGCCCTGGATTGCGAAGCATAGCGAACTTCGGTAACAGCCATGTAGACCCTGTCGTCGTATTAGTTGATACGGTTTCGTTTGAGTTTGTTTCTTACGGAAGACTTTCACCCAACGACAGCCGTGTTAATGCCACTGACTGGAAGCCGTCGAGTTTGAAGGTGTTTTACACCACGTACCCAAAAAACACCCTGCCTCCGGCGCTGGACATGGGGGTCTACAACTGTTCGCCACCCTACATCGTGCCGGAGGAGCTCCAGTGTGATGGGATAGCGCAGTGTCTGGATGGAGAAGACGAGTTGGACTACAACTGTAGCTACACACACCTTGGCTGTGACGAGGGTTGGGTCGCCGGAGAATCGTTCTGCTTGAAGTTCGTCTTTCCAACAAGACGCGTCACGCCTGACCGAGCGAAAAGCGAGTGTCGTGAAAGGTACAACGCTGACTTAGGCTCTCTCCTACCCCGCACCTTGGTGTACGGCGACGGGCAGCACGCCCTTATGCTGAGGACCAATCACAGTGAAGTGATCGTGGGGCTTGAGAGGATAGAAGCTGGTCATCTCTACCGCTTTCTGTGGCGCTGGACGCAGGCAGGGACAGAGTTTGATGGACCACAACCACAACCAGGCAGACAATAGCTTGAACTGCGCTATTCTCACACGAGAAAATCTGTTCAAATCTGTTGATTGCTTACAGAGCATTAAAGCTGGCTACGTCTGTGCCAAGCTAAACGATCAGCGGAAACCAAGTCAGAGAACGTGAAAGGCTGAATTTGGATCCACCTGCTAACAGTAACTTTCGGATTCCAGTGAAACGGTGTGGTTTGCAGTATGTCGTACAGACGTTCCATCCATGCACACAACACGAAGAGACAGAGTCTTTGTCTCCTGCGCAGCTTCCATTGTTGTCGTGTAAGAACGGGGCGTCATGTTCACTACAACGCTGACGTGTGACGGATATGACGACTGTGGAGACGGGACTGATGAAATAGAATGTGAGGACACGAGCGGTGGTCTCCTGTCCCGGGCATCGTTTATATGTCACCGCCAAACTGAAGTGGTCGACATTTCGTACCGATGTAACGGAATACCCGACTGCCATGACGGGAGCGATGAGGAGAACTGCGCTACCTGTGCCAGAGATATGCTGCCTTGTGGAGGTGCTGGTTGTATGCCGTGCGGGACTAAGATCTGTTCTCTTGCGCCAAGTACGAACACACCAAAAAACACAAACTTTGATCCGTCTTTATGGACTAGAGAAATTGACATGGATGCATTTGGTGTTGTGACACTGACAATTGAAAATGTTATTAACGCCTGCCGCGACTCGTATTTTCTGTGTGGAAAAACGACAGCCAAGTATTGTATTCCCACCTTTCTTGTCGGCAATGGTCAGCGCGACTGTCCTGAAGTTGTTGGATCTAACTCTTCTGATGACGAACCTGCAGAACTGACATGCCCGGGGCATTACCGTTGTTACAAGCATAACATATGTGTCCATCCGAATTATATCTGTGACGGCGTGTACCAATGTCCGCTGAAGGACGACGAGCGATACTGTGATCTCCTTGTCCTCAGCATTGCTTGTGTGAAGGTCGGGCGTACACGTGTACTAGAATGTTTGCTCCCTCTGACAATCTGCACGTGCGGTATCTGGACCTTAATGGAATCTCCCAGCCTAAACTTGACAGTCTGCACCAGATGACCTTCCTTCAGTTTCTCAACATCTCGTCTTGCGGTTTGAATAATATACCTGCTCAGACTCTGCGACGCTTGAAAGTTTTGGATGTGAGTTTCAACAAGCTGCGTCGTCTAACCGTGGATGTAGGTATGGACGTAAAAATGCCTAATGTAGAAATTCTGAAGGCTTCGTCCTGCAGCCTGACCGCTGTAGCTCTTGAGAACGTTCATCATCTCAGAGAGTTAGACCTCAGCCTGAATGAACTTCAATCGTTGCGCCTGCATGAGAAGTCACTTGAGCGTCTGAATGTGTCGTCTTGCAGACTAAATGTTATGTCACTCGTGCATTTGGATAATCTTAAGATATTAGATGCGAGTAGGAACAACAATCTGACGAGTGTGACTCTAGAGCGAGATAACGTGACATTACTGGAGTCCCTCAACTTGTCATCATGCGGCCTGACTAGTGTGACTGTTGCTGGTTTGATGCAGCTCAGGGAGCTGGACTTGAGCAACAACAACCTGACAGCTCTGAATCAAGTGGAACTTTCAGGGCTGCTTAAACTCACCCACCTGGACCTTTCAGATAATCCATTACTGACTGGCCTTGATGAGGAGTTTAGGAATTTCCTGGTGACGTCAGGGTTAAACAGTTTGTTGTCGCTCTTTCTCAGTAACACAGGAATCGTGGGCATTACGGCAGATCCTTTTGCTGGCTTGATAACTCATCCACACTTGTCTGGCACAGGAATACATCCACGCTTAGACGTAACAGGGAATGACATAACAGAAGTTAAGAGGAATATATTCATGAACTGGACACAAATTGGTGTCTTTGAAACAAGTAGTGTCAGTATCTGTTGTGCCTACTACACCGCTGTCAAAGAACACAAAACTGACTGCAGAACAGCAACGGAAATTGTCTTTCCCGAGCAGTGCACCACTAAGGCATCACATGCAAATGTAGACACCGTGACTACAGATGACTTCCCTGGAAAGTCCCCGGATTGTGACGTAGGATGGCTTTTATATGGGTCTCTCTGCTTGAGGTTCGTGTTTCCCATTGACAATATTTCAGCAAGCATAGCAGGCAATGAATGTCGAAGGAAATTCCACGGTGGTTTAGCAGCCTTGCCTACACAAGCCTTGAAAGAACTTTCTGGACGTTTCCTGAAGTTGTCTAGACACAAGGAACTCATCGTGGGTCTGCAGACGGTTCACCTGGTCACTGAGGGTCTCCGTCATCTGTACCGGTTTCTGTGGCGGTGGACACAGGCAGGGACAGCGTTTGATGGGCCAGCGTTCACTGCTGATCTAAAACTGCGCGACATTTCGTCCAAGCGCCTCTGGCAATGGCCTGAGAACGATCGACTGTCAGGAAAATGGCGAGTACGCGTACGTGTGTTCAAAAACACACACTGCACAAGTGCGCTCTGCAAGTCACACATCCTTCACGTTGCCACTGCCGTCTTTGGAATATGAAACGTCCTCTCCATTTCGGCCATGTGGAGACGGCACTTTCGTCCTCTCTTTTCACGTCTGTCGCTTCACTGGAGAGCCGGCAAAATCCGCAGTCAAAAGTTATGCATTTCTCTACTGTAGGAACGGGAGGCGTGTGCACTACACACTCACGTGTGACGGGTTTGATGACTGTGGAGACAGTAGTGACGAGGAACAATGCCAAAGTGGACATTCACAACTTCTTATAATGTCGTATTTTCTGTGTAAACTTCACACAGAAGTTGTAGACAGGTCTTACCGCTGTAACGGCGTGCCGGACTGTCGTGACGGAAGTGACGAGGAAAACTGTGATGGCTGTAGTCACGGACTAGTGCTGTGTGTAGGATTTGGCTGTCTGCCTGCGCACGTTTGTAAACAGCTGTCCAATCAGAATACCCAGAACAGCCACGAGCTTCGTTCACAGTCATTTGATTCTGGTCACACCAAGCTACTAGAAAACAAAATCCTTCAACAGGTTGACTTCAACACCTACGGTTATCCGAGTCTCAGCACCGCTAAGGCGTGTGAAGAAACGCACTTTGAATGTCAGGGAGGCTTCTGTATTCCAACTTTCCTGATTAACAATGGGCAGCCTGACTGTCATTTTGAAACAACAGAGGATGAAACACCTGGAGTCGTTCAATGTCCCGGACATTACCGCTGCTATCAGCATCAGATTTGTCTTCACCCAGAGTATGTCTGTGACGGCGTCTACCACTGTCCCCTGAAGGATGACGAGAGATACTGTAACCTATCGTGCCCTGAAAACTGCACCTGTGAAGGGTTTGCGTACTCGTGTTCACGGATGTTTCATCCTGCTGACCACCTTTATGTGCGGTATCTGGACGTGAGTGGATCCTTTCAGCCTCCACTGGAGACGCTGCACAACATGGGCTTCCTTCACTTCCTTAACCTGTCATCGTGCAGTCTGAGTAGCGTGTCTCTTGACAGTCTCGTTCTCCTCAGAGTGTTGGATCTGAGTTTCAACAACTTCACATCTCTGAATAGTATAGTCTTAGGTGTCAAGCCTTTGCTCACACACTTGAACATCTCCAGCAATCCTTTGCTAGGACAACTGGACGCAATCTTTCGTGAGTTTCTGGTAAAATCAAATACAGTTTTCTTACAGAGCGTGGAGTTGAGAAGAACCGAGATTAAACATATTCAGGACAACGTTTTCATGAACATGTCATCGATTCTGCATTTGGATCTCAGAGAGAACGAGATCCAGTCAGTCAGTAAATATATATTTTCTGGCCTTTCGGGACTGAAAATACTGGATACTGACGACCCAAGACTTTGTTGTCCGTACTTCTTTCTGTATGGAGACGAAACCACGGACTGCAGAACGCCGATTGACGAACTGTCCTCTTGTAACGACCTGCTGCGATCCGACTTCTTCCGAGGCTTTCTGTGGACACTGTCTGCAATGGCCATCTCTGGCAACATCGGGGTGTTGGTTTACAGGGTGTTCCTGGAGACACAGGGATCGTCGTCTGGGTTCCGTGTGCTGGTGGCCAACCTGTGTGTGGCTGACTTTCTGATGGGCGTTTATCTGGTCTTCATCGGCGCTGCGGACGCTCACTACAGCGGGCAGTACATCTGGATACGAGAGGCATGGACTCGGAGTAAGTTGTGCGAAATAGCCGGGTTTGTGGCGCTGTTGTCAAGCTGAAGTGTCTGCTTTCTTTATCTGTGTGATCACAACGGACCGTCTGCTTGTGTTGCGGTTTCCCCTCCATCGCCATCTACATCTTACAACACGTTCAGCCACGATGACGTGTGGCGCAGTCTGGGTTGTCGGGTTTTTCCTGGCTTCTGTTCCTCTCCTACCCGCTGAGTGGACATTTTACGGCCAGACCGGCATCTGTCTGCCACTGCCAATCACACGCAAGCCCTTTCTCGGCCAGCACTACGCGTTTGGGGTGTTCGTCATACTGAACTTCCTCCTGTTTGTGCTGATCGGGGTTGGACAGCTTCTCATCTACCACGCTGTCCGCAAAACCTCAATGGCTTCTAGAACAACTCGTCGTAAGCAGGACGTGGCTATCGCGCGCCGTCTGTCTCTTATCGTCTCCACCGACTTTTGCTGCTGGTTCCCTATCGGCCTTATGGGACTCCTGGCCTTGAACGATACTCCCATTCCTGGCGAGGTCAACGTGTGGGCCGCCATTTTCATCCTGCCCGTCAACTCGGCCATCAACCCGTTCCTGTACACACTGAGCATGCTGGTGGAGAGGTGGCTGAAGCGGAGAGAGGAGAGACATGTAGAGAGGACGCTGGTCAAACTCCATGCTGACATGGTCACGTGGTCCGACACCAAGGTGCAGGAGCTGCTAACTCACTGTCAGAAGCTTTTGAAACGACTGAGAGCCAACAAGAGAGTAGATACCAGACAGCGATGTCTGGCACCGCTAGACGCCCCACCACAAGAAGCAACACCAACAGCTGAACCTCGTCTTCACATTGATGACTGAGAGCCAACAAGAGAGTAGATACCAGACAGCGATGTCTGGCACCGCTAGATGCACCACCACAAGAAGAGAGGATTACACCAACAGCTGAACCTCGTCTTCACATTGATGACTACCACGCCAGCCACCCCTCTGCTCTTGAGGAGGACGAGAATCGTGAAGAAAACCTCGTCTGTGATCCACTTTCACACTCTGCTGCCAGACGTACTGACATGCTGGGACAGTGTAGAAAGCTCGCCGAGAACACAGCTCCAAAGGGGGACTAACTCATCCTTTGTGGCAACTTTTCAATCGGAGTCCTCTGTGTGGTTGTGTTTGTGTTTTGCCCTGCAATGTCCAAAACGTTCTAAACAATAGTGTGTTAAAGCTCAGTTACACCACAGACTGATAAACATGAATGATAAATGTCTCATTAATTCATCCTTGACACACCATAGAACTACTAGAGCTCAGGAAGTGACTAGCGCCAAGGCTGAATTCACTCGTCAGTAACATGGGCAATGATTTGCTTGGGGATTTTCCCTCACCAGCTTGAATTAAATTTACGGCCAGACTCGTTTACGGAGCCCGTTGTGCCTTAAAAAAAAATTCCATATGGAAGAGGCCGCGGAATAGGTGGCGTTGTGCTAACAGCGACTCTGTTCTCCTTCGGGAGTTGCGGGGTGGGGGGGGGGGGGGTGAGGGTAATACGAACATACCAATACAAATATCAGTACACCAATGCAAGCAATTTTTACTGGAAAATTTTTCAACATACAAAACACATTGTTACGGACAGCACTTAATCGCACGTGCACACAAACTATTTTTTTCTTTTTCTTTTGTTTATTTTTTAAATATTATTTTATTATTTCCCACTGCAATGCTGTGACTGTTTGGGGAGCCGCGGTGGCCGAATGGTAGAGCGTTGGACTTCTAATGCTCGGGTCGTGAGTTCGTATCCCGGCTGGAGCCAAATATTCGTGCTGGCTTTTTCATCGTTGCCCCGTCTTTGACATCACCCGTATGTGGTGGAAAAGGACGTTAAACACCAACCACCCACCCCCACCCCCTGTGGCTGTTGTTGCTCCGTGCTTGAAAATCGAGGTAATTACATAATGTACCATGTTGGGTTACATAATAATTCTACATGGCAGTCTTGGAAGAGGCGACCATTTACACTCAGAGGAAAACTTTTTTTCTCACAACAAGAGCAGCGACAGTCAATACGAATGTATACAAATAAATTGGCCAATTGTTTGAGACGTCCAAGCGTGGATTCTCGGGCTCAAGGGGTGCTCGGACACATTGCCGACGGACGATTTGCAGACAACCAGTTTGCCAACTGACAATTTGCAGACGGACCATTTGCGGACAATTTGCCAACTGCCGATTTGCAAACAAACAATTTGCCAACTGACGATTTGCAAAAGGACGATTTGCACACGAACAACTGGACGATATGGCATCGGACATTCCGTCGAATAGAAGTAATTGCGGGCGTACTTTATGCCGAAAAGAAGGTAAGTGACTTTATACTTTCCGATTGGCGTATCGTCCGTCGGCGAATCGTTCGAGCACCGGGTCAGGGTTGGAGTCCAGTGGTGGACAGGAATTTGACTGGGGATTTTTCCTCATCAAATCGGGTCAGAATTTACGTGCAGACTCGTTTATGTTGCCTGTCTTGTCTTATACACAATGTATGTGTAACTATCGAGTATGCGCGTTAAGGATCCCATTCAATCCGGAAAAAAGCCGTGAAACTAAAAACAGGTAAACAAGGCAGAAAAGAAGAAAATGAGTTCGAAGGTCTTTTTCGTGCCCAAAGTTGAAAACTGACTGACCAATGTAGACCCTTGTGAAATCGGTTGTCATATGCTGCGACTGTCTGTCTCAGTCGAGTCAACGCATGTGCAGATTCGAACTCGTTTGCTTAGAATTTGGCAGCCATGTTCATGTCACGTCTTTACTTGGAGTGCATGTATTGACGCTGACAGCTTTGCCTCCACACACACACACACACACACACACACACACACGCACGCACGCACGCACGCACGCACGCACGCACGCACGCACATTCAACGGAAACGGAAAATCCTGCTGTGTCAAACATTTATTACACCAAGAGGAAGCAACAACTAGAAGACGTTTAAAGATTACAAAATCACATCATTGAAAACACTGATCCTTTGTCTTGAGTTTGCTGTCATGGAGGTCAGGTGAAAGAACACAGAAACAGTGAGGCTTCCCCCCAAGCATGGAATGCTTAATGTCTGTTAATTCTGCATCATTCCATTTCACGTTATGCACGTTTCTTTGGTACCATGGCTTTTGCCTTTTCCCTTGCAATCACCATCGCTTTGCTGTCCTTCAAAATTGCGAGAAAATCTCTGTAGCTATTCTGATCCTAACTTTCTACATCCAGTTATGATCCTATATTTTTTACTCAAACGGAGCGAATAGGTAATTGACCGCTGCAAGGGAGAGAACTATGCCTGTGAAGAGTGATCACTAGGTCTGCTAGCATGTCACAGCATAATTATCCCTCACAGCTCCAAGATGCAATGGAAATGTAATTTTGGTTCCAAGAAAAGGGGTTGAGGTGTCGTGGCCAGTGTCGGCCTACACAGCGGTTTTGGTCTTGGCGACCCGTTCGGCACATCATCGGCCATACCTGCAATCACCACTTGCAAACTTTCCGGGTTTTTGTTTGTTTGTTGGTTTTTTTTTTTTTTTTTTTTTAACATTTCACAAGGCATTGTATTGTAGCCGAGTGGTTTGTACCATTTAGTGTTAAATATCTCTGCAGTCGTTTAAGCTAGAGTTGTAGAAGAGTTGATACATTTTAACCATGTTTTGTTGTTGGCGCTAAGTTTTAGTTTAATGTGTGCAATTTTGTCATTTTCACCACTTTGTCACCCTTTCCCGCCGGCGTGTTGTTCTGTAAAAGTGATTACGTCAAATGTAGCATGCGTCATAGGAAAGACGTCAAAGAAAAGATTCCGGATAAAGAAATGCGCGACTGAACAGTAAAGAGCAGACCCGCTTCGGCGTTACACAGCTTTCGTACTGTTTTTCTGGGTTCATAAACACAAGTCAGAGCGACCTCTGCGTTTGGATCTCTGTATGAATTGGATCCTTGTCACCCGGCTACAATATCCTCAGACCTCAGAACTTGAAGCCAGCACATGGCTTTCAGCTGCAGGGTGGAACAGGCTGTTGTCTTGGCTTTGAATCGACGAAAGTCTCCTGCAAAATGCGAAGTATGTTTATTCATACAACCTGTTTTTTGGAAACGCAAAGTTGGAGAGGAAGAGTTGACGAAAAACGTAAAGCATACATATGCTAATTCAAATAAATAATTGGACTAATATCAAAATGATGATTTTTTTTTTTTAAATCAGGACACTCGAGTGTGAAAGGTGATGCCAGAGCAGACATCCTCGCCGGCCGGGCAAGCAGGCATGGCCTGCGCATAGGAAGGTCAGAAATGGCAAAGAGTCCAAGCCTATTATCATTCCATAAGCAGCCCAGAGAGCAGGGACACGCAAAGAGCGAGCGACGAACGAACATGAATGAGTATGACATAGCCCTCGTAAACCAAACCAAACAAACGTCGGGACAGTCGCCAATACGTCACTGGCGGGGGGGGGGGGGGGGGGGGGATTACTGAGGGATGAGATAGAGCACATATCCCCCCCCCCCCCCCATGCCATCTTTACTGAACTGAACTTTTAACCCCAATGGGTTTAATTGCATATAATCATATAAATACCACGGACAATTATCCCACCTTTGCCGCAACAGAAGCACGATGAAAATCACAGTAGATAAAGCCAAAAATAACAGAGATGATTGTCAAGACACTTCGAATAAAGCCTGGTTCTGACACAGCAGCCCGTCTACTTGCTGGTAAACCTGAAATAGTAAAAACATATTACAGTTTTGTGGTGTGTGTGTCCACCCTTAATTATAGCGACTTACTAAAAGAACATTTAGTTGCAAGTTGTTTGATGACTGTATACATTTCTGTAATCGCAGATTTTGTACCTTTAGTGCTTGCATGCGTCCTTGTTGACCACACAGTTTTCTCTATGTCTCTCTGAAATGCCCCGACAGCCAACTCGTATGGGGATCCGAGACGAAGACCTGCGATAAGATTGAATCAAAGTACAGTGTCGGACATTTAACAACACAAACAGATGTTTTTCGAACACGGTATAGAGTTTTACTAGTCAAACATTTTTAGGTGTGTTACATACTTCTCTGTGCCTTTAGATAGGGGCAACAACATCGACAAAAAAATCCAAAGCAAAACAAACGCCGTTTAGTGAAACAATCGTACGCAACAACGGGAGACAAACAGTCACTAAACAAATCATGGACCAAACAAACAATTGTTGATTACTTCCCTTCAACAAATTAAGCGCCTGGTTTCGGTGAGCCTAGGTTTCAGGTAGCCGTGGAAGGTATAATTCTGAACTTGTGCTACATTTTTGTCATTTAACAGTATCTAAAAAAAATGTAGTTTGGACATTACACACACACACACACACACACACACACACACACACACAATGTGAAGAATGTGTACATGCTATCTGTATATATTAGCAGATGCTGCACAACGTGTGCCTCTAAATGTGTTCTGCCCTTGTCTATGACTAACTCATCACGCCGCGGAGGTCAGCGGAAAATTCTGCTGTGCGTGTTAACGAACAGTGTCAGTTGCTCGGGAACGACGCAGAAGGCGGGTGTAACAGGCCTGATGTACATCCCGGTTCGATTGAGTCCGGGGCACTTCTAGCTTCAAGCTGCATTGACCCAGGGCACTTCCAGGCTCAAGCTCCTGGCACCACGCGAGGGAGTACAACATGCGTGTTACACCGGTCTAACGGCCAGTACTGAGTCATGGATTGATAATTTTCTGGGAAATCTCTGGCCTGATAAAAGTTGCAATGAGCAGATCGATCCTATGCACTAATGGGTTTTCTATTACAGTGCTAGGTCAGGAAAGCCCTTACCTCTGTCAAATGGAGCTTCTAGTAGTCAGACAATCTGCGTGTTCATGCGGCCGGTTTGCATAACCCATCCCAGGGGAGTTGCACGTGCATAATGCTTTCATGAGGATGCCGGGTTGCTTTCTGTGGATCAGTGTGAGAATGAAACAACGTTATTGTTGTGACTGCCTCTAAACGTTCGGTTTGTTGTTGTCTGTTTGGTGCTGTTTGTTTGTTTGTTCGTTTGTTTGTTTTTCATATACCAGGCCGGTGTATAGTGTCCGCACACTGACACGGGCGTAATACATTTTAATTTGTCGGACACTTCGGTGCTGCCAAATGACAGCAAGGCCGGACCTGTATTAAGTCGTCCTGTCGACAGTGCGACCAATGACACTGCCTTAGAAATGTACACCCCTGTACTTTACATCATAGGAGTATCGCTGTTATCAACTGTGCCCACTAAAAAATCCCATTCATAACGAGAAGGACCACAGGAATGAAGACACTACAAGCATGTAAGACTTTACTCCGGTATGCTGTAAGGTATACCAGTTTAACAATTTCCATTTATCGTACACTGGAGCCAGCATGATTGTGTGCTGGGAACGTGAACAACACACAAAAACAGATGCTGATTTCAAGGAAAAGCTATATATTCCTACTAAACATGACGTTGCATAATTATGACGCCCTAGGCAGGCTTTCACATTCACCAAAAAATCACAAAAATCCAGCATCTGCACATTCATGTGTAGATTTCATCTCAACAAATTCCAATATTACGGTTGTTGTTGTTGTTGCTTTTCATTGTTAGCAGCGACCACATGCCCCTCATTCCTCTGTCGTCTGCTAGCTCTTGTGCCAGCCGCGCATGAATACAAAATAGCTAATCCACAAGTCAGGCTCATTTGTCCCTAATTTTACCATTACCTGGCATGAAACTTATTTACAAAGCCAACAAAAGGACCCAGATTGTCATCTTAAAAAAAAATATTCTACACACAAATTTAATAAGGGGCAAAACTTTTGAGCTATATTTAGCGTAGTCGTTAATTACTACATGCCCCGGAAGCCACTGTAGCTTTCGCGGCACTTCGGTACGCACTGCATTTTGCACGCGGCGCATGCGCTCCATCAACGTTTCTCAGGAAGTAGGCCACACGCGGTGAAGCAGCGACTTACTTCCCTTGCACTGATTGCTCCCTGAAAAACAACACTTGACTGACGAGGCCCAGTGGGCGAAACATGCTTCAGTTATTTTGTAAATATAAGCAGTCTGTCAGAGACAGCACGGTTCAGTTGTTTCAAGAGATCGATTCTGTTAAAATTTCAGTCACGCTTGAATAAGCACAACACACACACACACACACACACACATTTGAAAGGCAATGCGAATTTTGACGTTCTAACGATGTCTTTGGAATGAGGATACAGTGACAAAAGCATTCTTCTTCAGTTCAGCTGCCAATGGGAACTGCGGAGTGGCTGTTTTTGCGAAACATTGTGTATGTGTGTGTGTGTGTGGGGGGGGGGCAAAATTATATGAAATGAAATGAACGGTTGAGGTCAAATTTCAAAGGTGCTCTTGCTAATACTAAAAAAAAAAACATAGTATCATAACATTTAAAAATATGTTTAAAAAAAAACAAAAACATAAAAGCGAGGAAACCAAAGACAGGAAATAGAACAAAAAGCATAAATCACATCAAATTACACAATTCATTTTATTATTTACTGAGGGAGAATGTTGACACACTATACAAAATAGATACTCAAAAGCAAGTACACGTATATACTAAGATTACAAAGATAAACGAACACACACACACACACACACACACACACACACACACACACACACACACACACACACACACACACGCACGCACGCACGCACGCACGCACGCACGCACGCAATTACCGCCGACAAGTTCAAGTGCACAAATACATTTGAAATCAAGGTCGACGAAATCAAGTTTTTACACGTAATGGAAATTGTTCAAAAAGGAACTACCAGAAAACGACAAGTCTTAATAGTATGGAATCGGTAGGGAACAGTGGAAAACATTCCGAAATTTGTCTAGTAAGATAACTGATGAGAAAATAAGTGCCATAATCGTGGTGCGAGCGTATTATTCCATATTTCATACATACAGATAACTTTGTTTTATTTAAGATGCCTGTCTAGAGGTAATATTGAAGATGTCTGTCTAGAGGTAATATTGAAGATGTCTGTCTAGAGGTACCACGTAAGATGTCTGTCTAGACTGAGGCACTGTGTAAGGTTTCTGTCTAGAGGTACTATGTAAGAAGTATGTCTAGAGGTACTATGTAAGGAATATGTCTAGAGGTATTATCATTTATGTAAGATGTCTGTCTAGAGGCACCATGTAAGATGTCTGTCTATAGAGATACCATTTAAGATGTCTGTTTAGAGGTACCATGTAAGATGTCTGTCTAGAGGTACCATGCAAAATGTTTGTCTAGAAGTGCTATGTAAAATGTCTGGACGAAACCGGCCCCCGTAGTGTAGTGGTTAGCACTTCGGACTATGGACCGGGAGACCCGGGTTCGAGTTCCAGCCGAGGCAAGCGGGATTTTTCATACCTAGGTCGGCTCCTACCCAGAGCGGGTGTGCTATGGGCCCAATGGGGAGGCTGTTGCCACACAGCCGAGCTTCACCCACTTCACGGGTGCGACTTTGGGGGGTGCTTCCCTTTGTATGACACGTCTTATGATGTGCATGATTACACGGCCGGCACCGCAGGTGCCGTAGTTCTCGGGCCTGGTTAATGCCGGGATATTTATGACAGGAAGCGCGGAATGCGGCCCTGTCCCGCAGTCCCAAACCACATGGACCTCCATAGCATCATCTTTACATCATTCTTATCTCCATCATCATGCATAATAAAAATTGCCCCAGCTTCCGAGCCCTCCGTGGATTCCACCCATTACCAGGGAGGAACACCACTGGAGTCGGCATAGAGTTGAAGCAGCAAAAAAAAAAAAAAAAAAAAAAAAATGTCTGGATGTACTATGTAAGATGTCTGTCTAGAGGTACCATGTAAGATGTCTGACTAGAGGCACTGTGCAAGATGTCTGTTTAGAGGTAATATGTAAGATGTCTGTTTAGAGGTACAGTCAAACACGCTTAAGCCGAACTCGCCCGGGGAATGAAAAATCGTTTCGCTTATCCGAGTTTCCGATATCTGCATATCCGAGTTCGGATAAGCCAAACCTTTCCCGAAAAATTACCCTGCAGTTCGACTTAAGCGAGTTTTTTTTCAGGATAAGTTGTAAAATCACTTGGAATGTTTGTAAAAAGTTTTTTAAAAGCAAAAAAACAAAACAAAAAAAAACGTCTCTCCGACAGTGTTTAGAGTTCGGCTTATCTGTCAAAATCACGTTTGAGATATCCGTGTTTGAGTTAGCTATTTTTTTGACAGAGTTTGGCTTATCCGAATTAGAAATAGTCTTAGAAAGAGGGGGGTCTGGCGGGGAATAGGTTTTGGTTTCTGTTATCCGAGTTTTTTGCTTAAGTGTGTTTCGTTTAGGCGAGTGTGGCTGTACTACGTAAGATGTCTGTTTAGAGGCACTGTGCAAGATGTCTGTCATATGAACCTCTCTTGCTCTTTAGCATAGCACTATCGAAATCGCCAGCTGTCAGAAGTGATGGGTGGCCCCTGCCCTCACGGCTGACCAGTGGCCACTACTCCGGCACACATAGAAAGAAGGGAGCTCCGCTAAACCTGCTGCTTTAGACCTTGGCTTGTTGTATACGGTTATGTACAGCTATGACCTACTTTTGGATACCATGAACAAACCGCAGTTTTCAAGAGAAACCAACTCACACTCACACATGGGTTTCTATATTTGAAGTCTGTGATTAATCTTAGGTTTAAAAGCAATTACGGATCTACTCTTGCATTAGGCACTGCTCTTACATGTTTATGTTTTCGAATTTCGCGGCATAGTTCAGCGGCCTTGACTACCAAGCAGTAAGCCTCGAGGGCATCTAGCTGCTTCCAAAAATAATATAATTTTTTCGCATGTTTCTCAGAACTCACATTCACTTTTAAATAATTATGTTAAAACAATCTTTCTCTGTGTATTTTTTTTAACAAATGATTACGGTCACCGACGGACGTAGTCAGCAATGAGAAACAAGCGTAACTGATGTTCCATTTCAAACAAACACTAGGATTTTTGGATTTGCCCTTACTGATACAAATTAATTGAGCCTCAGAAAACATAAATACAAAGGGGGGGGGGGGGGGGGGGGGGGGGGCAGGATTGGATACACAATACTGCGTAAACGTCGTTCTCTTCGAGAAAAGCATTCAAAGGAAGGATAGATGCGCAAAATGAAAGATCCACCAATTGAAACAGAGACTCGGGCTCTTCCACGCCGCCTGCCTACGTGCAGACCCTAAAAATAGCACTAGGTCTGCCGGTAGCAGACAGCATTTTCCTCCGCAGCTTAGCCAATCAGATACAGTTCACTGTTGTACCAACGAAGATGTCTGACTAGAGGTACTATGTAAGACGTCTATCTAGAGTTACTATGTGAGATGTCTTTCTAGATCGGCACCATGTATGATGTCTTTCTAGAGGTACTATGCATTATTTGGGTCTGGTCAGTGGTTCGGTTGGTATCGGGTAATACGAAAGAGAGAAATCATAATCTGAGAAATCCCTTTAACTTAGACGGCCTTAAAAGAGCGAATTCCTCTCGTGGCAAAATCCCCGTGAAAAATATGTACATTGAAAATAGTACAGCAAGAATTATTCAGTGAAAAGTACTGGTGTATACACGAAAGACGATGGGCATAGTTATTATATACCAATTGCTCGACATGCTTATATACCTCAATACTAATAATACGAGTAATAATAATAATAATAATAATAATACATGCTTTCGCTGCGGAATGAAAGAAATGAAAGTAGTGTTTTACTCTATAGATAAGGAGCAAATGACTCACACCATAAAACGATTAATTGTACGGAACAGCAAGAACACAGAAAACAGTACCGTGGAGGATGACAAATCTGGGTTCACAAAAACAAACTTGAATGGTCGCCCACTGGAGCTCTGTATGTCTCTTCTATTTGAAGTTCGTATTTGTTCATTGTTGCCTTGAAGCCATCTTCAATCAAGCAGAGATTCATATAAAAAATTTTCTACCTCAAACATCCTTCAGTAACAAAACTCAAGCTGCCTTGTTCTCTTTAAGATATCACTTTATTCGCCCCTCGAAGGGAAATTGCACTGTCCGCTCAGAAAAAAATGACAATAAAAATCGTTAAGATTACAAACATTTAAGCCAGTGTAAAAGGGAGAGGGCTCTCTGTCTTTGTGGTGATGCGAAAAAGGAAGCCAGGTCAGCGTCACTGAAGACCTAAACTACTATTGCAAAACAAAAAAATAGAGTGAGAACTCATTGGCTGTTTTAACCACGCAAATATCCGCCCCAGCCCTCCCATGCGACAATTAAAGTTTCATCACCGGATATTTGTTTACTCTGCCTTCTGGGCAAACCACACATACTGTATGATGTTTTGCTATGCTAGTCCAGATATTCGATCCATTCTGTTCTGTACCCACCGCTAATGAACCGTCTCTGCTTCATCATTGCTTCCAAGTAAGAAGGGAGTGGATGGACCGCTGTTGTATCCAGCCGAATTCCGGTTCTCACTGCTACTTGACTGTCGGGTAGCTTCCCTGCAAGCAGTTAACTTAAAACTATATTCATCCTAAACAGCAACAAACAGTGGTTGCAAGAAAACTCCAAGCTTTTGTGTGTGTGTATACGATTAAATCATTCATTTATAATCCTACAAGAGAAGTTACAGTGTCTGTTCTGTCGGAAACTAAAACCACATAATTATATACAATACCAACAGGCGCACACAATAACTACTGACAGACTAAGAGTGCCAGGAACACAACTGATAGGCCACAATAATCAGTTACCAAATTAACTAAATGCGATATTTACTATTCAGTAAATACTCAGCAAAACCAGCAGAAGAATTTTTCCTAAACAACCCACCAAACAACAAGAAGATAAAACACCAGCATCACTAAAAATGCGAAAACAAACAAAGGGAAAGACCGTACAGGGAAGGACGTGAACTGGACAGGTTGGTAGCAGAGGAAGGGAGCGACACCACCACCTCTGCAGGAGAACGATCGGATGGATTTGTCTCTGCTTGCAAGCTGTCAGGCGGGCCCCGCTGTTGTCTCCTGTTTGAGGAAAAGATTTCAGCACTGAAAACAAATGCCCCCATGAACTGTATTTCTGTCCTTATATGGACAATTCTTATTCTTGTTTCATACAGTTATGATAGTAATGAGCAATTGACTGACATAATTATGTTTCTAAACATGTTTGATTATATGCAAAGCGTAAGCTTACTAAATTCGTTAGGTTTGAGTGGCAAGCGCGACTTGCAGGAGAAATAAGTTAACCAAAGTAAGACGGCCTCATCAATGGTCTTGTAACAGTTTCTAACTTTGTGTCGACACAAATACAAAACAACCAAATAAAACACTGACAACTACGAAAACAGCAATGTAAAGTTGGATGTGAACTCTTGCAGTTTAAACGGCAGGTGTAGTGAAATACGTTAGTAGGCCGGTGGTTTTTGGCAAAAGCTCATTTAACGAGTGGTAAAATATTGACGGTACACTGGGTTTTGAGACTGTTCGCGTTGTTAGTTATTTTTCGTTTTGGTTTGGAAACAAATCTGTGCAAAACAAAATCTACATACCAATCTAAAAAAACACACACACACACACACACACACACACACACACACACACAAAACGATAAATCAAACAGCGGCAATACTAAACAATTGTCAGTGGCAATGGGGATGAAATAAAATTAGAAATAGCCTGTGTACATTTTGCGCATGTTGCGAACGTAGAGCAAAGCAAACAGCAAAGATGCTCCGATAAAGATCATCAATACAATTGTGACAGCATCGATGATGTTCCACCCTTTTGAACAAAGATCAGTCGCTGGCAGCCCTAAAACAAACACACACACACACACACACACACACACACACACACACACACACACACACACACACACACACACACACACACACAGAGAGAGAGAGAGAGAGAATAAATCAGTAAATTGGCATTAAATGATCACACGTATTGAAATCAAATCGCATCCTTATGATAAGTCCCACTTGTGGCAAGTGAACTCCGGCATAAGAAATATTATGGTCACGAACTACAAATTTCCAATACGGCATTTAATAAGACTGTTCTCTACATGAATCATTTGTTTGCACTGTGGCGTGAAAAACAATCCATTTGTGCCTGATGTCACTAAGCGCAGTCTTACCCTTTGTTGTGGCGAGTATACCTGGCGAGTCGACACTGTTCTCCCCAAGAGAATTCACGGCCGCTAGTATAACGTCGTATGTAGTACCAGGCTCAAGCCCTGTGCACGTGAACAAAAATTACAATAGATGGGTTTTCATACAATAGATACAAATTACTTCCCCTGACCTTCGTCAGTGCATGGGGAGATGAGCTATTCAAAGTTAGTGCCAAATTCTTTCACGCAAGATGTAATAAAATTATGTTGTTATTAATCTATTTTTATTGCACTAGTTCTGTATACAGCACTGTATACTTAACCCTCGCAGCTTTTTTTTAAAGAACACTCAGAGTTTAATAAAGTCATACAATACTTAACCAGTTCAGCCATTCGATTGGGGAAACACATAGAGTTTCAACGCCCACCACGTTACTTAAATGATATCACTTAGCGATTTCTCCAGCGTCACACACCGATTGCATTACAATGTTACTTGAATGATTATAAAAATAGTGTTGTACACCTGCCTGTGATAATGAACAATGTCTCCTTCGTGTATTCGACAGCAGCAGGTACATTGTTGTCGTCCTTTTGGGGTCTGTACCGCACACGGTATGATATCCCTGTATTTTCACTTGTAGTGTCACTCCAGGCTATGGTGATGCTCTCATAAGTTGAATTCACATGCTGAACGTCGTGCGGAGGCTCCAGCTCTTCTGGAAAAAAAGGGACCAGCACATGGCATCAGCAAGACAGTGTGCATCTGTAATATTTAAATGTTTTCCTGCAGAACTGAGTGTCAGTACATACAGCAAACACTTTTAAAGCATAAAACAGGTATTCATAATTGTATAATATATTCTTTAAATATCCATATCCTTTCTCTCTCTCTCACACACACACACACACACACACACCTGTCGCGTTCAAAAAGCAGGGGTTGATATCAAGTGTTGATGACTGGACCCCGAGACAGGCGTATTTTCCATAGAACTTGTCCGTCACGTTGTGGATTGTAATCACAATGGAGTCGGTCAATTTGCCTTGTGTGTAACCAGTCTCAGTGATGCATTTCAGAGTCATAACGTCCAACCAGCTACATGACACAACATAAACTGTGGGCAGCAAGAAAAGGGATTAAATCACACACATGCGGAGAGAGAGACTCCGACATTTTACAGAGAGAGAGAGAGAGAGAGAGAGAGAGAGAGAGAGATGATGATGATGATGATAAAACTTTATTTATCGATGGTAAACATTTGACAGAAATTCGCCAGTATGCAAACTTGCTTTTGTTAAGGCAACAGAGGCTATATAAATATATTGTTTTCTAAATCATGACAGAAAATCATGCACTATACCCCCCCCCCCCCCAAAAAAAAAAAAAGAAAAAGAAAAAAGAAAAAAAAAAGAGAGAAATTCGTCCATAAGGTCCAAACGCATTCACACACGAGGTAATGGTAAACACATGATGCCAGAGAGAGAGGCAGAGACAGAAAGAGAGAACTTGCAATTAGTGACCTTATCACCTTATCACTTGCTCAAAAACGATAATGACCACCGTATATACACATCACGTGTGCTTTGGTGCTCATCAGACAGGCCACCTCAGGTTTGAATTGGAGTTTGTGGGTTGAGTTCTGAACTGCTTTCAGCAGATAAGTTATTTACAAATGAAAAACAGAAAAATGAAAATTGAAATAGATTAATCAGGCATAGTTATTTTATACATGCTAGCTATGCATATATTGATACACGTGTGAATTCGAGGATGCATGGTGTGTGCGGAAATGATGACAATGTCATGGCTGAAAGTTTCACCAAGCTTCAACATGATTCTGTGGATTCTATTCAGGTGAGTTGAGAATCGTGCTTTTAATATTATTCGTTCCTGTACACTGAAAAACACATTTTCCGCCGATCACTTCCGGTCTCTACCACTACTTCAAAACATGAACATGTCTGGCTGTTCGAGGCACTCATTTCCTGGTACACAATGAGCATTAGTTCTGAATCAGCCAATTTAAATGCAGCACTGGTCAGTACTCCATCGTATAGTCCGTAGTAATTTCCTTACCGGCAATGTAACAAACACTCGTAACAGTCTCTTTGTCACGTGTACCATCGTTTCCAGAGAAGAGTTTGGCGTCAAAACTGGGACCACGTTGGGGAGCTTCTTTCCCGATGACACGTGTTCCCTATCACTTTCCTGTGGTGGGTTAAAAAAAAAAAAAAACCTAAACCGAAACAACCCTCCAACGTCAAATTTTTTTCACAAATTCACAGGCTGTGATCTGAAGAGTTCATCGTATAACAGCTAGGTACTAGGTCCGCATTGTCGTCAATGAAATGTTCGTTTCCGAAATTGGATGAAACGTGATGAGGACAATGACAATGATGGCAAATATGATGACGACGACGACAATGATTATGACGATGATGCTGATGAATCAGGTTTGTAATGTCTTGCTGTGCTTGCAAACTACAACAGACATCCTTGTCAAGATGGGAGTGGACTGACGCTGACTGACAATCAAATAAATAATGACAAACTCGAGCAACTCAGTCTCTGAGTGTATTCAGCCGTGTTTCGTGCGACCGGAAGTAGAGACAAGGGCAAACCACCCGTCAAGCATAAACATTCCAAACAACAGTGGTTACCTCCCGTACACTAGCCACATAACACACACTACCAAAACAAGGTTTGACATGCTGCATAGACTTTCAACACGGCTGCACAGCATGCTTTACTTTTTAAAAAGTGACCAGCATGAGAGAGAGAGGACATGCAGTTAGTGTCTCTATCACTTGCTCCAAAAACACGTCAGACTAAGACCATTATTATGTATTCGTTGTAAACCTGGTTTCCCGTGTTCTGCAGTCGGGTAGTGCAGAAGGCTGAAGCCCCGGTTCGTCTGACTCAGGTCCTCGTCAAAATGGCAGGTGATACTTGCAGAATTTCCCTTTAGACTCATCGCATTGCAGTGAGAATGTGCACCTTAGTGAAATGGATGAAACACAGGATTTTAAAAAAAGTACCTGATTAATAAGGAAGAAAGATCAACGCCTGAAAGTTTAAATTGCGGACAACTGTGGTGATTTGTCGGATTCAAAACGTACAGTCTGACACACTGATAGCAGACGTATATATTCCCATCTTCGAAGTCGGACTGACGTCGTCAAACCACATGACTGGGTCATGATTGGCTGAACGACACATGAGCCATTCTAGTTTGGAGGAAATCACTGCCACCGTGCCCACCCACTGTGTTGCAATGAGTAACAGGCCTAGTGGATTACTGTTATTATACGAAATTAGATTATCTTCCGAGGACACAAAGAGGTATTTAGCCAAGTTCAGTCGGTTTGAATATCATCTATGGCATGTTCAATCTTTCCCCCATTTGCCAAACCGCTGGTTGTCGCGTGGTACTTTCCCGATGTCCGACTGCAAGAATCGTTCAAATACTCATACGAGTTACATAATATTACACATTAACCCAGCAATCAGACAGCGTTGCCTGTTTAAATTAAATGTTCATCGATAAGCCTTGCAGAAATTTCTCATCCATTTTCATCCATTCTCATCACTCTCCTCCCACCGTCTTCCTCTTCTGATCCAGAAACATGCAGATTGGAAAAGCAAAGGACGCAGACAGCAGCCATCATCTCTAACAGCCAGAACGGGTATATCCAATCCATTGCCATGAAAATTGGTATTCCGCCCTGAAACCGAAAACATTAATTTACAATTTGCTTAGAAAATGCATGCAAGAGCGCCCAGACGGGATATTTCCGTATTTACTAATTTGTGCTGGTCCTTTTCTCTCTGTCCTGTTTTTGATATCACCCTTACGTGTTGGAAAACTCCTAAAACACACACACACACAGACACACACAGAGACACACACACAGACACACACACACACACACACACACACACACACACACACACACACACACACACACACACACACACCCCTCCCCTTCTTGTTTGACCTGACTGCCTTTACTACTGGCTCCCTCTGTCTTTGCAACAGATTGTAGACTACCCTTATAAATGCGTACTTATATATATATATGTACTTAGCAATGCTATGTGTCTGTGTTTGGGTTTCTATAACATTTTATTGTAGTATTGTGATTAGTCAGGTGTGGTTTGTGTATGTAACCTCAACCTTGTCAGATCAAATTGAATCAAATCCGCCCCCCCCCCCCTCTCTCTCTCTCTCTCTCTCTCTCTCTCTCTCTGCACAAGAGTGACCCAAGCACACGTCTTTGATTTGTAGGCTGAATCTCGGAAAACCTATATCCAGCAAAACTAGACCTTTGGTAATTTTGATTATTTTGGTAACAATTACAGCGCAAGGTGTCGAGTGTAACAACTGAGAACTGCATATATGCATAAAACTTTTATCCTGGAATGAACATAATAGCAGAGTTGACCGTGTTCTCTCACAAACCCTGTGCCATCCCTGACTGACTGGTTGCAAAATGCATGCCATTACATGAGATCACCCTGAGGTGGTGAAAAGGATTTCCTAAACACCCATCCCGCATCAGATTCATAACCCTCAATACATTCTGTCCGTGACCTGAGAGGGCCCGACACCACTCAGCATGGGGAAGGTAAGTTCGGCGGACTACCCTATGCGTCTTCGTGAACCCCCTCGTGCGAGGGTCGCCAGTACTAGACGGAGAGAACTGAAGTGTAAAAAAAAAAGACTGAAGTTGTGGGACGGTAGAGGGCAGGCGGGCCCCTATCCAGGCATTCAAAGAGAAGAGTCCTAGACAATAAAACTGACGCAGGTCGTGATGGTGGACGCGCGCGCGCGCACACACACACACTGGCGCACACACACACACTGGCACACACACACCGATCATAATCAGCGTTGGTGCAATATTCACTTGGGGTATCGCTTGCGTTTGGTTTACACCGCAGCGGATGAATACAACTGTGATGACGCCTGCCCAAAACGCCAGCTGTGCGCCTTGCGAGCTACGGTCCTCAGTCCCGGATGTCTAAAATCTCTCTATATAATCCTAGTCAGCACACACACACACACACACACACACACACACACCACTGGCCAAAACTCAAGTGTGGGGTCGATTCTATTGTGTAGCTTCAGTATTGGCAGTGC
The DNA here is from genome assembly GCA_018292915.2 of Batillaria attramentaria. Lineage (NCBI taxonomy): Eukaryota > Metazoa > Mollusca > Gastropoda > Batillariidae > Batillaria > Batillaria attramentaria. Next base: position 227,141 of record JACVVK020000654.1, on the reverse strand, counting down.
AGACCACGGCGGGACGGCCACAAGTGCGACTGACCTCACGGCACTGACTCGACGGCTCCCCGTCGTCTGCCAGCCTCTCGTCACGTCGAGTCAGCATCTCAAGTTCACCTGGCTGGGGCCAAATATTTTGTACTGGCTTTTTCGTCGTTTTCCTGTCTTTCATATCACCCGTATGCGGTGGAAAAGGACGTTACCTCCAAACACCCACCCACCCCACCCACACTCAGGTTCACCGTTTTAACTATTACATGTAGGGACTTTTTTTTAAACTATCAAACAACTTGAACCCTGAACTGCACACAAAAGAGTATGACTCAGTTCCGTCCTGCATTTAGCGCGGGGAGCAGGCTGTGTGCGGTACCCCTGCGCACCCACGGGAATGACTGATGCATGATGGTTAGTCCGTCAGTCGGGAATTTCCGATCTCAGTAAATCAAGGCTTAACGCAAAGACTTGTGGCGTAATCGTGGTGTCAGTGTTAGGTCTCTATTATCGTGTGAACTGTCAACGAATTGACTCACCTTCAGCGAGGGTTCATCTCAGCAATTACTGTTTTACACAACACTAAGAGCTTCCGGGGCATATAGTGAGAATTCCGCTAAGTTTAGTGATTCAGTACAGGCTCGGACTCAGAATTATTCTAGCCCCTTTTAAATTTGTGTGCAGAGTATAAAAAAAAATGGCAATCTGGGATTGTTTGTTGGCTTTGTAAATAAATGGCAGGTGACAGTGAAAACAGTGAAAACTGAGCCTGGCATGTGGACTATTTGTATTCATGCGCGGCTGGCACAAGAGCTAGCAGACGACAGGGACTGAGTGGGTAAATTGTGCTTGCTAGCATTGGAATATTGGAATTTGCTTGAATACACCCAGCACATGGTCGGCTGCTGGATTTGTGTGATTTTGTGGGTGAATTTTAAATCATTTCTAGCGTGTCATGCACAGCACTATTTTCAATAGGAATGCATAGCTTTTTTTTTTTTTCAAATCCGTGTCTGTACTGCGTACAGGTTAACCTCGTACGGTCTGAGCATGGAGACAGTGGGGAACAGTCCATGCTGCAAAGAGCTCCTTATCGCTGATCGTATGCCTCTGTGGATTCGTTTTAGTATTTTGAGCAGAACGCTAACTTGCACAGAAACTCAGTGTTGTGGCTGCTGCCCTACTGCGACTAGTTGAGCTACTGGAATTTATGCGGGAGGAAGGCCTTGGGCTAGATCGATTTCTCGGTAAATAGGTCACTGGCACACGCACTACGGTGCAGCCATAGTTTTGCTCCCCTAATGCCGTGAGCAAAATAACCCGATCTGCCTTTCTGTGTTTCAACGACGCTCTCTCTCTCTCTCTCTCTCTCTCTCTCTGTGCGCGCGCGCGCGCGCGCGCGCGTGTGTGTGTGTGTGTGTGTGTGTGTGTGTGTGTGTGTGTGTGTGTGTGTGTGTGTTATGCCACGGTTCTACTTGTATCGGTTTCATGACGGACGGTTTGATTGACAGATTGATCATCTTCAGTTTTAAATCGATAGCCCGAAAGAATTCGACTGCACACGATCTGAAGCACCTGAGGTGGAGACGAAGGAAAAACGTTGGCTGTATCGTAATGACTGATTTCTGTCAAAATAGAAACAATAGTCTTCAACAAGACTGAGAAGTTTGTAACCCCACTCGATATGCCTTGTTCATCGCGCGCCCGGATCCGAAGACAGTGACTATTTTCCCCACGTGCTGTCAGCGAAACGTGCGATGCAAGACACGCGAAACTTCTTGCCTGCGGCCGGGCGCACGCGTTACTTGGGACGAACTACATCTGTGACCGCTCCGCCTTCTGAGGGCACAGGGTTTCATAATGGGCTTTTAATTTAATTTACTTTAATTTCAGGCGGAAACGCCCGGCTTTCATAAAGTTTACTAGGCTTTGTTGAAACTTCACATCTATGTTCGACCGTGCGGTGGTTATGCTGCTAACGATTACCTTAATGCTACGGTCACAACCGGCCGTACGGGCTCCTACGGCGGGTCTACGGCCAAAAATCGTGGCAAATCTTGCGAACGGCGCACGGGCGTCCTGCGAAATTTCGAGGCCGCAAGGATGCCGCAGAGCGCTGCGGCCGGTTTTCGACAAGATCAACAAACTCGACGATCACCTGCGATTTTTTTACACACTTGCGTTGGCCGCACGGCCACTGTACGGCCAACGCACGATTGCCGCAAGTGCATCGTACGACCTGGACATCTCCGGGCGAGAAAAATAGGTCACGATGGCCGCACGATGACCGCACGAGTGACGCACGGTTGTCTTGCGTGCTCCCCACGAGGACCGCACGATGGCCGCACGTGATCACAGACCGCAAGTCGGTAGTACGATGTTTCCACGATGCATGCACGTCCTCCGTGCCTGCTCCGCAAGGCGGACGCAAGACCAGGTGCGGGCCCGGGGGATGTTGGTGTGCAATGTAGAAGTGTTGCAGTGCTGTGTCAGTGTCTGTCAAGTTGTGTACGTGTCCATGGTTTGTCAAACTCTCTGTTAATAATATCCAAATCCTCTGATGTCTTCTTTCCATAAACAAACTACATGTATATATGTAGGCTGGTCCCTATATGCATGAAAAACGCGCGTCGGCCATGGCCTTCGAACGACCGACGCACACCACGCGTACAGAGTACTTACGATAGCCGTACGGCGCACGCACGACACCCGTATAGCCCGTGCAAACATCGTCAACATCGCACGAACGTCGTACGAAGGCGTACGACCTCCGTACGATAACTGCGAGGACAACATACGATCCGTACGGCCGTCGTACGATTTTTGACCAACTGAAATCGCAAGACGTTACCCGTGCGAGACTTGCGGGGAACGTACGCCATCGCACGTATATCGTACGCACGATTTGCAACCTTAATTTTTTTTTTTTTTCAGATCGTTGAAGCCGCAGGCCGCAGACATTTCGTGGAGATCGCAAGCATCAAAAAATCGTGCGGCCGGTTGTGACCGAGGCCATATGGATCATACATTCTGCTTAGCCCTCGATCCGTTAATACTGACTGACTGGGGGAGCTACGACTCTGCAGAATTACAGCACTGAGTCTGAAGTATGTGTAGACACTCTTAAAAACTCTTCAGTAAAGCTCAGTATTATGTCCTTTTGACTGTAAAAATTCGGAGATAATTTTTATTCGATGCGAGAGACTATTCTGTAGTCTGATAAGCACAATACTTTTATGCACAGAATAAAACCCCGACCCAAGTCAGTCAAGTTGTTCTCTGCGCGTCGGACTGCTTTAGCCAACAAAACAATAGCCGGTCGTGGAAGTGCTTTTCATCTGTGTGTGTGTGTGTGTGTGTGTGTGTGTGTGTGTGTGTGTGTGTGTGACTGTAGCGCCCCGGGTGTGGGGTCGTCGTGGTTGTCGGGAACGCTACAGATTTAGTTTAGTGAGCTGCTCTGACATGTGCGTTAAGGATGACTGAAGTGCGAAAGAGTATTGCATCATACTGTCGGGCCTGCGTGCCACACACATCTACGCACTCAAACACTCATCAAACTTACACTATCTCTCGAAAGAAACAACTGACAAGAGAGTAAAAATCAGAGTGTTCACTTATTCCAATAAAAGTTACATGCGGATTATATGAATCGTTAGATGTAATAAGGCAACACAGATTCGGCTCAAAATATATGAGCGTGATGATTAATGCTTGTCGGGCAACAAACTAGAGACTACTAAACACTACTCTACAAATACAACAAAAAGAATGCGAAAAGAAACTAAGCTGCAAAATGTGGGACGGGACAGTACAACTGAAAGTAGCGGGGAGTGGACGACTGATTCCGGGAGTGATATAATCCGAGAGCGCGGTCACTCTGTGAATGGAATTCCTTACTCTGCCTAGTGACCGTCGGTACTGAATGAACAGACAATACACACTCGGCCGCGTGTGTGCTGCGTGTTACACAAGAAGCTGGGAAACCTCCCTCACTGGCTGGCCATGAAACAAAGGAGCCTGACACTAGAGTATCTCTCACTAATGAACAACGTTCTATCTCTCTGTCAATCTAAACCAGGAGTACAAATATACATAACCGTTAATAACAGTTTGTATCAATTAGAGTGAAAGTTCTTATCTTTGATGAGACCTCGATATACTTGGGTTTCTCTTCTTTACTTTAGGCATTGTGCTCTCTCTCTCTCTCTCTCTCTCTCTCTCTCTCTCAACATGGAAGGAAAATAAGTTGTGTGCGTGAGGCGGATATTAGGGAAACGTTTGTTCAAAAACACATTGAATCTTTTCTTGCTTCGTGATCACCTCATCTTTAGGTATAGTATCTCGAATCGAATAATGCATTTTTTAATTGTTCCAAGGAAGAGCAGGTTTGTCTGAGCTTAAATAGGTTGCCATCTTAGCCAGCATTAAATACATTATACTATGGTCACATCAAACCACTCAGAAACATGTGGGGAGCCGGGGTGGTCGAATGGTAGAGCGTTGGACTTCTAATGCTCGGGTCGTGAGTTCGATCCCGGCTGGGGCCAAATATTTGTGCTGGCTTTTTCGTCGTTGCCCCGTCTTTGATATCACCCTATGTGGTGGAAAAGGACGTTAAACCCCCAAACACCCACCCCACCCCCACTCAGAAACATGCACAAAATTCATACATGAACAAACATGCTTGCGTTGAGCCGACTGATGAAACAATCGCAATGGCCAGTGACTGTGTTGCGGTCATACTTGACCTGTTAGTACATCGGGTTCGGTCAGCCGACAAGGAAAATACGGCTGGAGTTCCCTTTATCACACGGACATAAACGTGACTATTTTGCATTCGAATCTCTACTAATCCCTCAGATAGATTTTCGAGCAGCACAGGCGCAGCTGGTCCAAAACACAAGCTTTTATGATTAGTAGGCTTAGTAATCGCACAAGCAGCGCCTTTAAGCTATGCAAGTATCCTACGTGCAAATCATGGGATCAGAACACGTAATTTGTACGTATTTTATTGTGATTTTTCTTCTACAGGTTTCCGCTTTGATTTTCCAACTCTCCATGGAACCAACACGCTGAAAGCGGACGAAAACATCACGTTGACACTACCGTTCAACGTGATTAACAACTGCAGCTGTGGTCATCACGAGACATTGATATCTGTAACAAAGTCGACAAAGACATTAACACCGTATTGCCAGTTCTTTCATCCAAAGCGGAAACTAATTGGAACGGATAATTGTGTGTGGGACGAAGGCAACAGTACCTATCTGTTTGTGAAAGAGATTGACCGTTTCGACAACGGGAAATTTGAATGGAAATCGACGAGTCATCACTGCGTTGATTCGAGGACTACGGAAGTTATTGAGTTTGTCATTCTGTGTGAGTCTGTCTGTCTGTCTGTCTGTCTGTCTGTCTGTCTCTCTCTCTCTCTCTCTCTCTCTCTCTCTCTCACACACACACACACACACAAAGATAACGTTATTTTAAACAGAATCTTCAGCGCATCACATTCAGTTTTTTCATCAATTCACGGTTTATGACTTGTTCAGTATTTGTTTTTTTCGGAATTAACTACTCAGTGCTTTGGTGGGTAGATAAAAATGCAACTCAGTAACAAAATGCTTCTAATGGGATGTATTTTTCACACACACACACACACACACACACACACACACACACACACACACACACACACACACACACACACACACACACACACACACACACACACACCATGGCTGCTACTTTATACTCTCTGGCTCAACAGATCCTTCCCACGTCCTCAACATATCTTTCAACAATTCACGGCACGCTTCCATTGTCGTGGAGAACAACTCTACTTTGGAGGTTATATGCACGTGTGAAAACGGCAACCCTCCTGTCACTGCCCGCCTGTTGGACAGACACGGGGTAGAGATGGAGAGCAGCAACAGCAGTGGACAGATCCGATACAGGTTTCCTGCTGTGGGCTGTCAGGACGCTGGCCTCATTCGCTGTGAGGCACCAGGGGCGAGTCACAACAAAACTGCCATGCTGCTGGTCAGATGTAAGTAAGGCAGTAGTAAACTTTTTATTGAGATAATGTGTGTGTGTGTGTGTGTGTGTGTGTGTGTGTGTGTGTGTGTGTGTGTGTGTGTGTGTGTGTGTGTGAGAGAGAGAGAGAGGTATATATTTTACAAGGGAAATCTTTATCAGTACAATGTTCTATCTGCAAAAAAGGAAAGGACGTGAGTAAGAATGATGAAAAGTTACACAACAATATTGCCCCGACCCTGATCCCCTCACTCGCCCTCTCTCCCTCTCTCTCTTCAACGAGCGCCCCCGACCCCCCCCCCCCCCCACCCCCCTCCACCCCCTCCACCCCCCGGTGTTTCCACTCCACTGACTAAACCTGTCCTCACGGTCATAAGTTCATGTACGTCTTGCAATCGCCGACCCAGCCTGTGTCCTTGTACACCTTACTTTATTTTCAGGTGCACCGGAACTGATAAATGCCACCGTGATTACTGGCCAAAGCACAACCCTAATAGTTTCATATCGAGCCCACACTCAACGCCTTACTGGATGTCTGTTGAGAAAATCCAACTTGGCAGCTAACGATGCTGCTGAATCTATGACGGATGGCTCCTTGGCTACATCTACATGCAACTGTACAAGGTAACTTCAATTTCTTTTCCTTTCGTTTGCTTGAATCACGTTTGGCACTACCAAAAGAGACCATAGCGTTTTCTAATCCTAGGTAAATGCCCCATGAACGTTAGCGCTGTTTCATACAATTTTTTTTTTTTTTGTAACTATGTAGACGGCTCAAACTATTACACACACAAAAAAGCCACCCCCACCCCCCACCCCCACCCCCCAAAAAAGTATCCCTCGGGGGCTCCTCTATCATCCACGTTCACACGTGTAACATTCTGTACATAGTACGATGCTTGTCACCGGAACCCCGCCTGACCTGACGCTGACTGTCCGGCTGGACAATGTGAGGAAAGAGGAGGGACAGTGGCGGCTGGAACTCACCAATGACGCGGGAACTGGATATATCGACATAAATATGGACGTGACAGGTACAGATATGAATTGTACGCAAGTAGTAAAACATGTACAGGATTCTTTTATGAATTACCTATTCCTACGTAAAAACTGAGCATGCGGTTGTCCGATCTTGTTTGTTGTGTTTGTCGATTTCGTTCGTCACCAATGACGCGGGAACTGGACATGTGGACGTTTACATGCAGGTTTCAGAAAGTGAGTACATGAAGAGTGTGACAAGTCACATGTGCAGGGAAAAAAAGCGTTTGGGAACAGTAGGGGAGGTTTCTTTATCCCGTATGAAACGTTTTATGTTAGACAATCTGTTTTGCATTTGTTTCGGGGTTTTTTTTTCTTGCATCCTCAAACTCTGGCGGAGTTTTCAATTGTTGTTGTTTGTTTTCTGCTTGTTTGTAACTCACTTATTGTTTGTTTAGTCGTATCATTTCTTTTTTCATGCAGTGTTGTGGTTTTCCGTTCTGTCTCACATTTCAGAATCAAAAGAAACGGAAACCACTGGTGTGACCCTTGACCTCTTCATTGCTGTTGTCAGCTGCACTCTTGGAATCTTCGTATTTATCATAGGTGTTACAGCAGTCACATGCAATATTCTCGGACGAAGACAAGGTGACTGTCACTTGTTTTTTTGTTTGTTTTTTTTTTCACACAAATATTCGCTCTTTGCATCGTTCAGTGATCGTGGGTGATGGAAATGTGTGTTTAATTCAGTTTATTCTTTTGATTTTAGAAAGAAACCTAAAAGTCCAAGCTTTGTGTCTGAAATATGCATTTTCCCAGACATTGATTTTTTTAAAGAGGAAATTGTCATCAAAGAAGTAAAATACTAACGGTTATAACAATGTCTCAAGGCACAGGAAGCGGTGAGTCAGATGACGTAAACAGGGAAGTTCCAGTCGATCCTCCAATAGAAGCACCAAGACAAGATGCTGATCAAGATGACCAGGGCGGCAGCTCTTCCAGTGTCGAAACCAACTTCTACTGGGAAATTCCTGATGAACCTCCACCATCTCCAGGTGTGTGTGTGTGCGTGTGTGTGTGTGTGTGTGTGTGTGTGTGTGTGTGTGTGTGTGTGTGTGTGTGGGGAGAGAGAGAGAGAGAGAGAGAGAGAGAGAGAGAGAGATGATGATGATGATGATGATGATGACTTTTTTTAACATGACTGCCATGACCGTGAGATTCGTCTCAAACCGGACTCGGTACTTTTTGCTTTCAGCACTACCTAGACCGTGTTTAAGGCCAGCTTTACCTGACAGCTACTTGCACCCATCTGTGTCCGCAGCGGTGAAGGATGGTTCAGATGACACTACAACGGTGGCCCCTTTCTATGGGAACAGCATTTTACGGTCAGCTGGAGCGGAAGTGAGGAGGTCACGTCCTACACCGTCGCGCACTGCACAAAAGCATCACGTCCTAGCCAAGTCGTGCGCAGTCAGTGAACAGAAACGGAATCAAGCCATGGCGTCACCGCGGATGACGACAGTGAGAAGGCTGTCCTCTCTAGCACACAATGCACGTAATCCGCGAGCATCTACGGACACTGTACCTCATGGAGATCAAGAAGATGACAATTTGGCAGCACAGCCTCGTGCTTCAAACGATTGCATCCCTATGTCTCGCAGACTGCCCCAGACCGCCCAGATCGCCAGCGACTATGTTCCAATGCACCGTAAAAACGTTGGAAAGCCACACAAGAAAGTTCAAAAGCCAAGTGATCACAAACTTGTCCCACTCAGAGGAAGAGACACCAGACACACACCTCGGGTCTCTGACAAAGCCAGCGGTTATATGCCCATGTCCCGCAAAGCTGCTAGGTGTCTGCGGAAGGAAGCTGAGAAGTCCTGTGATGAGGAACATGTACCTTTGTCTCGTATGCGGGTTAAGTATCAACCAAAGGATGAGCAGGAGTTCAGTGACAGTGAAATGTCGCTTCAGAGAGAAAAGAAGGCTCCAGCAGATGACTACCTGACACCCACAGTATCGCGAGCAGTGACTGATGGGAAGGACACAGTAAGAAACAACATTCCAGTTTAATTACGAGAACAGTTTACTTCGCCGGCCTGATGAAAAGGAAAACTGACGCCTGAGTTTTGAACTTTATCACATCTAGCAAACCAGCAAATGTGGCGAATGCCTGGTTCATTTCTTACACACTATAAAATCGATCTTTTCATAAATCTGTATACGATGTTTGAGCAACGAGGTTCCACTTTGAACAACAAAAAAATCATATAGTGTTTGCTATCACTCAGAAAGATTGTATGAAAAGAAAGGTAATAAAAGGTGACATTTTTTTGAAAGGTTTGCAGCTAGTATATAGTACATTTGCCGTTTTGGTAAAATGACCTGGATGGATATTATGCATGGGTAGGATCTCAGACATCTACAGCCTTCACTGATTACAAGTACATGCTAGGCAAGCCACCCTCGAGTTTCGGTAGTTCGGGCCTTTCCGTGGACCCGATCTGGAGCTTTCGTGCCCGCCGACAAATCACGGGGTTTCCGACGCCAATATATCCAGTCGTAATGCCTTTGTAAATATTTCCCGGTGTCATGTCCAGTGACCCAGATTCTCATTATATTTTAATTCATTTCTTTTCTTTTTTTTAAAATTATAAACGTAGTTTAGAAGTCTGTACGATAGTACTAGAACAAGTGTTTAACATTAAATTCACACACACTGTGTGACAATGAGGACAGTTTAGAAAATTGACCTTTGTGCTGAAACGTCTAGGGTTGTAATTTACAGAGGCGTTGTCACTGCTACGTAGAATGAATTGTATATTAGCATAGTATCATAAAATTTTGTAAGGTAGAGGAGACTGTGTGTATTCGTGAGTTAAGATAAAAAGTGTATGAGAATTTGGGATGAGGAAATATTTCGAAAAAGTACGTGAAACTGACAAGTACAAAAACAGTTCTTTGTAAATTAGTTTCATTTCCTTGAGCCTGAGTTTTGAATTAACTTTTATACCTAAAACAGGGCACCTACATTTGCGCTGGTTATTTCCTCGAGTTCCATTTGCGTTTTACTTTCGTGCTTGTAAGGAAAGTGACACAGGATACATCTGCATGCAGTCCAGATAAACCTTCAACCAGGCGTATTACTTTAAATGAGTTATCACGTGTGTCTTTTCTAAGGGTGCACACACTGAATATATTTAAAAGAACATAACTTCAAAACATGTTTCTTTCTATCGGAAAAGTGAATTTACTCGCTAGCAAAGGAATAAGAAATTTATCATTGTACAGAAAATGGTGCTAATGACTGAGTGACTCATTCAGGGGTGAGATTAAATGGCGCTTGTAAACTTCGGGGGATGAGGAAATATTTTGGAAGGGTCAGTCGATCGCCCACAAGGACTGGTTGAAATCGTAACCAGAGTTAGCACTTCTACACGGAAATAAAATATCTCTCGTCATTGCTCACATCAAACTACCTACATTAGCACTAGTTTTTTTTTTTTTTTTTTTCATCGAGTTCGAATCAAGTTTGCTTTTGCCCTAGAGTCTCTTGTGACACATACGATGTACGTGACTCATTACAATGATTGATTTCTGGTTAAACGTCAACCGGAAATACTGCTTCAAGTGAACAAGTTTGATTTTGTGTGTTTCGTAGGGGTCTGTCTAAAAGGGTAATGTCCGTTGTAAACAGTGAACAGAAGATAGATTGATCAGTTATCAGCTTAATAATACTTGTATATACGATGCTGAATTTACACGGAATTTAGCTCCAGATTTTAGGAAAACATCGCCAAAGCTAGTCCTGATATGTTCTTCTAACAAAGTTTTACGTACATATTATATTCCTAGAAGAATACAAGTACAAATTCGTTCTGTCTCTTGAAACATAACTGTAGTCCCATGTAGAGCTGATGTACATAGTATTAAACGTTAATTTGGTAACAGAAACTATGCATGTATTTATTTCATCTCTTTTTTTTTTTTCTTTGTCCTTCGTGTGTTATTTATATCTGCAAAATTGCTTTAGTACATTTGTATTAGCACTTTTGTTGGTGCTGATATTTTTATGCAAGCTGTAGTGAAGTGTGTGTGTGTGTGTGTGTGTGTGTGTGTGTGTGTGTGTGTGTGTGTGTGTGTGTGTGTGTGTGTGTGTGTGTGTTCATACTATCTTGGGGACAGCCAGTGACAAATACGACGTCCTGTCGACATAACTGCGAAGGACACAATCCTAAAATGTACTGTGTACTGCTTAGGTTCCGTTGCTGCATCAAGCAAGTTTATGCCTAATAAACATAAGCGTGCACGTTAAAATTCCAAACAGAAGGGGCCGCAAACGGAAATAGTACACATCATGCTTACAGAAGAGAGAGAGAGAGAGAAAAAAAAAAAGACTGGTAGCGTTGCACTTTCGCGGCTTGCTTTTCCCCGGAGAAGGGGGGGGGGAGTAGCCTGAATTCCCCTTCATGCTTGCTCAGCCGGCGAAAGTGCCGCATTGCCTCTATTCACTGATTACCCTGGGCAGTAGAACCAAAGAAGTCTGTTTTCCATTGCCGCATACCAATCTGGGTTTATCTTTTGTAGAAGACTCGTTTGGTCTGGTGAAAATATTGCATGGAACACACTCACTGGAGTGCATGTGTGACTGCCGCGGATCGAGACACACTGCAGCAGCAAAGCCTCCGTCATCTTTCCACGGACCTCCTGCAGAACAGAGGCGCGCAGAGAGGCAGTGGTCGTCGGTTGAAGCTAAAAGGCTCATTGGAACCAAACCAACCAGGAAACAGCCTCGAAGACGACACTGGGGAGACTATCTGGTAAGAGCTTGAAAGACTTGTTGGAGCGTGTGAGGGTCTCCCCCCCCCCTCCCCCCGCGAGCGCAGTCATACCACCTTGAAATGAATATAGTGGTCTGTGCATGTTGCGCTGAACACACGCTGGAAACAACACAATTTGGACCGGCACAGTTTATGCATTTGTACAGTATATGGTAACAGCTGGGTCTTTGGTTTTTCTTAGCTTGCTTTGTTTAACGGCACAAAAATCAGACATCGAGACTTGGACGCTGCCTTGTAAGGGACCCTGACCGAATTGCTGAAATACAGATCCCATGTGTGTGTGTGTGTGTGTGTGTGTGTGTGTGTGTGTGTGTGTGTGTGTGTGTTCGAGATGCTGTATACACTGATAGATTGGCCGGGATTTTTAAATAATTTATTTCAGGACTGGGCTGGTTCATCGGCATATTCAGGAAGCTTCCGCTCAAACCGGTTTCGTCTAAAACAGAGAAAGAGAGAGAGAGAGAGAGAGAGAGAGAGAGAGAGAGACACACACACACACACACACACACACACACACACACACACACACACACACACACACACACACACACACACACACACATCTTACTTCCGTTAGCACGGCTTAGTGTCATACTGTGACTCAGTTCACTAACACGGAAGTTTAGACTGAATTGTTACTTTTCTTCTCGTATAAGCAAAATCTATCAGTTTCATTTCGGCAACAGTTTAGAGCTTGCGTCTTTGTGTGAATGTGGACATCATGTCCAGTAAAACCTTTTTACTGTTATTGTTCATACAAGGAGCTACAGGAGCAGGGGCCTCGTCATTTCAGAACAGCAAATGTAAGTACAGTCAAACCTGTATAGGACGATCACCCATGAAGCTAAGTTTAGTTGACCTTCTGGACCCGGTGGCCCGCTTTTCCGGGGTGAAATATTCAGATATAATATTCAAGATATTTAGCAATTACAGTGAGAATTCTTCTCCAATAAGATCTCGATATGTTTGGTTTTTATCCCTTTTATTCTCACATTGTACTTTAATTCAAAAATGGAAGGATCATATGTTTTGTGCGTGAGGCGGATATTGGGGAAACGTGTGATCTAGACTACCTTAAATCTTCTGGCGGACTTTGCTTGCTTCGTGATCACCTCATCTTCAGTAAAAGTGGATGAACTCGAATAATGCATTTTATGTTAGTTCTTCTAAAAAGGAGCACGTCCGTTTGAACTTAAACAGGATGCCATCTTGGTCATCATTGATACTATGGTCACGCGGGTCTTTCGCTGCTGTGATGGCACATTGCCTGCTCGTTCACAATGCTACAATATGTATGCGTTCACAATGCTACAATATGTATGCGGCCCTCCAGTTATCCTTGTCCCGATAACTAACTACTAATTAAGTTACTCGGACAAAGGTCTTTCACTTTCAGGCACTAGGTCCCTATATACTTGCATCCTGCACAGGTTGCCTGCCTTTAAAAGTAAACTGAAAACCTACCTGTTTCTCAGTGACGTTTTTCTTCTCTGTTCCAATGCGCTATTGCTTTATATAAACACCAAGTTTCGCCCAGTCATTACTATTCATACTAATCACATGCTGCACACACTTCCGGATGATCGCTGAAATGGTCATAGTTGTATGGCTAAAGAGTTCGTGTTTATAACTCTACGGCCGAAACACCGAAAAAAAATCGGTATAGAGATGTTTAGGATTAACGAGTTACACCGTGCACAGCGCGAGGGGTCCTTTTTGTATCCTCAACTGAGCAAACCACGGTCACTAGTTTCGGTTCGTGCGAGATGAGATCCAAACACTTGTGTATTGTGTAATTATCAACACTTAAGCGACATTTGCCGTTTCAGCTAATATCATATGACAGATGCGGAAAAACAGCACTGTGTGAGAGGAAGTTTAAATGCAGTCACTAAAAGCTTTGTTATTGTGTCCGCCGGCGTGTGCATGTACAAATGAGACTCACTCTGTACTGTCCAGTGTTGAAGGCCCATTTAAAAATTCAAAAAGGATCAGACATCATTTTAAACTGTGCCGGTTGTGTCTAGCATGAAACCACTCAACTTGCACGAAGTTAATTCATGCACATACATGCCTGCGTTGAGCCAATTCAAATCGCAATGGTCGCTGACTGTGTTGCGGTCGTACTCGAGCTGTTAGTACACTGGGTTCATTCAGCCGACGAGGAAAAAAGTCACACGTCGTTTACGGACGGCGGGTTTTCCTTCTTCGCACGGCCATAAAACATCATATTACATTCAAATGTCTAATAATCCCGAAGACAGATATTTTCTAGCATCACAAGCGCGACTGGCCCAAAACAAAAGCCTTTCTGTAAAACGAGTTAACGTAACGCCACCAAACTCTTACATGTACTTAAAACACAACTCTCCACTAGTTGTGCTAAGTTTCAACTTCCTCTTTCACATGACTGAGAAGATAATTATAACACCGAGTCAAGTACAGTGTTTAACTGTGAAATGACAGCACTCTACAGGTCCGGCGCCCTGTTGAACTTCCATCCTGCATGTTTCTCTTGCTTTCAGCGTAGCAAAACGCAAATAGTCATGAGGGATTGGGGGGGGGGGGGGATTAACGTCCTTTTACACCACGGAAGGGTGATCTCAAAGACGGGGCAACGAGCTGGGATTCCAACTCACGAGCCGAGCATTGAGAGTCCAACGCTCTACCATTCGGCTATCCCGGCTCCCTCATAAGGGATAGGGGATCCTGTAGGGTGAATAATAATAATAATAATAATAAGATGCTATTTGTAGGGCGCATTTCTTTAGAATAAAATTTTACGCGCCGATCATTCACTGACACTCACGCACATTGTACAACAATAAACACACATGAACTGGTGAAACTGACTAATTACTGGAGTTGTCATTTGTGGCCTCACACCGCTCAAATAATAATGAACAACTCGTTCAAGGTCCAAGCTCTTCCCCTGGTGCTCCGATTGGTTTTTGAAACCTCGAACGTAAATAGACCTGCATTTGTGCAGCAGGAGGGTTTTCTTCATTTGGTGCTTACCATGCACGAACTAGCAGACTTTGGTTAAAACCCTTGTACGGGAGCAGTTGACAGTCAAATGCAGATTTCTCAGGCAAAACATCAAAGACAACAGCACCACCTTTATGAAAAACTCACAGGAAAAGGAACCGTTCTGCTCGGAAATTCAATGACAGTCCATGATGGTTTGCATTCATTTTCGTCCAGCCACATCTGATTAGATCATTAATTTTTACGATGATGACATTACGGTACATGTATAACCAGTTAACCTTCCCTGTCACTATGTCGCACAACGACTTGGCTTTGTCTGACCAAAACATTTCCTCGCACATACCACCCGCTGGTTGTTCTGTTCTTTGGTTAGGAGATGGGAGTAACCACTTTATCATGAAGGTTTCCTAATGAAGTTCATTGATTCTCGTGTCCATGGTACCAGGTGGAAAACAACATCTTTGGTTTATTGTGTGTATTAAGAGATATAAATATTTTTCATGTGCTTTATTTACTGGTAAATTGTCCATATGGTTTTATTCATATGGTTATCTGCTACACCTCCATCTCCAAATTTGAAACGATCTGTAGATCTTCACACCACACAACCTGAAGCAGAGGACTTGTCGTATAGTTTGGTCAAATTAGATTTGAATCTGATGATTTCATTTTCAAAGTATGAATCAATAGAAAATGTTGAATCCAAGTGTTTGCCCCACCATTTAGGCACAGTGGGAGTGGGAGTTTAACATGACGTCATAACTTTTGAATGACATCACAGTTTAACGTAAAATTGTGCCAGGATACAGGACATAGGCTAGACTTTATTTTGGTATACACGTTGGCCGTTTTCGCGGCCAGTTAAACCAGCTAGCAGCATTTAGGACATTACTCCTGGTACACTCTACGTATGCCTAGTAATCGTAGAAACAGCGCTTTTAAGCTAACTAAGTACCCTAGATCATGCAGTCAGAACACACGGTTGTACGGTCATTTTATAACGGTTATTTCATAGCCATTTTTCTTCTACAGGTTTCCGCTTTGATTTTCCAACTCTCCATGGAACCAACACGCTGAAAGCGGACGAAAACATCACGTTGACACTACCGTTCAACGTGATTAACAACTGCAGCTGTGGTCATCACGAGACATTGATATCTGTAACAAAGTCGACAAAGACATTAACACCGTATTGCCAGTTCTTTCATCTAAAGCGGAAACTGATTGGAACGGATAATTGTGTGTGGGACGAAGGCAACAGTACCTATCTGTTTGTGAAAGAGATTGACCGTTTCGACAACGGGAAATTTGAATGGAAATCAAAGAGTCAGCACTGCGTTGATTCGAGTACTACGAACGTCTATGAGTTTGTCATTCTGTGTGAGTCTCCTTCTTTCTCTTTGTGACAAAACTAGCGTAATTCAAGCAAAACATCCACCTTTTTTAGCACCACATTATCAACAATTCACGGTTCACTGAATATTTCTGAGGACGTAAGAAACAACGATAATTCTATCATTCTCTCTTGCTTTAAAAACAAAAAAAAAACTCTCCTACTTAATACCAACGATCTTGTAAACATCTGATTCCAAGGTCTTTGTTAATATACTCTCTGACTCAACAGATCCTTCCCGCGTCCTCAACATATCTTTCAACAATTCACGGCACGCTTCCATTGTCGTGGAGAACAACTCTACTTTGGAGGTCATATGCACGTGGGAGAACGGCAACCCTCCTGTCACTGCCCGCCTGTTGGACAGACACGGGGTAGAGATGGAGAACAGCAACAGAAGTGGACAGATCCGATACAAGTCTGATGCCGTGAGCTGTCAGGACGCTGGCCTCATTCGCTGTGAGGCACCAGGGGCTAGTCACAACAAAACAGCCACACTGCTGGTCAGATGTAAGTAAGGAAGGAGTAAATTTTTTTAGATAATATGGTGTGTGTGTGTGTGTGTGTGTGTGTGTGTGTGTGTGTGTGTGTGTGTGTGTGTGTGTGAGAGAGAGAGAGAGAGAGAGAGAGAGAGAGAGAGAGAATGTATACAAGGGAAAATTTTGCATTTAAATTCTCTCTCTCTCTCTCTCTCTCTCTCTCTCTCTCTCTCTCAGCAAGCTCCCCCGACTCCCCCCCCCCCGCCCCCCACTACCCCGCCCATGTGTTTCCATTCCTCTGATTAAAACTGTCCTCACGTCCAACAGTACATGTACGTCTTGCAATCGCCGACCCGCTCACTTTTCTTCTTGACCTTACTTCATATTCAGGTCCACCGACAGGTCCACCGGAAGTGGTAAACGTCACCGTGATTACTGGCCAAAGCACAACCCTAATAGTTTCATATCAAGCCCACACTCAACGCCTTACTGGATGTCTGTTGAGAAAGAACAACTTGGCAGCTAACGGTGCTGCTGAATCTATGGCGGATGGTTCTTTGGCTACATCTACATGCAACTGTACAAGGTAACTTCAATTTCATTGTTCATTTTTTAACTATCTAAATCATGTTTGGCACTACCAGAACAGACCCAACGTTTTCTAATCCTAGGTAAATACCCAGTGAGGGTTGGCACTGTTTCATACTATTTTTTGACACTGTGTACACGGATCAACTAGCAAACATCATTATCACTTGGGATTTCCCCTGCCACTGATGTTCTCACGTGTGACGTTCTGTAGTAAAATGTTTGTCACCGGGACCCCGCCTGACCTGACGCTGACTGTCCGGCTGGACAATGTGAGGAAAGAGGAGGAGGGACAGTGGCGGCTGGTACTCACCAATGACGCGGGAACTGGATATATCGACATAAATTTGGACGTGACAGGTACAGATATCAATCGTACGCAAGTAGTAAAACATGTACAGGATTCTTTTATGAATTATCTATTCCTACCTAAAAACTGAGCATGCGGTTGTCCGATCTTGTTTGTTGTGTTTGTCGATTTCGTTCTGGGTGTCCTTGCTGACTTTTTTTTTTTTTTTTCAAGTGCGTGTATCTGTTTCCCAGCGAATTCGAAATCTCGCGAGCAGTCAATTAATTTCAATTCAGGTTCTTCAATATTGTATCCATCCGTCGTCTGATGCTTATGCTTAATCAGTCCTCCACCCTCCCCCGAAAAAAAGAAACAACAACAACAACACACGCGCGCGCGCGCACACACACACACACACACACACACACACACACACGTGTCACAACCCCCGCCAGAAAGAACGCACCAGCATAGTGTGTTACGTAAGGTGTCTGTGACGCAGATGTCGATACGTCATCGTGTGCGTGAAAGTATGTATTGTCTTGGGAAACGTCACAGTCTTGTTTTTAAGTTGTTTCTCTATACAGACCTTCATTCAAGGTCATGAAAGCTGTCCTTTCGGAAATTTACAGAATTTAGAGGCATCAATACCTGTATTCAATTTCCTAGAGTCAATTAAGGTCGAGGCCATTCAGCAATGGGACCTATGCAGACATACCCTTTTGAATGACCTTGACTCAAGGTCAAGGTCATTACAGTTTGACACACACACACACACACTTGCAAACTAGAGCTATCAATCTTGGTATAATGATAGCCATTGATAAGCTCTTCACTTACAGATCTCGTTTGGATGACCTTGACCCAAGGTCATAGAAATTGTACTGGGAAAACTTGCCATTTGCCGTTTTCCTAGGAATTATGAACACCAGAGACACCTTACTTCAGGATAGTGATCAGAGCTTCCAAACATACTCTTTTAAATGACCTTGACCCATCTCACAAGTGAGCCAAGGAGGTTTCACTCCTAGTTATTTTTTTCTTTCTTTCTTTCTTTTTGCAGACAACTTGAGTGCGTTTCCATTCAACACCATGGTTACATCGGCTGTGTTGGCTTTTGCGGTGGGCGCTGGTTTGTCTGCAATACTCTGTGTAGTCTACCGCTTATGTCGAGGGTCGAAGGGACAAGGTATTTAACTACACAAATCTGCATTTAACCGATGTATGACTGATTGTTCACTGGAGAGTTTTTGTTTGTTTGTTTCTTTCTTTCTTTCTTTCTTAGTAGGGGTGTGTGTGTGGGGGGGGGGGTGTAACGTGGTGTGTTTTGTAGCATCCCTTTTGTTGTGCTTGGTAGAGTTGCACAGCCATCGCCTTGGTGAATCTTAACAGGTGGAATAAAATATCCGTGAAATTGATTATTCACCCCGGGACTGACTGATTTATATCTGGCCTATATCATAATTATTCACCAATACCTGTATCCGCTGCCCGTTCCTAGTAGCGTCCTAGTAAAATGTCTGAATATCATTAATATCATCTGTCCAGAAGAATGAGATACTACCATTTATTGAAGAGGAATTATGTGTTCCAGGGAGAAATGATGAGAGGGTTGTGCACAGCCTGGAGGAAGAGAACAATGATGATGATGGGCTGGTGATGATCGACAACGTCGTCTACAATGGAAGACGAGCCTTGCCGAGGCCGCCAATGGAACTGCCAGTGGAACTGCCTTATGACGAAATCGCTGCGTGTCCCGAGGTTCCCGAGGATTGAAAGGTACGCTGGATGACAGCAGCTAAATTTGTAAGGGTAAATCAACCAACGAGCCAGATAGTCTGCTACGCGATAAAACGAAAAGAGTGCTGTTTTCGGCTTAGTCCCAAAGCTGAGTATGACTGAATGTTCTGTGCATTGGCGGAGTCCGCTGTGTCTGTCACACATCACTTCATGTGAGTCATGTTCACGCCATTCGCTTCCGTATGTCGATCTACAGCGACTGGCGGAAATGGATCGTGTGTTTTTCCTTATCTGTTTCCTTGTGCTATTTATTTCGGTTTCACAAGCGTTGACTGTTGATTGTTTAGTAATAAGTATGTGCATTGTTTGACAAACAATGGGGCGGTCGGTGGTCTAGTGGTTAAGAGACTTGTCACCAATGCGAGAGGTGGGGGGTTCGAGTCCCACTCGGGACAAAGAATTTTTCCTTCTCGTATGTGGCACCGTTCATTCGGGCCGATCGTTGGGGGTTCTCTCCGGGTACTCCGGCTTCCTCCCCCTCTGCTTTGGAAATGTTCAGCCCACCAAATTTGAAAAATAAATGCAATTCTAAATTCAGAAATTTAAATAGCTGAGCTGACCCTTCGCACCACGTGATTGTAATATATTTATGTCCAGTGTGTGGGAGAATGCGTGTGATTCACGTGAGCGTGCGTGTTGGGTTCAGTTCGCGGCGCTTTGAGCCGATTCGTGAAATTGGGTAAAGCGCCTATATAATACTCATTATTATTATTATTATTATTATTATTGTTTGACAAATACAGCGCTAGTTCGCCTACTCATCGCAAACTCTTTTCGCAAAACTTCCTGTGACAAGATACCGATAGATAGATACTGTATTGAAAAATTGAGAGAAATGCAGTTAAGCGATATTGGCTAATGACTCACCTGTTCATCGTGAAAATGAATCTACCGTCATACGCACAAAGGACTTAGGTGCCTAGCCAATCCATGACACTTAGGCCCTTGTGCCTAATGACCCTATAGCTGACAACAACACAGACCCGGATTCAAGGGATGTCGAGGGCTCTGAAAACTGAAATCCAGTTTTCCCATTGAAAATTGATAGGACACACTCAAATTGTACTCCAAATACATGTAATAATTTCGCATTTAATATGAAACTTTTACATAAAATTTGAATTGGAACGAAATGATGGGCTGAATCAGTTTCTCAATCTCAAATGACGTCATCTGCACTTTCCATTGCGCAAAGTGAAAACAGGAGAAAGCCTTGTCGTTGTTTTCACCCTAACTGTATATTTCAATCGTTTCTCGTACATCCTGTGGGCCGTTTTTGTGCTCTCCGATTCTAATTCCAAAACTTTACAGAGTAACTGATTCATCCAGTTTATCATGTGTTTGGTTTGTATTTCTCGTTTGCACTTTGTTACAATAAATGAAGTGAGAACCGCTGATCGACCTCTGCCTTTGGTAAACGGCCTTCGACTTCCATGCAGACGGAACGTCCCTTTTGTGGGCGTCTCACTGGATTAACTGCGCGGTTGGATTGGCTGAAACCGAGCTGTCACTAAAAATAGCCTCCACCTAGACTGCTAGTAGAAGTAATACGGAAGAAGATGGTCACTGACCAGTTTGTACATTGAGAAAAACGTCTGTACGTGTGTAGTGCAAACGCTATCGTAAAGAGAATTGACGATATCAAGATATCAAGATTTTTTTTTTTTAATCTCAAACCTCACGGCTTTTACAAATTTCAGTCGTCTGGTACTAATGACATGTAGCCGTTGCCTGGCACCTACCAGACTGTACCTAAGCTGCGCGTTCTTTCAAATATAGCATGCAGCTTATGCGTGTTTACTTGCGATCAATTCAGACTAACCAGCTAGCTCTGTGTCACCGACGATATCGATTTCATCGTTTCTGAAAAAAACGTTTTCATTTCTAAGTCCGTCTTCAGGACGCTGAATATTGTCGTGAGAAAGACGCGGCATGTGTCTGTCGGCACGGAATACATTATCTGCACCGTGTGATATTTGTAACAGACAGACAATCCACAAGGTTGTTGCAGGCTTAGTTCTCCGCTGTTTGTGGCAGCGCCATTCGCCTTGGCACAATAGTGATGTTTAGCGGCGTACAGCCAGCCATTTTGGGTGCATGCAGTTTGGTTCGTGTCATCACACGTTTTACCGAAGGCACACACTAAATCATGAGAGAAAAACGTACGTGTTTTGATATCAACAAGGAGTGTGTATTTAACTACAGTCCCATTGAAAACTATTGACAATGCTTTACTTACGTTTCAGGAGCGAGTGAAGGGGATTATTCCGAGGTCGACATTGCCTGAGTCACGATAGATAACACGTCGCCCATTCTGCGAGTCTGAGACTTGGCCCACATACACCCACGGCTGCACGTGCGCCTCGGCTGTAGAGTTCCTGCCGCATTGCGACTTTCTCAGAAATCAATATCGATTTGTCAATGAACACGTGACGTCTCAGTCGAGACAATATACTATTAAAGGTTGGTTTTCGAGGGCCGTAGGGGGGAGCCGGGGTGGTCGAATGGTAGAGCGTTGGACTTCTAATGCTCGAGTCGTGATTTCGATCCCGGCTGGGGCCAAACATTTGTGCTGGCTTTTTCATCGTTGCCCCACCCCTATGAGGTGGAAAAGGAGGTTAAAACCCCAAACACCCACCCCACCCACCCGAGGGCCGTAGGTGTAGTTATAGGGAGGTGATAGAGAACAGAGTTGTAGCCCAGTTAAAGATCTAAGCTCCCAACAAAAAGCTTTCCGAAGTGTGAGAATATTTTACTATGACTCCTTCGACTGTGCATAATCCAGGCAACTCTGTCACAGTTGCAGAGTTTTCAGCGATTCGGAGACCCTTATAAAACCACAGCACGAGTTTGCCGTGACATATTATTTGGCTTTTGGTCAGTAATCGAGACACATCGCTACAGTGTCTAGCGGATGTTGAGTGCTGCACGATATCTTTCTCGCTCAGTGTCAAAACGCAAACTGAGCTGAGAAATCAGGCTGCCCTTGGCTTTTATTGGGGTTCCAGGGACGCTGAAAACTCTGCACCTGTGACAGAGTTGACTGTGCTTGCACGGTTGACTCTGTGAATTTTTTTTTCACACTTCGGAAAGCTTTTTGTTGGGAGCTTAGATCATTAAGTGCATGATCGCAACTACGAGTAAATCTGTGAAAGGGAATAATGCTGCCATATATATATACACATATATATAGTGCTCACAGCACTGAGCAACTGAGCAGAAGCGTACTCGCTGATACGGCGACCACACTGAGCGCTCCATGAGTGTAACAACAGTCGTAGAATTTCGATTTTTTGAATGCATGACAGCTCGCGCAGAGGGTAAACAACACTGTTTGTAGTGTTAGCTGTGCTAATCATCAACTGAGACAGAGTATATAGAGAGTACAGGCGCACTAACAACCGAAAGTGTTCCAGAACATAATCCCCAGTAAGTTGGCTCAGTAAACGTGGATCCAGCCCGCTTGATCATGTGGCACACCCCCCCCCCCCAAAAAAACAAAAAAACAAAAAAAAAACAAAAAAAAAACAAAAAAAAAAACAAACAAAAAACACTTGATTTCAAACTTTTTTTTAACACGAGAAAGAGAAGTGAACACAGGGAAGAGGAATGAATCACAACAAGAAGTTTCACACTCACTAACGTAAAGGAAAACAACAACAACAACCACCGTCTGGAATGTACAAGTAGACTCTAATGGAAGCCAGCCGTGGGTTGATATACTGATCAGACTGAAGCTAATGGACTGTTTTCGTCTCTGTCACACTCTGTGTGTGTGTGTGTGTGTGTGTGTGTGTGTGTGTGTGTGTGCCAAGACACTTGCCTTCCGGCTGGAACTTTGCCGACGCCTGAAGCTTATAACATTTTGTTCCTCGTGTGAACCACCGACACCATCTATCCTGCTTGTACACAACATGACTGCGTGCTGAGGGAAATTATTTTTGCATTTTTTTTTTCATGTATTGCTTGTAATGACGACATCTCGATTTTGGCTACTATTGTATGTTGCTCGACTGTATTGTACTGTTTTCTTAATTTCCTATCACCGTTTCTGTGTCTTATTTGGTGATTTGAACAGAGAGAGAGAGAGAGAGAGAGAGAGACAGACAGACAGAGAAAACTTTACATCTGACCCACTACTGCCTATGCTGCATTACTACCTTTTCGGTAAAAGCTGTTTTTCAGAGAGGGGAGCCGGAATAGCCGAATAGTAGAGCGTTGGACTTTCACTGCTCTGGTCGTGTGTTCGAATCCCGGCTGGGGCCAAATATTAGTGCTGGCGTTTTTCTCGTTACCCCGTCTTTGACGTCACCCATACGCAGTGGAGAAGGACGTGAAACTGCCAAGCATCCACCCACTCACTCACACTGTTTTTCGATGTAAAGTAAGTGATCCGACGTACTGCTCGAGACAACAGGCGAGGAAATTCCCTCAAGAGTACGTTTAGGTCGATAATTCTATCACTATGAACTTCTAGATGCGCGTTCCACTCGGCTCATTAGTGAGACTGAAAAATATGACTGTGATGTAGTCCTCTCACGTTGTAATTGTGCGGAGAAGGGACAGAGCTTTGGGCTTTCCATGCTAGGGTCGTGAGTTCGATTCCCGGCTTGGACAACATGATGTTATTTGTGTTGGCCTTTTTTTATTTCTGTTTTTAGGACATATACATGTGGTGGTGTCGAGTGGAATTATGCAGGCGCACAAGTGTGGTAGTGAGGGAGTCAACAAAAGGTGTTACGTAAAACACATCTTTTATTACCACTATAACAAGGAGAAGGAGCAGTGTACGAACATTTGCAAAATGGCCGGTTTACACAAGATGGCTGAGAACGATGTGCGAAAAGACAATCAGCGTAGGGGTCAGCGGCGAGACGAGGAGTGCAGCGCTGGGTGGCAGGGTCACGCTCGCGAGCAGAAACAAAGACTGCCTAGCGAGGCGTGGCGAGCTCCTTATCACTGCACAGCGCGGCCCGCAAAGGGAGCAACCCTAGGCTGCATGGCTGGAGGGGGGTAGATTCGCGGCTAGAGGGGGAATTTGTGTTTGTTGCTACTCAGATATCCACCCGTAGCGGGCGTTCTATAGCAGCTAGGAACTTCAAACAAACGGCAGGTAAAAGAGCGTGAAACTTACTTTAAGAGGGTATAAGTTTGGAACATCAACAAAGTACAGCGAATTTCCGATCGCCGATTTAAGACCGTAAAGACAGGGACCACGCGTTCGAAAAGGGATGAAAATGGCGAAATACACCTTTTAAACTATAAAATAACGCTAACAACCAAACATGATCAGAAAGTAAAAACTCTCCTGAAACTACTGCAGTTTACGGCAAGACTCTAGGTGAACCGGTTGCGGAGTTATTAGGCAGTAAACACGGGTAAACAAACACAACTAATTGCGGCATGTGCCATCGCGGCGGCGGGCTCGATCGCCTCCCTTGTTAGCGAGGCGTCTGCTCGCGGCTAGTGTATAGGGCTGGCCAGAGGACAAAGAGTAGTGGGCGAGAGGTAGAACCACTCGGCTACATACATATACATGCCACAGACATTTATAGACAACAGACCTTACATAGATGGACATATCAAGTTACTCTAGAGACTATCTTGCAAAACAAACATATACAACAAATAACACACACACACACACACACACACACACACACACACACACACGCACACACAGATCCAAGTAGCAATCCAAATAGCAACACCACTCGTAACAGTGTAAAAAAAAGACAAAAAAAAAAAACCATTCACTCACAACATACACAAACATTCCACCTGAGTAATACAGTGTATTGGCCTTTTTTTTTTTCGTTACTTCGTCTTGTGAGAGAATCCATATTTAATGGAAATTCCTCAAATCCTTTAATCCTCAAACATCATTCATGTAATTTGATCTGTTGCGTAATCCAATATGGCTGAGTACGTGTGTGTGTGTGTGTGTGTGTGTGTGTGTGTGTGTGTGTGTGTGTGTGTGTGTGTGTGTGTGTGTGTGTGTGTGCATGCGTGCGTACGTGTGTGTGTGTGTGTGTGTGTGTGTGTGTGTTTCGTGTTTCGTCATTGCAAGATGACTGTCGTGTTGTGTCAATGTCAAAATCAGATGAGAATTTTTTTGCTTTTTAATGTTGAACCTGTTACTAATTCTGTTCCATAAAGCTGCAGAAAAATACAGATTTTTTCGTGTACAAATAGCCTTGATATGAATACGAACCGCATTAAACATGTCTGCATTTCAGAATTTCTGTGTTTGTTTGTATGTTTGTTTGTTTGTTTGTTTTGGACAGATAGCAACAATCGTTTTCTGACATTATATTTGCTTCAGACATCGATAAGACACACACACACCAAAGCCCCCTGCCCTTTTCTCTGCCGTTTATTTGAAGAAGAAAAACCACCATAGCATGTCATTTATCCTTGATGATTGAGGGGAGCCGGGCTAGCCGAATGGTAGAGTGTTGGACTTACAATGCTCGGGGTCGTGAGTTCCAATCCCGGTTGGGGACAAATACGTGTGCTGGCCTTTTTCGTGTATCCCCGCCTTATATCACCCATACGGTGGTGGAAAAGGACGTTAAACTCCCAAACACCCACCCCTCGTTGATTAATCTGATAACCTTCATTACTGGCTCCCTCTCCCTCTCTCTCTCTTTCCAACAGATTATAGATTACCCTCATAAAGGCTACATAATTCAGCGCTTAAAACTTTCCACTTTTCCAAAAAAATTCCTCGCCCCAAATAGTGTGTTACAAGGCATTGCAAATTATTTTCTTCCGAGTTTCAATAATTGCATAAATATAGAACACCCACACGCCCACCCAAATGGCTTCTAGCGGAAATGTGGCCCGCCACCACGAAATGAGTTTGCTTGTGCTATTTGTGCATGTTACAAGACGACTCATTTCGTGGTGGAGGGTCACAAATGTTAATAGTGTATTAAGCAGTATTGATACAGAAAAACGCGGAAGATAATAATTTGCTACTAGTGAAAGGGGTACTGAAGACACAAGTGTGATTTCAGTGTCCCGATGTGCATGGTGGTGATAACCATCGTTTCAAATGACTAGTCCGAAGGCCATAATCGTGTTAGTTCTGATACTGAGGCTTTCAAGATTGGAATCATGTGAGTACTCCCTGTCTGTAGGCTAGGAAACTTACACTTTTATATGAGGGAAAGAAAGTAGAACAAATTTGATCCTAACTTTTTATTATAGAAAACAGTGGAACTTAATGCAGTAGTGGTCTCCGGGAATTTTTTTTCTCCGTTCCCGTCACCGTTAGATAAGCCGACCGTTTATCTTGCCATTTTTACTCTATGAGCCCTGTAAATACTTGCAGTATGCGTGTTAGTGGGTACAGCAATGTGCAGAACTCCGTTCTAAATACTGTAACTGTTAGTCGTGACCCGCGTTGTTCACATACTGAAATTTCACCCAAGTCAGAATGATGCTTCTTTGATAACAACGGCCATTAGTTTGGCGGTTAATCCAAAGTATCCTACCCTGTTATTTGGGCAGCTTGCCAAATGGCCTGATATTTCGGCCACAGTGTACACAGCTGTTTTTATGACTAAAGTTTCCGAGGATAAGTGGAACAAGTACTCCCAAAAAAGTCCGAAAATGATTTCGCTTAGCTCGAAGCCCTCTCCGAAATTTGATCTTATCCGTCGTCATGGATTAGTCGAACAAAAATCCATTTCTTCTGCAAATTCGATTTTAAATCTCCGTATTTGTGGTAAGTCATTTTCATTTCTGGTGGCGAAAAGGTGCAACTCGCTTAACAAGAAGCCTTTTTCGAAATTTGACATCCGTCGCCACGGAAAAGTCAAACATTGCCTAGGTCGAACAATAAATCCATTTTTCCTCCGAATTTGACTTATGCGTGTTCGACCGTATGCTTACGTAGTTGCTGCGTAGTCCAGATTATGCATTGTGTTACATCGCAGTTCACTGCGTTACAGGTCATTGTGTTAGAGTCCATTGTGTTACAGTCGGCACATTACAAACTATTGGTCTTTCAGATTGAGACTAATATAAAAATAGATACGGATCATCACTCAAACAGAATATTATTGTAGTTGTGAATAAACGTCCAAAAGCAAATTGATTTTTGTGTAATCATGCTGTGTAATCCTTCTTGCACATTCAGCTAGTGTTCTGCCCACCCGTACTGCTCTCCACGCTGCGCATAACATGCCATACCCCCCCCCCCCCCACCCCCCTCCCAAAAAATAAATAAACAAATAAATAAATAAAATAAATAAATAAATAAATAAAATAAAAACAAAAACAAAAAAGAAACAAAACAAATTCGCAAACAAAACAAAAAAGAAACAAGACAAAAGAAACAAAACAAACAAACAAACCAACAAACCAACCAACCACAACAACAACAACAACAACAACAACAAGGATGAGGAATGGCCCCATCCCATAAAGTTGTTTCTCCAAATTCCATGCTTTTTGTCTGTTTTGTTGTGATGTGTGTGTGTGTGTGTGTGTGTGTGTGTGTGTGTGTGTGTGTGTACGGGTGGCTATAGAGAAACAACTTAAAAACAAACAAACAAACAAACAAACACACAAACCTATGTAATAGGAAACAAACAAACAAAAACTGCCTCTAATAGAACAGATATGATTTCACTGCGTTATTGTTGTTTTGTAATATTGTTGTTGCTCGTGGTGGTGCTGTTGTTGTTGTTGATGGCGATGGATGTTATAGTTGTTCATAATACACATTTCTGACGGTTTCTGATTACAGGTACCGTTTTCAGCTTCCCGACTCTCAATGGTACAGGTGTACTCATCGCAGAAGAAGACAGTGTAGTGAAACTACCGTTTACTGTGATGAAGACGTGTGACCCTAGTGACCAGAGGATGATGATCGTAGCTGTGAATACCAAGACAACACTTTGCCTGTTTCCTATTCAACAACCGTGTATTATTCCACCTGGAAACTCCAGTTGTAAATGTATGGAACAAAGTGGGACTTATGAGCTTGTCTACCAGGCTGACCGTTCACAGAACAACAAAAAGATATCTTGGGAAGTAATTCCAACCAGTCAACAATACGGAACTCAAACATTAACGTTGGACATATTGTGTGAGTGTTGATTTGTGTGACAAATTGTGTGATTCCTTGCTTGCTTCCTTGCTTGCTTGATAAATGCTTCACGGACTTAATTTTTTAAATGTTGTTCTCCTCCATTTCGATTTCGCGTAGTAGAATTGTCACGTTACCGAACGTTACGAGAAGCACCATTTAGGAATTCCGATATCTTTCACAAATATGGTGAACATCCTATATACAGACCCGGCCAGTGTGTCCAGTATGGTCCTGAATACCTCCCAGCATCAGCTTCACCATCCAGTAGACCAAGGACAACAAGTGGATGTCATCTGTTCCTGGGACCCGGGCAACCCTCCTGTCACAGCCCGCCTGTTGGACAGACACGGGGTAGAGATGGACAGCATCTACAGCAGTGGACAGATCCGATACAGGTTTCCTGCTGTGGGCTGTCAGGACGCTGGCCTCATTCGCTGTGAGGCACCAGGGGCTAGTCACAACAAGACTGTTACACTTCTGGTCAGATGTGAGTTAAGATGAGACAAGCTGATTAATTCATTGTGGCCCCAAATGTGAAATTATAGTGTCTGTTATAATTACTGGAAGCTAACATGACATACATACAATACCAACAGGCGCATGCAAGAATTAGTTAAAGACTAAGTGTGCAGGAATAAAATTTGCAGTGTATACAATGTCCTCCGAACCTTTCCAGATCACTTTGATTTAAATGTAAGTGTATTTCTTTTTTCCATTTTACGTGAACGTGAAGGAAGAAGGAAAATCGTGAATGACGATCGCCAATAACAATAACAACAATACTCTTTGTCGTTTCAGGCCCGCCACACTTTGAGGATTATGTTTATCATACAGCGGAAAACACTGGAAGTGCGGAGCTCAGTTTCAGGTTTCGAGCCCATAGCACAACATTATCAGGCTGCTTAATCATCAAGGATGTTGGCAGTTTGACATCTGACGGTCCTGGTTCATCAGGAAATGAGACTGACAAGCTGCGCTTGTATCTTTTGAAAACACACAATGTGTCTGCCTGTAACTGTACTGGGTAAGTTTCCTTTCTTGATCTGAAGCGGTCTAGTCATGGCCAGAAAACTAATTTGTCAGACTGACAAATTATTAATATTTAGGAAGTTGCGATCGCAGCAGAGAAAAGAACTTATCAGAGGGAACAAATAATCAAGTGGGCGCTGCAAGGGGAAATTCTCTGCTTGTATGGGAAGAGTGAATACAACATCTAGCGGTTCACAGTTCATTGCTTTACACATTTCTGTCTGTCCTTTACTTAGCTGTTACATGTTCTCTTCCGGTATTGAACAGTAACATGTTCGTCACCGGGACCCCGCCTGACCTGACCCTGACTGTCCGACTGGACAATGTGAGGAAAGAGGAGGAGGGACAGTGGCGGCTGGAACTCACCAATGACGCGGGAACTGGACATGTCGACTTTCATTTACATGTGAACGGTACGCCAATTTTGACTGGTACGCCAGTGACACGCTGAACTTTCAAATTTCAAACTCTTGCGAAAACAAATCGGAGAGGTGCTCATTGAACGTAACAATTATAGAGACAACTCATTTCAGTTCCCCTAACATTCAGTGACTTTTTTCACTAAATGATTCAATGAAACGTAAGGAGTGGCACACATTAAAAAGCTTGAGACTTGTTCAAAAATTTACTTTACCATGCTCTGTCATTGTCTCCTATCGTGAAATTAGCCGATGCTTATCATTTCTTTTTCTAATGCTGTTTTTCAGATTCTTCCTCGTAACAATAGAAATCTGCGGAAATGAAGAGATTGTCCCAGTATTACCAGTAATCGATTTTCCAAAAAATCACAACACATTTCGAGGCCCCTGAAAATCTGTATGTGTTTTGGATCCTGCCTATATCAAAAGTCTCATTTTTCTGCCGAAACACATAATACTATCGTGTTTTATTTTCTGGATTCAACAGAAACCGAGATGACCGGGGTGACCCTTATCGCTGTTGTCAGCACTCTTGGGATCTTCGCCTTTATCGCGAGTGTGATTGCAGTCACATGCAATATTCTCAGACGAAGGTTACAAGGTAACCATTACTTAATATCATTTTTTTTACTCTATTGTTTATGATTGTACGCGCTTTCTTTCATATTTTGCAGTTGAATTCCTAAAAATTCTGAGTTGAGAACAGACAACTTCTAAGGTTGTAAGGAAAAGTGTGTTGAATTCATATGAAAGCTACAAAAATGTAGGGAAGAAAACCCTTTACGTTTAGACAAGGACAATACACTTACAACGTTTCGGCGTATAGCCTTTCTCGGAAGTGTGTGTTACTGTCCTTGGTTGTAAGATTTCTTCTTTTTTTCCCCCTTTTCCATAGCTTCTGTGAGTTTCTTTCATTTTGGAGTCCGTTTCCTCCTCTTTAGGTGTAGGAAGCGGCGAGTCAGATGAAGTAGACAGGGACGTTCTAGCTGACCCTCCGATGGAAGAACGAATAGAAAATGACCATGACGACGAGGGCAGCAGCGCTTCCAACGTCGAAACCAACTTCTACTGGGAAATTCCTGATGAACCTCCACCATCTCCAGGTGTGTGTGTGTGTGTGTGTGTGTGTGTGTGTGTGTGTGTGTGTGTGTGTGTGTGTGTGTGTGTGTGTGTGTGTGTGTGTGTGAGAGAGAGAGAGAGAGAGAGAGAGAGAGAGAGTAGTCTGATACTGATTTACAGCAAACCTTGCACTTCTTTCTCAGCTCTACCTAAGCCGTGTTTGAGGCCAGCGTTACCTGACAACTACCTGCACCCGTCGGTGTCCACAGCAGTAAAGGACGGTTCAGATGACACCAGAAAGATGACGCCATTCTACGAGAACAGCGTTTTGCGCTCAGTTGGAGCGGCGGTGAAGAGGACACATCCTGCAGCCTCGCCCAGTGCCCAGGAGCAACACGTCCCAGATAAGTCTTGCGATGTCAGTCAAGCCATGGCGTCACCGCGGATGACGACGGTGAGCAAGCTGTCCTCTCTGCCACACAATGCACGTAAGCCTCAAGCATCGTCATCATCTACAGATTGGGAAGACACTGTATCTCATGGAGATGTCATGGGAACCGACGAGGTCACCATCATGCCTGTGGTGGATCAAGAAGATGACGATACGGCAACACAGCCTGGTGCTTCACACGATTACATCCCCATGTCTCGCAGACTGCCTCAGACCACCCAGATCGCCAGCGACTATGTTCCAATGCACCGTAAACACGTTGGAAAGCCACACAGGAAAGTTCAAAAGCCAAGTGAACTTATCCCACTCAGAGAAAGAGACACCAGAGTCTCACCTCGGGTCTCTGACGAAGCCAGCGGTTATATACCCATGTCTCGCAAAGCTGCCACATGTCTGCGGAAGGAAGTTAAGAAGTCCTGTGATGAGGAACCTATACCTTTGTCTCGTGTGTGAAGTATCAACCAAAGGATGAGCAGAAGGTCAGTGACAGTGAAATGTCGCTTCAGAGAGAAAAGAAAACTCCAGCAGATGACTACCTGACACCCACAGTATCGCGAGCAGTGACTGATGGGACAGACGCAGTAAGCAGCAACATTCCAGTTTACGAGAACAGTTTACTTCGCCGACCTGATGAAAAGGAAAACGCCTGAGTTTGAACTTTATCACATCTAGCAACTGAAACCAGATGTTTCTAATGCCTGGTTCATTTCTAACACACTACAAAAATCGATCTTTTCATATATCCGGGAAAATATAGGGAAAATGACCTGGATGTATATTATGCATGTGTAAGATATCAGACATCTACAGCCTTCACTGATTACAAGTACATGCTAGGCAAGCCACCCTCGAGTTTCGGTAGTTCGGGCCTTTCCGTGGACCCGATTGGGAGCTTTCGTGCCCGCCGACAAATCACGGGATTTCCGACGCCAGTATCCAGTCGTGATGTCTTTGTAAATATTTCCCGGTGTCATGTACAGTGACCCAGATTGTTATTATATTTTAATTCATTTCATTTTTGTTATTATTATAGACGTAGTTTAGAAGTCTGTACGATAGTACTAGAACAAGTGTTTAACATTAAATTCACACACACACACACACACACACACACGCACTGTGTGACAATGAGGACAGTTTAGAAAATTGACCTTTGTGCTGAAACGTCTAGGGTTGTAATTTACAGAGGCGTTGTCACTGCTACGTAGAATGAATTGTACATTAGCATAGTGTCATAAAATATCGTAAGGTAGAGAAGACTGTGTGTAGTCATGGGTTAAGATAAGTAGTGTATGAGAATTTGGGATGAGGACATACTTCGGGAAAGTACGTGAAACGGAGAAGTAACAGAAACAGTTCTTTGTTAATTAGTTTCATTTCCTTGAGCCTAAGTTTTGAATTAACTTTTATCCCTAAAACAGGGCATCTACATTTGCGCTAGTCATTTCCTCGAGTTCCATTTGCGTTTTACTTTCGTGCTTGTGGGGAAAGTGACACCGTATACATCTATATGCACTCCACATAAACCTTCAACCAGGAGTATTACTTTAAATGAGTTATCACGATTGTCTTTTGTAAAGGTGCACACACTGAATATATTTTAAAGAACATAACTGCAAAACATTTTTCTTTTTATTTTCGGAAAAGTGAATTTACTCACTAGCAAAGGCATAAAAAATTATCGTGGTACAGAAAATGGCGCTAGTGACTGAGTTACTCATTCGAGGTAAGATCAATGGTGCTTGAAAACTTCGGGGGACGAGGAAATATTTTTTAAGGGTCAAACGACACAAGGACTCATTGAAATCGTAACCAGAGCTAGCACTACTACACGGAAATAAAATATCTCTTGCCATTGCTCACACCAAACTACCTACATTAGCACTAACTTTTTTTTCCATCGAGTTCGAATCAAGTTTGCTTTTGACCCTGTTGTCTCTTGTGACAAATAGAATGTGACTCGTTATAATGATTATTTTCTGGTTAAACGTCAACTGGAAATACTGGTTCAAGTGAACAAGATTGATTTTGTGTGTTTGGCAGGGGCCTGTCGAAGAGTCCATTGTAAACAATGAACAGGCGATAGAATTTATAAGTTATCAGCTGAATAATACTTCTATGTACGATGCTGAATATACATGGAAGCTCCAGTCTTTACGAAAACATCGCATAGCTAGTCTTGCCATGTTCTTTTCACGAAGATGTATGTACATATTATTCCTAGAATACATGTACACATTCTTTCTGTCTCTTGAAACATAACTGTAGTCCCTTGAAGAGCTAATGTACATACAGTCAGCGTCAAAATAAAGTATCCACCTGTTTCAATCAAATCTTTTACGCTTGAGTAAACAAAAGTCTAACTCAACACGGCCAGCGCTTTCAAACACAAATTATCGAAAACAATCTTTGCAGTAGTCTTTAATGTAATGATTTTGTGCACAATATTCAATTGTGTATGGCTTAAATGTGGTTTCCTCATCACAACAAAAACACTTTCTTAAAGATTTGATTGAAACAGGTGGATACTTTAGTTGTGACGCTGACTGTAGTATTAAACGTTAATTTGATAACCGAAACTATGCATGTATTTATTTCATCTCTTTTTTCTTTGTCCTTCGTGCATCTGCAAAATTGCTTTATTATAGCTTTATTATCACACCTGTTGGTGCTGCTATTTTTTGTGGTGGTTGTAGTGAAGTGTGTGTGTGTGTGTGTGTGTGTGTGTGTGTGTGTGTGTGTGTGTTCATATTTTCAT
Source organism: Batillaria attramentaria (assembly GCA_018292915.2). Classification (NCBI taxonomy): domain Eukaryota; kingdom Metazoa; phylum Mollusca; class Gastropoda; family Batillariidae; genus Batillaria; species Batillaria attramentaria. Next base: position 192,945 of record JACVVK020000654.1, on the reverse strand, counting down.
GGGTTTATTTGGTTATGCCAGGCTGGGTTTCCCATGCCAGCATTTATCGTTTGTTGTAAACTCGTTTAGACTGTGAAAATATTGCTTGGGGCACGTGCCCACTGGTGTGCAAGTGTGACTGCCGCGGAGACACACTGCATATAAGCAAATCCTCCGCCACCTTTCCACGGACCTCCTGCAGAACAGAGGCGGTCAGAGAGGCAGTGTCGTCAGCGCTACGCGTTTGGGGTGTTCGTCATACTGAACTTCCTTCTGTTTGTGCTGATCGGGGTTGGACAGCTTCTCATCTACCACGCTGTCCGCAAAACCTCAATGGCTTCTAGAACAACTCGTCGTAAACAGGACGTGGCTATCGCGCGCCGTCTGTCTCTTATCGTCTTCACCGACTTTTGCTGCTGGTTCCCCATCGGCCTGATGGGACTGCTGGCCTCATACGATTCTCCCATTCCTGGCGAGGTCAACGTGTGGGCCGCCATTTTCATCCTGCCCGTCAATTCGGCCATCAACCCGTTCCTGTACACACTGAGCATGCTGGTGGAGAGGTGGCTGAAGCGAAGAGAAGAGAGACATGTAGAGAGGACGCTGGCCAAACTCCATGCTGACATGGTCACGTGGTCCGACACCAAGGTGCAGGAGCTGCTAACTCACTGTCAGAAGCTTTTGAAACGACTGAGAGCCAGCAAGAGAGTAGATACCAGACAGCGATGTCTTGCACCGCTAGATGCACCACCAGAAGAAGAGAGGATTACACCAACAGCTGAACCTCGTCTTCACATTGATGACTGAGAGCCAGCAAGAGAGTAGATACCAGACAGCGATGTCTGGCACCGCTAGATGCACCACCACAAGAAGAGAGGATTACACCAACAGCTCTACCTCGTCTTCACATTGATGACTACGATGCCACCCGTCCCTCTGATCTTGAGGAGGACGAGAATCGCGAAGAAAACCTCGTCTGTGATCCACTTTCACACTCTGCTGACAGACGTACTGACATGCTGGGACAGTGCAGAAAGCTCGCCGAGAACACAGCTCCAAAGGGGGACTAACTCATCCTTTGTGGCAACTTTTCAATCGGAGTCCTCTGTGTGGTTGTGTTTGTGTTTTCCCCGCAATGTCCAAGACGGTCTAAACAATATAGTTAATGCTCAGTTACGCTACAGACTGACAAAAAAGAATGATAAATGTCTCATGAATTCATCCATGACGCATCATAGGATTGCTAGAGCTCAGGAAGCGACTGGCGTCAAGGCTGAATTTACTCGTCAGTAACATGGGCAATGATTTGTTTGGGGATTTTCCCTCACCAGCTTGATTCAAATTTACGCCCAGACTCGTTTACGGAGCCCGTTTTGCCTTAAAAAAACAACAACAAACAAACAACTCATTCCATATGGAAGAGGCCGCGGAATAGGTGGCGTTGTGCTAATAGCGACGCTGTTCTCCTTCGGGAGTTGCTTAATACGAGCATACCAATACAAATATCAGTATACCAATGCAAGCAGTTTTTACTAGAAAATTTTTAAACATACAAAACACATTGCTACGGATAACAGGTCATCGTACATGCACACAAAATCAATGTTTTTTTTTTTTTTTTTTCTTCCCCATTATTATTACTTCCCATTGCAATGCTGTGACCGTTGTTGATCCGTGCTTAAAAATCGAGATAATTACATAATGTACCATGTGGGGTTACATAATAATTCTACATGGCAGTCTTGGAAGAGGCGACCATTTACACTCAGAGGAAACCTCTCCGTTTTCTCTCAACAAGAGCAGTGACAGTCAATATGGCTGTATACAAATGGAGTTGGCCAATTGATTAAGACGTCCAAGCGTGGATTCTCAGGCTCAAGGGGTGCTCGGACAAATTGCCGACGGACGATTTGCAGACAACCAATTTGCCAACTGACGATGTGCAGACGGATGATTTGCGGACAATTTGCCAACAGCCGATTTGCAGTCAAACAATTTGCCAACTGACGATTTGCAGACGGACGATTTGCAGACGAACAATTTGACGATATGGCATCGGACATTCCGTCGAATAGAAGTAATTGCTGGCGGACTTTATGCCAAAAAGAAGGTAAGTGACTTTATACTTTCCGGTTGGCGTATCGTTCGTCGGCAAATTGTTAGAGCACCGGCTCAGGGTTGGAGTCCACTGGTGGACAGGAATTTGACTGGGGATTTTTCCTCATCAAATCGGGTCAGAATTTACGTGCAGACTCGTTTACGTTGCCTGTCTTGTCTTATGCGTAACGTACGTGTTACTATCATGTATGCGCGTTAAGGATCCCATTCAATCCGGAAAAGGCCGTAAAACGAAAAACAAGTAAACAAGGCAGAAAAAGAAGAAAATAAGTTCGAAGGTCTTTTACGTGCCCAAAGTTGAAAACTGACTGACCAGTGTAGACCCTGTGAAATCGGGTCATATGCTGCGACTATCTCTCTCAGTCGAGTCAACTCATGTGCAGATTCGAAATCGCTTGCTTACGCTTTGCCAGCCATGTACATCACACGTCTTTACGTGCAGATGCGCAGACCACAACCTTTACGAACCAGGGAGCCACTGAAAGGAAGGACGTTGCCCAAAGAAAGTGTGTGGGGGGGGGGGGGGATGTGATTATCAGACGCCTTTCTGTCAAGTCGTTTTGATATTTCATGCAAGGGCTAAACTGAGTTCTCTGTTGGGTGGGATGAGGGAGAGAGCAGGAAGAGGGGGAGGGGGGAGGGGAAGGGAGGGGGGGCAAGACCATGGCTTTGCCCCCCCCCCCCTCTTGCCATAGTCACCTGATTTTCCAGGGGGGGGGGGCAAAAAGATACTCTTGCCCCCCCCCCCTGCTTGGGTACAGGGGGGGGGGGCAGCTGCCCCTCCCTGCCCCCCCCCCCCCCCCCGGTTCCGGCGCCCCTGTTTGTCTTGAGTTTGCTGTCATGAAGGTCACGTGAAAGAACACAGAAACAATGAGGCTCCCCCCCAAGTATGGAATGCTGAATGTCTGCTAATTCTGCATCATTCCATTTCACGTTATACACGTTTCTTTAGCACCTTGGCTTTTGCCTTTCCCCCTTTGCAATCACCATCGCTTTGCTGTCCTTCAAAATTGCGAGAACATCTCTGTAGCTATTCTGATCCTAACTTTCTACATCCTATATTTTTTACTCAAACGGAGCGAATAGGTAATTGACCGCTGCAAGGGAGAGAACTATGCCTGTGTTTGAAGAGTGATCACTAGGTCTAGCATGTCACAGCATAATTATCCCTGACAGCTCCAAGATGCAATAGGAATGTAATTTTGGTTCCAAGAAAAGGGGTTGAGGTAGTACCGTGGCCAGTGTCGGCCTACACAGCGGTTTTGGTCTTGGCGAGCCGTTCGGCACATCATCGGCCATACCTGCAATCACCACTTGCTAACTTTCCGGGCTTTTGTTTGTTTGTTTGTTTGTTTGTTTGTTGTTGTTGTTTTTTTTTTTTTTACATTTCACAAGGCATTGTATTGTAGCCGAGTGGTTTGTACCATTTAGTGTTAAATATCTCTGCAGTCGTTTAAGGTAGAGTTGTTCGGTAAACTGCGCTAGTTGCAGAAGAGTGTACATTTTAACCATGTTTTGTTGTTGGCGCTAAGTTTTAGTTTAATGTGTGTAATTTTGTCATTTTCACCACTTTGTCACCCTTTCCCGCCGGCGTGTTGTTCTGTAAAAGTGATTACGTCAAATGTAGCATGCGTCATAGGAAAGACGTCAAAGAAAAGATTCCGGATAAAGAAATGCGCGACTGTACAGTAAAGAGCAGACCCGCTTCGGCGTTACACAGCTTCCGTACTGTTTTTCTGGGTTCATAAACACAAGTCAGAGCGACCTCTGCGTTTGGATCTCTGTATGAATTGGATCCTTGTCACCCGGCTACAATATCCTCAGACCTCAGAACTTGAAGCCAGCACATGGCTTTCAGCTGCAGGGTGGAACAGGCTGTTGTCTTGACGAAAGTCTCCTGCAAAATGCGAAGTGTGTTTATTTATAGAACCTGTTTTCAGAAACTAGAAGTAGGAGAGGAAGAGTTGACGAAAAACGTAAAGCATACATATGCTAATTCAAATAAATAATTGGACTAATATCAAAACGATGAATTTTTTCTTTAAATCAGGACACTCTAGTGTGAAAGGTGATGCCAGAGCAGACATCCTCGCCGGCCGGGTAAGCAGGCATGGCCTGCGCATAGGAAGGTCAGAAATGGCAAAGAGCCCGAGTCCAAGCCTATTATCATTCCATAAGCAGCCCAGAGAGCAGGGACACGCAAAGAGCGAGCGACGAACGAACATGAATGAGTATGACATAGCCCTCGTAAACCAAACCAAACACTGGGGGGGGGGGGGGGGGGGTTACTGAGGGATGAGATAGAGCACATATGTCCCCCCCCCTCCCCCCCCCCATGTCATCTTTACTGAACTGAACTTTTAACCCCAATTGCATATAATCATATAAATACCACAGACAATTATCCCACCTTTGCCGCAACAGAAGCACGATGAAAATCACAGTAGATAAAGCCAAAAATAACAGAGATGATTGTCAAGACACTTCGAATAAAGCCTGGTTCTGACACAGCAGCCCGTCTACTTGCTGGTAAACCTGAAACAGTAAAAACATATTACAGTTTTGTGGTGTGTGTGTGTGTGTGTGTGTGTGTGTGTGTGTGTGTGTGTGTGTGTGTGTGTGTGTGGTTTAGCTTTTATAAAAAGTACACATTTGGCTGTTCAACGAGAGACAATAAAAACGTTTTTTTTTTTTTTTTTTGAAGGTTAAGAACACACACACACACACACACACACACACACACACACACACACACACACACACACACACACACACACACATTCCGTCCACCCTTAATTATAGCGACTTACTAAAAGAACATTTAGTTGCAAGTTGTTTGATGACTGTATACATTTCTGTAATCGCAGATTTTGTACCTTTAGTGCTTGCATGCGTCCTTGTTGACCACACAGTTTTCTCTATGTCTCACTGAAATGCCCCGACAGCCAACTCGTATGGGGATCCGAGACGAAGACCTGCGATAAGATTGAATCAAAGTACAGTGTCGGACATTTAACAACACAAACAGATGTTTTTCGAACACGGTATAGAGTTTTACTAGTCAAACATTTTTTGGTGTGTTACATACTTCTCAGTGCCTTTAGATAGGGGCAACAACATCGACAACAAAATCCAAAGCAAAACAAACGCCGTTTAGTGAAACAATCGTACGCAACAACGGGAGACAAACAGTCACTAAACAAATCATGGACCAAATAAACAATTGCTGATTACTTCCCTTCAACAAATTAAGTGCCTGGTTTCCGTGAGCCTATAGGTTTCAGGTAGCCGTGGAAGGTATAATTCTGAACTCGTGCTACATTTTTGTCATTTAACAGTATCTAAAAAAATGTAGTTTGGACATTACACACACACACACACACGCGCACACACACACACACACACACACACACACACACACACACACACACACACACACACACACACACACACACACACACACACAATGTGAAGAATGTGTACATGCTATCTATATAGATTAGCAGATGCTGCACAACGTGTGCTTCTAAATGTGTTCTGCCATTGTCTATGACTAACTCATCACGCCGCGGAGGTCAGCGGAAAATTCTGTTGTGCGTGTTAACGAACAGTGTCAGTTGCTAGGGAACGACGCAGAAGGCGGGTGTAACAGGCCTGATGTACATCCCGGTTCGATTGAGTCCGGGGCACTTCTAGCTTCAAGCTGCATTGACCCAGGGCACTTCCAGGCTCAAGCTCCTAAGACCCGGGGTACTCCTTGCCCCAAGCTGCTTAGACCCGAGGCAAGTCCAGCCTAAAGCTGCATTGACCCGGGGCACCACGCGAGGGAGTACAACTTGCGTGTTACACCGGTCTAACGGCCAGTACTGAGTCACGAATTGATAATGTTCTGGGAAATCTCTGGTCTGATAAAAGTTGCAATGAGCAGATCGATCCTATGCACTAATGGGTTTTCTATTACAGTGCTAGGTCAGGAAAGCCCTTACCTCTGTCAAATGGAGCTTCTAGTAGTCAGACAATCTGCGTGTTCATGCGGCCGGTTTGCATAACCCATCCCAGGGGAGTTGCACGTGCATAATGCTTTCATGAGGATGACGGGTTGCTTTCTGTGGATCAGTGTGAGAATGAAACAATAACGTTATTGTTGTGACTGCCTCTAAACGTTCCGTTTGTTGTTGTCTGTTTGGTGCTGTTTGTTTGTTTGTTTTTCATATACCAGGCCGGTGTATAGTGTCCGCACACTGACACGGGCGTAATGCATTTTAATTTGTCGGACACTTCAGTGCTGCCAAATGACAGCAAGGCCGGACCTGTATTAAGTCGTCCTGTCGACAGTGCGACCAATGACACTGCCTTAGAAATTTACACCCCTGTACTTTACATCACAGGAGTAGCGCTGTTATCAACTGTGCCCATTAAAAAAAATCCCATTCATAACGAGAAGGACCACAGGAATGAAGACACTACAAGCATGTAAGACTTTACTCCGGTATGCTGTAAGGTATACCAGTTTAACAATTTCCATTTATCGTACATTGGAGCCAGCATGCGTGTGTGCTGGGAGCGTGAACAACACACAAAAACAAGGAAAAGGAAAAGCTATATATTCCTACTAAACATGACATTGCATATTTATGACGCCCTAGGCAGGCTTTCACATTCACCAAAAAATCACAAAAATCCAGTCTCCGCATCTCAACAAATTCCAACATTACGGTTGTTGTTGTTGCTGCTTTTCATTGTTAGCAGCGACCACATGCCCCATATTCCTCTGTCGTCTGCTATCTCTTGTGCCAGCCGCGCATGAATACAAAAAGCTAATCCACAAACCAGGCTCATTTGTCCCTAATTTTACCATTACCTGGCATGAAACGTATTTACAAAGCCAACAAAAGGACCCAGATTGCCATTTTAAAAAAATTATTCTGCACACAAATTTAATAAGGGGCAAAACTTTTGAGCTATATTTAGCTTAGTCCTTAACTACTACATGCCCCGGAAGCCACGGATAGTCTGTAGCCTTCGCGGCACTTCGGTACACACTGCACTTTGCACGCGGCGCATGCGCTCCATCAACGTTTCTCAGGAAGTAGGCCACACGCGGTGAAGCAGCGACTTACTTCCCTTGCACTGATTGCTCCCTGAAAAACAACACTTGACTGACGAGGCCCAGTAGGCGAAACATGCTTCAGTTATTTTGTAAATATAAGCAGTCCGTCAGAGACAGCACGGTTCCGTTGTTTCAAGAGATCGATTCTGTTAAAATTTCAGTCACGCTTGAATAAGCACAACACACACACACACACACACACACACACACACACACACACACACACACACACACACATTTGAAAGGCAATGCGAATTTTGACGTTCTAACGATGTCTTTGGAATGAGGATACAGTGACAAAAGCATTCTTCTTCAGTTCAGCTGCCAATGGGAACTGCGGAGTGGCTGTTTTTGCGAAACATTGTGTATGTGTGTGTGTGTGTGGGGGGGGGGCAAAATTATATGAAATGAAATGAACGGTTGAGGTCAAATTTCAAAGGTGCTCTTGCTAATACTAAAAAAAAAACCATAGTATCATAACATTTAAAAATATGTTTAAAAAAAAACAAAAACATAAAAGCGAGGAAACCAAAGACAGGAAATAGAACAAAAAGCATAAATCACATCAAATTACACAATTTATTTTATTATTTACTGAGGGAGAATGTTGACACACTATACAAAATAGATACTCAAAAGAAAGTACACGTATATACTAAGATTACAAAGATAAATGAACACACACACACACACACACACACACACACACACACACGCACGCACGCACGCACGCACGCACGCACGCACGCAATTACCGCCGACAAGTTCAAGTGCACAAATACATTTGAAATCAAGGTCGACGAAATCAAGTTTTTACACGTAATGGAAATTGTTCAAAAAGGAACTACCAGAAAACGACAAGTCTTAATAGTATGGAATCGGTAGGGAACAGTGGAAAACATTCCGAAATTTGTCTAGTAAGATAACTGATGAGAAAATAAGTGCCATAATCGTGGTGCGAGCGTATTATTCCATATTTCATACATACAGATAACTTTGTTTTATTTAAGATGCCTGTCTAGAGGTAATATTGAAGATGTCTGTCTAGAGGTACCACGTAAGATGTCTGTCTAGACTGAGGCACTGTGTAAGGTTTCTGTCTAGAGGTACTATGTAAGAAGTATGTCTAGAGGTACTATGTAAGGAATATGTCTAGAGGTATTATGTAAGATGTCTGTCTAGAGGCACCATGTAAGATGTCTGTCTATAGAGATACCATTTAAGATGTCTGTTTAGAGGTACCATGTAAGATGTCTGTCTAGAGGTACCATGCAAAATGTTTGTCTAGAAGTGCTATGTAAAATGTCTGGATGAAACCGGCCCCCGTAGTGTAGTGGTTAGCACTTCGGACTATGGACCGGGAGACCCGGGTTCGAGTTCCAGCCGAGGCAAGCGGGATTTTTCATACCTAGGTCGGCTCCTACCCAGAGCGGGTGTGCTATGGGCCCAATGGGGAGGCTGTTGCCACACAGCCGAGCTTCACCCACTTCACGGGTGCGACTTTGGGGGTGCTTCCCTTGGTATGACACGTCTTCTGATGTGGATGATTACACGGCCGGCACCGCAGGTGCCGTAGTTCTCGGGCCTGGTTAATGCCGGGATATTTATGACAGGAAGCGCGGAATGCGGCCCTGTCCCGCAGTCCCAAACCAAATGGACCTCCATAGCATCATCTTACCATCATCCTCATCTCCATCATCATGCATAATAAAAATTGCCCCAGCTTCCGAGCCCTCCGTGGATTCCACCCATTACCAGGGAGGAACACCACTGGAGTCGGCAAAGAGTTGGGGCAGCAAAAAAAAAAAAAAAAAAAAAGTCTGGATGTACTATGTAAGATGTCTGACTAGAGGCACTGTGCAAGATGTCTGTTTAGAGGTAATATGTAAGATGTCTGTTTAGAGGTACAGTCAAACACGCTTAAGCCGAACTCGCCCGGGGAATGAAAAATCGTTTCGCTTATCCGAGTTTCCGATATCTGCATATCCGAGTTCGGATAAGCCAAACCTTTCCCGAAAAATTACCCTGCAGTTCGGCTTAAGCGAGTTTTTTTTTCAGGATAAGTTGTAAAATCATTTGGAATGTTTGTAAAAAGTTTTTTAAAAGAAAAAAAAAAAAAAAAAAAAAAAAGTCTCTCCGACAGTGTTTAGAGTTCGGCTTATCTGTCAAAATCACGTTTGAGATATCCGTGTTTGAGTTAGCTATTTTTTGACAGAGTTTGGCTTATCCGAATTAGAAATAGTCTTAGAAAGAGGGGGGTCTGGCGGGGAATAGGTTTTGGTTTCTGTTATCCGAGTTTTTTGCTTAAGTGTGTTTCGTTTAGGCGAGTGCGGCTGTACTACGTAAGATGTCTGTTTAGAGGCACTGTGCAAGATGTCTGTCATATGAACCTCTCTTGCTCTTTAGCATAGCACTAGCGAAATCGCCAGTGTTTGTTTATCAGCTGTCAGAAGTGATGGGTGGCCCCTGCCCTCACGGCTGACCAGTGGCCACTACTCCGGCACACATAGAAAGAAGGGAGCTCCGCTAAACCTGCTGCTTTAGACCTTGGCTTGTTGTATACGGTTATGTACAGCTATGACCTACTTTTGGATACCATGAACAAACCGCAGTTTTCAAGAGAAACCAACTCACACTCACACATGGGTTTCTATATTTGAAGTCTGTGATTAATCTTAGGTTTAAAAGCAATTACGGATCTACTCTTGCATTAGGCACTGCTCTTACATGTTTATGTTTTCGAATTTCGCGGCATAGTTCAGCGGCCTTGACTGACTACCGAGCAGTAAGCCTCGACGGCATCTAGCTGCTTCCAAAAATAATATAATTTTTTCGCATGTTTCTCAGAACTCACATTCACTTTTAAATAATTATGTTAAAACAATCTTTCTCTGTGCATTTTTTTTTTTAACAAATGATTACGATCACCGACGGACGTAGTCAGCAATGAGAAACAAGCGTAACTGATGTTCCATTTCAAACAAACACTAGGATTTTTGGATTTGCCCTTACTGATACAAATTAATTGAGCCTCAGAAAACATAAATACAAAGGGGGGGGGGGGGGGCAGGATTGGATACACAATACTGCGTAAACGTCGTTTTCTTCGAGAAAAGCATTCAAAGGAAGGATAGATGCGCAAAATGAAAGTGCCACCAATTGAAACAGAGACTCGGGCTCTTCCACGCCGCCTGCCTACGTGCAGACCCTAAAAATAGCACTAGGTCTGCCGGTAGCAGACAGCATTTTCCTCCGCAGCTTAGCCAATCAGATACAGTTCACTGTTGTACCAACGAAGATGTCTGACTAGAGGTACTATGTAAGACGTCTATCTAGAGTTACTATGTGAGATGTCTTTCTAGATCGGCACCATGTATGATGTCTTTCTAGAGGTACTATGCATTATTTGGGTCTGGTCAGTGGTTCGGTTGGTATCGGGTAATACGAAAGAGAGAAATCATAATCTGAGAAATCCCTTTAACTTAGACGGCCTTAAAAGAGCGAATTCCTCTCGTGGCAAAATCCCCGTGAAAAATATGTACATTGAAAATAGTACAGCAAGAATTATTCAGTGAAAAGTACTGGTGTATACACGAAAGACGATGGGCATAGTTATTATATACCAATTGCTCGACATGCTTATATACCTCAATACTAATAATACGAGTAATAATATTAATAATAATACATGCTTTCGCTGCGGAATGAAAGAAATGAAAGTAGTGTTTTACTCTATAGATAAGGAGCAAATGACTCACACCATAAAACGATTAATTGTACGGAACAGCAAGAACACAGAAAACAGTACCGTGGAGTATGACAAATCTGGGTTCACAAAAACAAACTTGAATGGTCGCCCACTGGAGCTCTGTATGTCTCTTCTATTTGAAGTTCGTATTTGTTCATTGTTGCCTTGAAGCCATCTTCAATCAAGCAGAGATTCATATAAAAAATTTTCTACCTCAAACATCCTTCAGTAACAAAACTCAAGCTGCCTTGTTCTCTTTAAGATATCACTTTATTCGCCCCTCGAAGGGAAATTGCACTGTCCGCTCAGAAAAAAATGACAATAAAAATCGTTAAGATTACAAACATTTAAGCCAGTGTAAAAGGGAGAGGGCTCTCTGTCTTTGTGGTGATGCGAAAAAGGAAGCCAGGTCAGCGTCACTGAAGACCTAAACTACTATTGCAAAACAAAAAAATAGAGTGAGAACTCATTGGCTGTTTTAACCACGCAAATATCCGCCCCAGCCCTCCCATGCGACAATTAAAGTTTCATCACCGGATATTTGTTTACTCTGCCTTCTGGGCAAACCACACATACTGTATGATGTTTTGCTATGCTAGTCCAGATATTCGATCCATTCTGTTCTGTACCCACCGCTAATGAACCGTCTCTGCTTCATCATTGCTTCCAAGTAAGAAGGGAGTGGATGGACCGCTGTTGTATCCAGCCGAATTCCGGTTCTCACTGCTACTTGACTGTCGGGTAGCTTCCCTGCAAGCAGTTAACTTAAAACTATATTCATCCTAAACAGCAACAAACAGTGGTTGCAAGAAAACTCCAAGCTTTTGTGTGTGTGTATACGATTAAATCATTCATTTATAATCCTACAAGAGAAGTTACAGTGTCTGTTCTGTCGGAAACTAAAACCACATAATTATATACAATACCAACAGGCGCACACAATAACTACTGACAGACTAAGTGTGCCAGGAACAGAACTGATAGGCCACAATAATCAGTTACCAAATTAACTAAATGCGATATTTACTATTCAGTAAATACTCAGCAAAACCAGCAGAAGAATTTTTCCTAAACAACCCACCAAACAACAAGAAGATAAAACACCAGCATCACTAAAAATGCGAAAACAAACAAAGGGAAAGACCGTACAGGGAAGGACGTGAACTGGACAGGTTGGTAGCAGAGGAAGGGAGCGACACCACCACAGGAGAACGATCGGATGGATTTGTCTCTGCTTGCAAGTGAGGCGGGCCCCGCTGTTGTCTCCTGTTTGAGGAAAAGATTTCAGCACTGAAAACAAATGCCATCACCATGAACTGTACTTCTGGATATGTCCTCATATGGACAATTGTTATTCTTGTTTCATACAGTTATGATAGTAATGAGCAATTGACTGACATAATTATGTTTCTAAACATGTTTGATTACGGTATATGCAAAGCGTAAGCTTACTAAATTCGTTAGGTTTGAGTGGCAAGCGCGGCTTGCAGGAGAAATAAGTTAACCAAAGTAAGACGGCCTCATCAATGGTCTTGTAACAGTTTCTAACTTTGTGTCGACACAAATACAAAACAACCAAATAAAACACTGACAACTACGAAGACAGCAATGTAAAGTTGGATGTGATCTCTTGCAGTTTAAACGGCAGGTGTAGTGAAATACGTTAGTAGGCCGGTGGTTTTTGGCAAAAGCTCATTTAACGAGTGGTAAAATATTGACGGTACACTGGGTTTTGAGACTGTTCGCGTTGTTAGTTATTTTTCTAAAAAAAAAAACTAAAAAAAAAACAAAAAAACTAAAAGTTAGTTATTTTTCACCGGCCCCCGTGGTGTAGTGGTTAGCACTTCGGACTATGGACCGGGAGACCCGGGTTCGATCCCCAGTCGCGGCAAGCGGGGTTTTTTTCCTACCTAGGTCGGCTCCTACCCAGAGCGGTTGTGCTATGGACCCAATGGGGAGGCTGTTGCCACACAGCCGAGCTTCACCCAATTCACGGGTGCGACTTGGTATGACACGCCGGCAAAGTGCACTTATCTTGACGCGGTGTGCTGGCTTGCGATCCCTGATGACCCCTAGAGCTATGTCAGTGGGAGCGTAGTGCTCCCGGCAGGTTCAACCAAGCTGAACAGGTCTGTGTTGGGTAGGGGACTGACCAAAAGTGCAAACTGGGTTAGGGTAGCTGGAGCTCATTAGCTGTGGCAGGCAATCCAGCTAAGTGAAGGGAAAACACTGACAGAAAAACCCGGACAGGACATAGTCGTCAGCCGTGGCAGGCAAGTGTCCTAGGAAAAGGAAAATTCCAAACAAACACCCCCTGTCTCCCAGCAGGGTCACCTGAGGGCAGGAGGGGCTCTCTACATCCAGGCGAAGGAAGCCCTCCTAGGAGAAGGAAAACTCCAAACTCCAAACCAAGCCAACGAAGTCGGAGTGTCGCTGACTATGCCCAGGAGGACATAGTGTGGCAACCCGTCAGGGAGACGAGCACACACGCAACCCAGAAAAATGGACAATGCCTCAGATGGATATATCGTTATGGTGTCGTCCCCGTGGACCAAAGCCAGGCGGGGACGGTGCCGGGCCCTCAGCCTCAAAGGGGCCCGCCTCAGCGACTGGCGGCTCTGTCGACCTGGGACCCAGGGGGAGGCAGAGTACATGTAGTGCTACTGGTCGTACCACAACCCAAACAACAGCCATAAGGGTTGCACAGTGGAACGCAGAAGGCATCCAGCAGAAGAAACCAGAGTTACAGGCCTTCCTCAGAGACAAGAAAATCGACGTCATCTGCATCCAAGAGACACACCTAAATGAAGCTCGCAGATTTTTCATCAGGGGCTATGACAGTTTTCGGCGAGACAGACCATCTGGACACAAAGGAGGGGTGCTAACCCTTGTCAGACATGGCATCCCAGCTGCTGTGACTGGACAAACCTCAAGCGGGGAGCTTGAATACATCACCACCAAAGTCCTGCTGCAGGGAGAGGAACTCCTCATAACCAACTGCTACAGCCTTCCCACTGCAAGCCTGGACCTCCACACCATCCAGCCCGCATCATACAATCACCTGATTGTCGGTGACTTCAATGGCCACTCACCCAGCTGGGGATACGACAACTCAGACTACCGTGGGGAAGAAATAGAAGACTGGCTGATTGACAACCAGCTGATCTTGATCAACCAGCCTGACGACAAACCATCATACTACTCCAGAGCCTGGAAGAAAACATCCACTCCGGACCTGGCAATGGCAACCGAAGACTTACAGAAGCAGACCACCAGAGTCGTCAGCGAACAGCTAGGTGGAAGCGACCACCTCCCCATCATCCTACACATTGCAGACAAGAAGGCCAGCACTGACCATCACAGGAAGAATGCCAGCTGGAACTTCAAGAGAGCTGACTGGCTGAAGTACCAACACCATGCTGAAGACCTCTGTAACGTCACCTTTACAGAAGACATGAACACCAACGTGAAGAGGCTGACCGAATCCATCCTCACAGCAGCCAAAAGGTCAATTCCTCGTGGCTTCAGAAAGGACTACAAGCCGTACTGGAGCAAACAATTGGCCACACTCCACCAGCAGCTTTCTGAAGCACGAACCTGTATGGAGCAGAACCCATCCAGTGAGACCACGGCCAGACACAACAACCTAAAGGAGGAGTTTAACAGTTGCAAGAGGAAAGAACTCCAACAGAGATGGCACGAGAAGACAGCATCACTCAGCATGGAAAAGGACACTGGGAAACTCTGGCGACTCACAAAGTCACTCAATGAGGACACCACGACCACCAACAGAACCACTGTCCTCAAGGAAGACGACACCCTCTACACAGGCAAAAAAGCTGCAAACCTCCTTGCTGACGTCTTTGAGATGGAGAGCACCATCAAAGTCCCACCACAGAGGAAAAAGGAGGTTGCAACCCAGCTGCATAACAGGCTCAAAGAACAAACAACTCCGACCACCGCAATGACATCCGATCTCAGCCTGGCAGAACTAAACGATGCCATCAGAAGACTCAAGACCAAGAAAGCCCCTGGTAAAGACGGAATCTGCAACGAGATGATCAAGCATCTTGGGCCAGCTGCCAGGAGGAAACTGCTTGAGCTGTTCAACCAGTCATGGAAAACTGGCATCTTCCCATCAGCATGGAAGGAGGCCACTATCATCCCCATAAGGAAAAAGGAAAAAGACCCAGCAAAGAAAACCAGCTACAGACCTATTAGCCTCCTCAGCTGCCTCGGCAAGACTCTTGAACGGATGATAAACAAGAGGCTGATGTGGCACCTGGAATCCAACAACCTGATCACCAAAGAACAGACTGCCTTCAGGAAGAACAGGAGTACTGAAGACCAGCTCGTCTACCTGGCACAGTCAATAGAGAACGCCTTCCAGGAGAAGAAGAAAGTGGTCGCCACCTTCATCGATCTGTCCAAGGCGTTCGACAAGGTGTGGAAAGACGGCCTTCTCCTGAAACTACTGACCGCCGGAATAGCTGGACGCATGTTCAACTGGATCAAGAGCTTCCTGTGCCACAGAACCGCAAGAGTCAAGCTGGACAGCAGCCTGAGCCACACAGTCAAGATCAGGGAAGGGGTCCCCCAGGGAGGGGTGATCTCTCCCACTCTCTTCGTCGTCTTCATCAATGACATTTCCAGTAGTCTGTCCAGACACATCTCCAGAGCCCTGCATGCTGACGACTTCGCAATGTGGAACGCCTCAGAGTCCACCTCCTCTGCCACAGTCAGAATGCAAGAGGCCCTCAACACCACCTCCAAATGGGCAACGGACTGGTGCGTCACCATCAACAGCCAGAAAACAGTAGCCACCTGCTTCTCTCTTTCTAACACCAAGGAGACTCTCAGACTGACCATCAACAATCAGCAGATTCCCCAGGAAGACACACCAACATACCTTGGAACCAAACTGGACAAGAAACTGACGTGGAACCCCCACATCAGAGAGATGGAGAAAAGGGCCACAAAAAGACTCTCTCTCATGAAGAAACTGGCTGGCACTAAGTGGGGAGCCAACAGCAGCATCCTGAAGAGGGTGTACATAGGGAATGTACGCCCTGTGATGGAGTATGGAGCAGCAGCGTGGGCCACCGCAGCAAAGAGCAACACCAGCAGGTTGGCCAAGGTGCAGAACGCAGGCATGCGAATCATCACAGGCGGACTGAAAACAACACCCGTACACACCCTCGAAACAACTACAGGACTCCATTCTCTTGAGCTACGAAGGGAGGAGAAAGTGCTCACCCAGAGCGAAAAACTGAAAAGACTAGCCACCCACCCCGCCCACCAGCACCTCCAAGAACAAACAAAGAACCGACTGAAAAGAGGCAGCTTCAACCACCTGGCCAAACAGCTGATGAGAACACACATGGACATCCTGCCATCCACTCCTGAAGAACAAGAGCCACTCCAAGCAGCTGAGGAATGGGACACCAACCTTGAAGGGGTGCTCCTTGTTACAGATGTTCCAGGAGTGACCAGCAAGGACGACCAGCCACAAGCCACGCTTAGATCCCTCTCACTAGAAATGCTGGATCGGGACTACAACATGTCAGTCTGGACACACGCCTATACTGACGGGTCCGCAGACTCAGCAGTCAGGAATGGAGGAAGCGGGATTCTCATCCGCCACCCAGATGGCCGCACCACAACAAGCTCCATGCCTGCTGGACGACTATCCACAAACTTCAGGGCTGAAGTCAATGCTCTCCGAGAAGCTGCCAAGCTCATTGGTAGAGAATCCCCCCTGCCCACACACGTCGTCTTCCTAACTGACTGCAGATCCGTCATCCAAAGCCTGCAGTCACCCAGTGAGCAGCTGGAAAGAGACACACAGCACCTTCTAGCTGCCCTCTCACAACAGATGAAGGTTGCCGTACAGTGGATCCCTGCTCACTGTGGTCTCACAGGAAACGAAGAAGCAGACAAACTGGCCAAGTCTGGCAGCAGAAAAGAGCAACCCCAGCAGGCAGTCTCCTACACAGAAGCCAAGACTCTGGTAAAACATCAGTACAAGACAATCTGGACGGCGCAACACAATCCCCCATCTAACGACCAGATGCCACAGCTCCAGCGTTATGAACAGACCACCATCTTCAGACTACGAACTGGACACTGCAGACTGCGTGCCCACCTGTGCCGCCTTGGGCTGTCACACTCACCAGACTGTCCGTGCGGAACAGCCCCTCAAACCCCGGAACACATTCTGCAGTCCTGCCCCCTCTTCAAAGAAGCAAGGACACAACACTGGCCGAACGGAGCCACACTGGCAGAGAAACTCTGGGGCAGCAAAACAGACCTCTTGAAGACCACTGCTTATATAAAGACCACAAACCTAATCATCTGAGGCGGAGTCCAGAACAGGGAACGCAGAAGAAGAAGAAGAAGAAGTTATTTTTCGTTTTGGTTTGGAAACAAATCTGTGCAAAACAAAATCTACATACCAATCTAAAACACACACACACACACACACACACACACACACACACACACACACACACACACACACACACACAAAACGATAAATCAAACAGCGGCAATACTAAACAATTGTCAGTGGCAATGGGGATGAAATAAAATTAGAAATAGCCTGTGTACATTTTGTGCATGTTGCGAACGTAGAGCAAAGCAAACAGCAAAGATGCTCCGATAAAGATCATCAATACAATTGTGACAGCATCGATGATGTTCCACCCTTTTGAACAAAGATCAGTCGCTGGCAGCCCTAAAACAAACACACACACACACACACACACACACACACACACACACACACACACAGAGAGAGAGAGAGAGAGAGAGAGAGAGAGAGAGAATAAATCAGTAAATTGGCATTAAATGATCACACGTATTGAAATCAAATCGCATCCTTATGATAAGTCCCACTCCGGCATAAGAAATATTATGGTCACGAACTACAAATTTCCAATACGGCATTTAATAAGACTGTTCTCTACATGAATCATTTGTTTGCACTGTGGCGTGAAAAACAATCCATTTGTGCCTGATGTCACTAAGCGCAGTCTTACCCTTTGTTGTGGCGAGTATACCTGGCGAGTCGACACTGTTCTCCCCAAGAGAATTCACGGCCGCTAGTATAACGTCGTATGTAGTACCAGGCTCAAGCCCTGTGCACGTGAACAAAAATTACAATACAGTATACGCCGGTTATAAGAAACTCGAGGGGGGTGAATTTTTTGGTTTCTTATATCCGAGTTTTCTTATATCTGAAAGTCGGATATAAGAAAGTATTTTGAAAAATATTTCTTATAACCGAGTTCAGTGAAAAAAAAGGTTTAAAACATTTCTTTTTTCTCAGTTCGTGTATGGTTTGCATTAAATTAAGAAATATCTGGTTTCTCTTAAAGACCTGCACAAAATATATATGTGTAGAGTTAATATACACCAGTGCGCTTGTGTCCTTCAATGTCAGATTTTTTTGTTTGAACATGAAAATAGTGTTTTTGCTTCCCAACTGTAGCAAAACAAAAAGAAAAAAAAAAAACAACCAAACCAACCAACCAACCAACCAACCAACCAACCAACCAACCAAACAAACAAAAAAGAACGAAGGGGAGAGAGAGAGAGAGAGAAAAGAGAGAGAGAGAGAGAGAATTCCCTTGTATTTATAGGATATATTAAAAGTGCAATATGTATCAACTTTTGATCTATAAAACACTCGTCCCATTAGAGTATGATATGCGATGATTTCCGTGTCTAATTTGGCTGAAAAAAAGCTGCAAATTAGCTTTTTTTCTGTTGGGAGGTGGCAGGGGGATGGAGGAAGGATGGACCACGTATATTGTCAAAGAAAGGAATTGATCAACAGTTAGTCTAATACTGATAGTTTTATTCTCCTTAACGCGAGCCCTGTAGACAGAGACAGACATACAGAGAGAGAGGGAGAGAGAGAGAGAGACCTCCCAATCAGGCAAAAAAAACAAAATAATAATAAAAACAACATATAACAATAGAACAACAAAAATGCATCTCGTATTTTTTCTTCTTGCCAACATTCAATTTTGCACGGAACACAATGGTAAAGAACCAATTCAAGAAAAGAAAATCATGCGCCATCATGTGCCTGTCCTAAGTGACGTCAGACCTGACCTGTTTTCTTAGAATGAGTGAAATTTTCTTGGAAATGTACTTTCGGTTTCTTACAATGAGTGAAATTTTCTTGGAAATGTACTTTCGGTTTCTCATATCCGAGTTTTTGTATCAAGCGGGACAAGAAATTTGCTTTCCTAAAACCGAGTTTTCTTATAAGCGAGTTTCTTGTATCCGAGTTTTTGTAATACATAATAAAGAAGAGTTTGGCCGGGGGGAAAAAATTCGTTGGCAATAACCGAGTTTTCTTATATCCGAGTTGCTTATATCCGGCGTCCACTGTAGATGGGTTTTCATACAATAGATACAAATTACTTCCCCTGACCTTCGTCAGTGCATGGGGAGATGAGCTATTCAAAGTTAGTGCCAAATTCTTTCACGCAAGATGTAATAAAATTATGTTGTTATTAATCTATTTTTATTGCACTAGTTCTGTATACAGCACTGTATACTGAATTACTCGCAGCTTTTTTTTTTTTTAAAGAACACTCAGAGTTTAATAAAGTCATACAATACTTAACCAGTTCAGCCATTCGATTGGGGAAACACATAGAGTTTCAACGCCCACCACGTTACTTAAATGATATCACGTAGCGATTTCTCCAGCGTCACACACCGATTGCATTACAATGTTACTTGAATGATTATCAAAGTAGTGTTGTACATCTGCCTGTGATAATGAACAATGTCTCCTTCGTGTATTCGACAGCAGCAGGTACATTGTTGTCGTCCTTTTGGGGTCTGTACCGCACACGGTATGATATCCCTGTATTTTCACTTGTAGTATCACTCCAGGCTATGGTGATGCTCTCATAAGTTGAATTCACATGCTGAACGTCGTGCGGAGGCTCCAACTCTTCTGGAAAAAAGGACCAGCACATGGCATCAGCAAGACAGTGTGCATCTGAAATATTTTAATGTTTTCGTGCAGAGCTGAGTGTCAGTACATACAGCAAACACTTTTAAAGCATAAAACAGGTATTCATAATTGTATAATATATTCTTTAAATATCCATGTCCTTTCACACACACACACACACACACACACACACACACACACACACACACACCTGTCGCGTTCAAAAAGCAGGGGCTGATATCAAGTGTTGATGACTGGACCCCGAGACAGGCGTATTTTCCATAGAACTTGTCCGTCATGTTGTGGATTGTAATCACAATGGAGTCGGTCAATTTGCCTTGTGTGTAACCAGGCTTAGTGATACATTTCAGAGTCATAACGTCCAACCAGCTACATGACACAACAGAAACTGTGGACAGCAAGAAAAGGGATTAAATCACACACATGCGGTGAGAGAGACTCCGACATTTTACAGAGAGAGAGAGAGAGACAGACAGACAGACAGACAGACCAGACCAGACCAGACCAGACCAGACCAGACCAGGCAGACAGACAGACAGACAGACAGACACAGACAGAGAGAGATGATGATGATCATGATGAAACTTTATTTATCGATGGAAACATTTAACAGAAATTGGCCAGTATGCAAACTTGCTGTTGCTAAGGCAACGGAGGCTACATAATTTATTATTTTTTTAATCATGACAAAAATCATGCACTATACTAAAAAAAAAAAAAAAAAAAATCAGAGAGAAATTCGTCCATATGGTCCCAACACATTCACACACGAGGTAATGGTAAACACTGGATGCCAGAGAGAGAGAGAGAGAGACAGAGAGAGACAGAGAGAGACAGAGACAGAAAGAGAGAACTTGCAATTAGTGTCCTTATCACCTTATCACTTGCTCAAAAAGATAATGACCACCGTATATACACATCACGTGTGCTTTGGTGCTCATCAGACAGGCCACCTCAGGTTTGAATTGGAGTTTGTGGGTTGAGTTCTGAACTGCTTTTAGCAGATAAGTTATTCACAAATGAAAAACAGAAAAATGAAAATTGAAATACATGTAGATTAATCAGGCATAGTTATTGTACACATGCTAGCTATGCATATATTGATACACGTGTGAATTCGAGGATGCATGGTGTGTGTGGAAATGATGACAATGTCATGGCTGAAAGTTTCACCAAGCTTCAACATGATTCTGTGGATTCTATTCAGGTGAGTTGAGAATCGTGCTTTTAATATTATTCGTTCCTGTACACTGAAAAACACATTTTCCGCCGATCACTTCCGGTCTCTACCACTACTTCAAAACATAAACATGTCTGGCTGTTCGAGGCACTCATTTCCTGGTACACAATGAGCATTAGTTCTGAATCAGCCAATTTAATTGCAGCACTGGTCAGTACTCCATCGTATAGTCCGTAGTAATTTCCTTACCGGCAATGTAACAAACACTCGTAACAGTCTCTTTGTCACGTGTACCATCGTTTCCAGAGAAGAGTTTGGCGTCAAAACTGGGACCACGTTGGGGAGCTTCTTTCCCGATGACACGTGTTCCCTATCACTTTCCTGTGGTGGGTTAAAAAAAAAAACCCAAACCGAAACAACCATCCAACGTCAAAATTATTTTTACAAATCCGCAGGCTGTGATCTGAAGAGTTCATCGTATAACAGCTAGGTACTAGGTCCGCATTGTCTTCAATGAAATGTTCGGTTCCGAAATTGGATGTGACACGTAATGAGGACAATGACAATGATGGCAAATATGACGACGACGACGATGATGACGATGATGATACTGATGAATCAGGCTTGACATGCTGCATTACTTTCAACACGGCTGCACAACATGCGTTACTTTTTAAAAAGTGACCAGCAGGGTTCATGAAACAATATCCAAAATGAACAAGACATATGACTGTTTGAGTGCTCAGCCAAACATTACAAAAAGTTGCAGAGAGAGAGAGAGAGAGAGGGGGGACATGCAGTTAGTGTCTCTATCACCTGCTCCAAAAACACGTCAGACTAAGACCACATTTATTATGTATTCGTTGTAAACCTGGTTTCCCGTGTTCTGCAGTCGGGTAGTGCAGAAGGCTGAAGCCCCGGTTCGTCTGACTCAAGTCCTCGTCAAAATGGCAGGTGATACTTGCAGAATTTCCCTTTAGACTCATCGCATCGCAGTGAGAGTGTGCACCTTAGTGAAAAAAAAAAACTTGATTAATGAGGAAGAAAGATCAACGCTTCAAAGTTTGAATTGTAACTGTAATGAATTGTCGGATTTAAGACGTAAAGTCTGACACATCGATAGTAGACGTATATATTCCCATTCTCAAAGTCTGACTGACATCAAACCACTTGACTGGGTCATGATTGGCTGAACGACACATCAGCCATTTTAGTTTGGAGGAAAACATTGCCACCATGCCCACCCGGTGTGTTCCACTGAGCAACAGGCCTAGTGTTTTACTGTTGGAATACCAAGTTAGATTATCTTCCGGGGACACAAAGAGGCATTTAGCCAAGTTCAGTCGGTTTGAATATCAACTATGGCATGTTCAAATTTCCTCCTATTTGCCAAAACCCTGTTTGTCGCGTGGTACTGTCACGGATGACAATGGAATGAAACATGTTTATGGAAAGAAGACATCGACTTTACCCAGAAACCCCATCCAGAGGTATTTCATACGCATTGAAATACTACATACAAGGAAAAGGTGGTTAGTAAGGTTGGACAGTCTTGACCGTAGCGGGACGCGTTTCGCCGGAATTTCACCGGCTCATCAGCCACCTTAGGTAGTAGTCTGAGTTGGAGGGACAACACTGACAGCATCATAAAAAAGACGAACTCCAGGATGTACTGTCTCCGCATGCTGAAATCTTTTAATGTGAACTCAGATATTTTACAGACTTTTTACACCGCTACCATCTCCGGTGTCGTTTATTTTTCATCTGTGTGTTGGGGTGGGAACCTGTGTGACACAGACAGGAACAAACTGGAGAAGATTATCAAGAAAGCAGGCGGGGTGGTGGGGAGGGGTCACGAGAGTTTTGCGGACAGTCTTGAGAAATCTGTACAAAAAAAGGCAGCAAAGATTATGACGGACTGCAGTCATCCGCTCTGGCACGTTTTCGACGCGCTGGTGATACAGCGAAGCGGCCGCCTCAGGGCCCCCCTAGTTAAAACCACTCGCTATGCGAACTCTTTTATACCCTCGGCCGTTCGCTCGATCAACAGCAAGAGTCGGACATCACGCAGATAGTCTGTGACTGCGGTGTGTGTGTGTGTGTGTGTGTGTGTGTGTGTGTGTGTGTGTGTGTGTGTGTGTGTGTGTGTGTGTGTGTGTGTGTGAGGGGGGGGGGAGGTGTATAATATATATAGTCTGTGATATACGTGATAATTAATAATTAATCTGATGTGTGTTATGGTGATAATTTGTTTTTTATGTTTTATGTATATGTCTCTTTTAAGAACTCTTTTATGTCCTGTTTGTATGTTACCGGCAGACATTTAATTTCCCGGAAGGGATTAATAAAGTATTGATTGATTGATTGATTGATTGATTGATTGATTGATTGATGTCCGACAGCAAGAATCTTTCAAATACTCATACGTGTTACATAATATCACACATTAACTCAGCACTCAGACAGCGTTGCCTGTTTAAATTAAATGTTCATCGATAAGCCTAGCAGAAATTTGTCATCCATTTTCATCCATTCTCATCACTCTCCTCCCACCGTCTTCCTCTTCTGATCCAGAAACATGCAGATTGGAAAAGCAAAGGACGCAGACAGCAGCCATCATCTCTAACAGCCAGAACGGGTATATCCAATCCATTGCCATGAAAATTGGTATTCCGGCCCTGAAACCGAAAACATTAATTTACAATTTGCTTAGAAAATGCATGCAAGAGCGCCCAGACGGGATATTTCCGTATTTACTAATTTGTGCTGGTCCGTTTCTCTCTGTCCTGTTTTTGATATCACCCTTACGTGTTGGAAAACTCCTAAAACACACACACACACACAGACACACACAGAGACACACACACAGACACACACACACACACACACACACTCCCCTTCTTGTTTGACCTGACTGCCTTTACTACTGGCTCCCTCTGTCTTTGCAACAGATTGTAGACTACCCTTACAAATGCGTACTTAATTATATATATGTACTTAGCAATGCTATGTGTCTGTGTTTGGGTTTCTATAACATTTTATTGTAGTTTATTGTAGTATTGTGATTAGTCAAGTGTGGTTTGTGTATGTAACCTCAACCTTGTCAGATCAAATTAAATCAAATCCGCCCCCCCCCCCCCTCTCTCTCTCTCTCTCTCTGCACAAGAGTGACCCAAGCACACGTCTTTGATTTGTAGGCTGAATCTCGGAAAACCTATATCCAGCAAAACTAGACCTTTGGTAATTTTGATTATTTTGGTAACAATTACAGCGCAAGGTGTCGAGTGTAACAACTGAGAACTGCATATATGCATAAAACTTTTATCCTGGAATGAACATATTAGCAGAGTTGACCGTGTTCTCTCACAAACCCTGTGCCATCCCTGACTGACTGGTTGCAAAATGCATGCCATTACATGAGATCACCTTGACGTGGTGAAAAGGATTTCCTAAACACCCATCCCGCATCAGATTCATAACCCTCAATATATTCTGTCCGTGACCTGAGAGGGCCCGACACCACTCAGCATGGGGAAGGTAAGTTCGGCGGACTACCCTATGCGTCTTCGTGAACCCCCTCGTGCGAGGGTCGCCGGTACTAGACGGAGAGAACTGAAGTGTTAAAAAAAAAAAAAAAGACTGAAGTTGTGGGACGGTAGAGGGCATCCAGGCATTCAAAGAGAAGAGTCCTAGACAATAAAACTGACGCAGGCCGTGATGGTGAACGCGCGCGCGCACACACACACACACACACCGATCATAATCAGCGTTGGTGCAATATTCACTTGGGGTATCGCTTGCGTTTCGTTTACACCGCAGCGGATGAATACAACTGTGATGACGCCTGCCCAAAACGCCAGCTGTGCGCCTTGCGAGCTACGTTCCTCAGTCCCGGATGTCTAAAATCTCTCTATATAATCCTAGTCAGCACACACACACACACACACACACACACACACCACTGGCCAAAACTCAAGTGTGGGGTCGATTCTATTGTGTAGCTTCAGTATTGACAATGCAGACCACGGCGGGACGGCCACAAGTGCGACTGACCTCACGGCACTGACTCGACGGCTCCGCGTCGTCTGCCAGCCTCTCGTCACGTCGAGTCAGCATCTCAAGTTCACCTGGCTGGGGCCAAATATTTTGTACTGGCTTTTTCATCGTTTTCCTGTCTTTCATATCACCCGTATGCGGTGGAAAAGGACGTTACCTCCAAACACCCACCCACCCCACCCACACTCAGGTTCACCGTTCTAACTATTACATGTAGGGACTTTTTTTTTAAACTATCAAATAACTTGAACCCTGAACTGCACACAAAAGAGTATGACTCAGTTCCGTCCTGCATTTTGCGCGGGGAGCAGGCTGTGTGCGGTACCCCTGCGCACCCACGGGAATGACTGATGCATGATGGTTAGTCCGTCAGTCGGGAATTTCCGATCTCAGTAAATCAAGGCTTAAACGCAAAGACTTGTGGCGTAATCGTTGTGTCAGTGTAAGTCTCTTAACGTGTGAACTGTCAACAAAATGGCTCACCTTCAGCGAGGGTTCATCTCAGCAATTACTCTGTTTTACACAATACTGAGAGCTTCCGGGGCATGTGGTGAGAAGTCCGCTAAGTATAGTGAGTCAGTACAGGCTCGGACTCAGAATTATTCTCGCCCCTTTTAAATTTGTGTGCGGAGGTAAACAAAAAAAAAAAAATGGCAATCTGGGATTGTTTGTTGGCAGGTGATAGTGAAAACAGTGAAAACTGAGCCTGGCATGTGGACTATTTGTATCAGTTCAAGTCATGCACGGCTGGCACAAGAGCTAGCAGACGACAGGGACTGAGTGGGTAAATTGTGCTTGCTAGCATTGGAATATTAGAATTTGCTTGAATACACCCAGCACATGGTCGGCTTCTGGATTTGTGTGATTTTTGTGGTGAATTTTAAATCATTTCTAGCGTGTCATGCACAGCACTATTTTCAATAGGAATGCATAGCTTTTTTTTTCTTTTTTTTTCAAATCCGTGTCTGTACTGCGTACAGGTTAACCTCGTACGGTCTGAGCATGGAGACAGTGGTGAACAGTCCATGCTGCAAAGAGCTCCTTATCGCTGACCGTATGCCTCTGTGGGTTCGTTTTAGTATTTTGAGCAGAACGCTAACTTGCACAGACACTCAGTGTTGTGGCTGCTGCCCTACTGCGACTAGCTGAGCTACTGGAATTTATACGGGAGGAAGGCCTTGGGCTAGATCGATTTCTCGGTAAATAGGTCACTGGCACACGCACTACGGTGCAGCCATAGTTTTGCTCCCCTAATGCCGGGAGCAAAATAACCCGATCTGCCTTTCTGTGTTTCAACGACGCTCTCTCTCTCTCTCTCTCTCTGTGCGCGCGCGCGCGCGCGCGTGTGTGTGTGTGTGTGTGTGTGTGTGTGTGTGTGTGTGTGTGTGTGTGTTATGCCACGGTTCTACTTGTATCGGTTTCATGACGGACGGTTTGATTGACAGATTGATCATCTTCAGTTTTAAATCGATAGCCCGAAAGAATTCGACTGCACATGATCTGAAGCACCTGAGGTGGAGACGAAGGGAAAACGTTGGCTGTATCAAAATGACTGATTTCTGTCAAAATAGAAACAATAGGCTTCAACAAGACTGTGAAGTTTATACCCCCATTCTATCGCACGCCCGGATCCGAAGACAGTGACTATTTTCCCCACGTGCTGTCAGGAACGCGTGCAATGCAAGACACGCGAAACTTCTTGCCTGCGGCCGGGCGCACGCGTTACTTGGGACGAACTACATCTGTGACCGCTCCGCCTTCTGAGGGCACAGGGTTTCATAATGGGCTTTTAATTTAATTTAATTCCAGGCGGAAACGCCCGGCTTTCATAAAGTTTACTAGGCTTTGTTGAAACTTCACATCTGTGTTCGACCGTGCGGTGGTTATGCTGCTAACGATTACCTATATGGATCATACATTCTGCTTAGCCCTCGATCCGTTAATACTGACTGAGTGGGGGAGCTACGACTCTGCAGAATTACAGCACTGAGTCTGAAGTATGTGTAGACACTCTTTAAAAACTCTTCAGTAAAGCTCAGTATTATGTCCTTTTGACTGTAAAAATTCGGAGGTAATTTTTATTCGATGCGAGAGACTATTCTGTAGTCTGATAAGCACAATACTTTTAATAAAACCTCGAATAAAATAGAATAAAACCTCGACCCAAGTCAGTCAAGTTGTTCTCAGCGCGTCCGACTGCTTAAGCCAACAAAACAATAGCCGGTCGTGGAAGTGCTTTTCACCTCTCTCTCTCTCTCTCTCTCTCTCTCTCTCTGTGCTTTCTGTCTGTCTGTCTGTCTGTCTGTCTCTCTCTCTCTCTCTCTCTCTCTCTCTCTGTGACAAAAATAACGTTATTTTAAACATAATCTTCAACGCATCACATTCAATGTTTTCATCAATTCACGGTTTATGACTTGTTCAGTTTTTTTTTTCCCGGCATTAACCACTAAGTGCTTTGCTGGATAGATCAAAATGCAACTCAGTAACAAAATGCTTTTAATGGGATGTATTTCTCTCTCTCTCTCTCTCTCTCTCTCTCTCTCTCTCTCTCTCTCTCTCTCTCTCTCACACACACACACACACACGCACACACACACACACACACACACACACACACACACACACACACACACACACACACACACACACACACTGTATGACAATGAGGACAGTTTAGAAAATTGTGACCCTCCACCACGAAATGAGTCATCTTGTAACATGAACAAATAGCACAAGAAGACTCATTTCGTGATGGGGGGTCACAATTAACCTTTGTGCTGAAAGGTCTGGGGTTGTGATTTACAGAGGCGTTGTCACTGCTACATAGAATGAATTGTACATTAGCAAAGTATCGTAGCATTAGCAAAATATCGTAAGGTAGAGAAGACTGTCTGTATTCTTGAGTGAAGATAAGTAGTGTATGAGAATTTGGGATGAGGAAATATTTCGAAAAAGTACGTGAAACTGACAAGTACAAAAACAGTTCTTTGTAAATTAGTTTCATTTCCTTGAGCCTGAGTTTTGAATTAACTTTTATACCTAAAACAGGGCACCTACATTTGCGCTGGTTATTTCCTCGAGTTCCATTTGCGTTTTACGTTTGTGCTTGTGGGGAAAGTGACACAGTATACATCTACATGCAGTCCTCATAAACCTTCAACCAGGAGTAGAACTCTAAATGAGTTATCACGAGTGTTTATTGTAAGGGCGCACACACTCAATATATTTAAAAGAACATAACTTCAAAATATGTTTCTTTTTATCGGAAAAATGAATTTACTCACTAGCAAAGGAATAAGAAATTTATCATTGTACAGAAAATGGTGCTAATGACTAAGTGACTCATTCAGAGGTGAGATAAATGGCGCTTGTAAACTTTGGAGGAATGAGGAAATATTTTTGAAGGGTCAGTCGGTCGCCCACAAGGACTCGTTGAAATCGTAACCATAGTTAGCACTCCTACACGGAAATAAAACATCTCTTGTCATTGCTCACACCAAACTACCCACATTAGCACTATTTTTTCATCGAGTTTACTTTTGCCTTCGAGTCTCTTGAGACAAATACGATGTGAGTCATTGTAATGATTGATGATGGTTAAACGTTAACTGGAAATACAGGTTCAAGTGAACAAGATTGATTTTGTGTGTTTCGTTGGGGTTTGTCTAAAAGGGTAATGTCCGTTGTAAACAATGAACAGGGCATAAATGTATCAGTTATCAGCTCAATAATACTTGTAAGTACGATGCTGAATGTACAAGGAAGTTAGCACCAGTTTTTAGGAAAACATCGCCAAAGCTAGTCCTAGTATGTTCTTCTAACAAAGTTGTATGTACACATAATTCCTAGAAGAATACACATTATTCCTGTCTCTTGAAACATAA
This sequence comes from Batillaria attramentaria, assembly GCA_018292915.2. NCBI lineage: Eukaryota > Metazoa > Mollusca > Gastropoda > Batillariidae > Batillaria > Batillaria attramentaria. Next base: position 163,869 of record JACVVK020000654.1, on the reverse strand, counting down.
CTGTAGTCCCTTGTAAAGCCGATGTACATAGCATTAAACGTTTATTTGATAACCGAAACTATGCATATATTTATTTCATCTTTTTTTCTTTTGTCCTTCGTGTGTTTTTGATATCTGCAAAATTGCTTTATTACATTTTTATTGTCACTTTTGTTGGTGCTGCTATTTTTTGTGCTAGCTGTGGTGACTAAGTGTGTGTGTGTGTGTGTGTGTGTGTGTGTGTGTGTGTGTGTGTGTGTGTGTGTGTGTGTGTGTGTGTGTGTGTGTGTGTGTGTGTGTTCGAGTTGATGTATACACTGATAGATTGGCCGGGATTTTTAGATAATTTATTTCAGGACTAGGCTGATTCATCGGCATATTCAGGAAACTTTCACTCAAATTGGTTTCGTCTAAAACAGAGAGAGAGAGAGAGAGAGAGAGAGAGAGAGAGAGAGAGAGAGAGACGTATCTTACTTCTTTAGCACGGTTTATTGTCATACAGTGACACAGTTCACATACGCGGAAGTTAACTGTATTATTACTCATCTTTTCGTGTCAGTAGGATCCATCAGTTTCATGTCTTATTTTGTGTGTGTGTGTGTGTGTGTGTGTGTGATATAAGATGCAGCGATGATCCAAAGTGATTAAGAAAAACAAAATACGCGGCTGTAGCAACAGGGTTGAGCCTGCGTGTTTCTGTGAATTAGGAAGTCATGTCCAGAAATCACTTTTTACTGGCATTGTTCATACTAGGAGCTACAGGAGGAGAGGCCACGTCATTTGAGAAAAGCAAATGTAAGTACAGTCAAACCTGTATAAGACGATCACACAAAGGGCTTTATTGGACAGGTGGCCCGTTTTTACGGGGTGAAATAACAGGGCCGTAGCAGCCACTCCGGCTATGGCCGGACCACTTTTTGCCTCTGCCTTTCTAGTTTTTAGTTCTTCCAAGAAGGAGTTCGTCCGTCTGGTCACTTCGGTCTTTCGCTGCTGTGATGGCACTTTGCCTACTCGTTCACAATGCTACCATTTATGTATGCGGCCATCCAGTTATCCTTGTCCTAATAACTAATACTAATTAGGCTACTCGGACAAAGATCTTGCATTTTCCTTTTCCTATGCACTTGCGTCCTGCACAGGTTGTCTGCCTTTAAAAGTAAACTGAAAACCTACCTGTTTATACAGTCCTTCAGTGTCGTTTTTCTTCTCTGTCCCCATCAGCTATTGGTTTACATAGAGCTTCGCCCAGTCATTGCTATTCATACTAATCACATGCTGTCAGACATTTCCTGATGATCGCTGAAATGGTCATTGTCGTATTGTTTTGACGATACAGTGATAAACATCTCGTATGTACATTTGAAAATCTGGGCTAATAACCCACGTGACTAAATAGTTCGTCTTTATAACTTTACAGCCAAAACATCCCCCCCCCCCCCAAGAAAAGGGACGTTTAGGATTAGCGAGTTACATCGACCACAGCGCGATTAGAGGTCCTGTTTAGATATCCTCAAACAAACCACGGCCCTAGTCACGGCTCGTGCGAGATACTGATATCCAAACACTTGTGTAATCAACAACACTTAAGCGACATTTGCCGTTTCAAATATCAAATGGCAGATGCGGAAAAACGGAACTGTGCAAGAGGAAGTTTAAATGCAGTCACTACACGCTTTGTTATTGTGTACGCCGGCGTGTGCATGTACAAATGAGACTCACACAGTAATGCCCAGTGTTGAAGGCCCATTTAAAAATTCAAAAAGGATCAGACATCATTTTAAACTGTGCCGGTTGTGTCTAGCATGAAACCACTCAACTTGCACGAAGTTAATTCATGCACATACATGCCTGCGTTGAGCCAATTCAAATCGCAATGGTCGCTGACTGTGTTGCGGTCGTACTCGAGCTGTTAGTACACTGGGTTCATTCAGCCGACGAGGAAAAAAGTCACACGTCGTTTACGGACGGCTCGGTTTTCCTTCTTCACTCGGCCATAAATCGTCATGTTACATTCAAATGTCTGATAACCACTAAGACAGATATTTTCTAGCATCACAAGCGCGACTGGCCCAAAACAAAAGCCTTTCTGTAATTACGAAGGGTGTACCAGAAGAAGTGTCACTGGTGCTGCAAACTTCCATCCTGCAGGGTTCTCTTGCTTTGTAGCAAAACGCGATTAGTAATAAGAGGGGGGGGGGGGCTTAACGTCCTTTTCCACCACGTAAGGATGATATCAAAGACGGGGCGACGAGAAAAAGGCCAGCACAATTATTTGGCCCCAGCTGGGTTTCCAACTCACGACCCGAGGATTGAGAGTCCAATGCTCTACCATTCGGCTGTCGCGGCTCCCTTATGAGGGATAAGGGATCCTGTAGGGAGAATAATGATAATAATAATAATGAATGCTATTTTTGGGTGTGAAGAAAAATGCCACTGCACCGCAACAGAGAACAACGACGCTCATTCACACTGAATACAAGACAAGACAGAAATCACATTACAGCGCCCGATCACGCACGCACACACACACACATCTGACAATCCAGAAGCCACACATTCTTTCCCCTTCTCCATTTTCTTTCTCTCTTGTCAACCACATAAGCACACATCAGTCAAACATGTATAAAACATCGGCAACGTGCCACTCAACTCACAGACATGCATACAGGTCACAATGTCTGCACATCACGTGTCACATAGTTCAACCTGTCCGAAGCAAACGTTTCTCTTCCTGGCAGTCTGTTCAAAACAACACACTGTTACTCTACTCAGTTACTCCTTTCAGTCAACCGTGGCCGGAACAAAAGACCTCTCCGGCGAACTACTTTCGCTTTCTCTCTCTGGCGAACTCCCACTCGGCACCAGTCTCTTCACGGGGCCTCTCTCTCTCTCTCTCTCTCTCTCTCTAACTCTCCCCCACAGAACTGCATTCACTCCCCACTGGCAGCGTATCCCTCTGTAACCCACAGATTTACAAACACTACTCAAAATATCTATCTCAGTTTTGGTAAGCAATTATCCCATCAAACACTAAAATTGTCTAATTAGTAGAACGAGAATTCTCCGTTTACCAGATGGGGAGCCGGGGTGGTCGAATGGTAGAGCGTTGGACTTCTAATGCTCGGGTCGTGAGTTCGATCCCGGCTGGGGCCAACTATTTGTGCTGGCCTTTTCATCGTTGCCCCGTCTTTGATATCACCCTATGTGGTGGAAAAGGACGTTAAATCCCCAAACACCCACCCACCCGTTTACCAGATACGCTGCCTTCTGAATCACTTATCTCTCAGCACGACCGCTACGTCAGCCAAAGCGGAATATGAAAAACCGCTGAGCTCAACCTCTCTTCTCTGCCCTTCAAACTCGCTCGTCCGACACACACCAGATCCGAGCTCTGCCACTATCGCTCACCTTCTACTCCCCGTGACAAAAACTCCCGCATAACTCAGTACTAAACTGACTACACTTCACTTGACCACCTCAAAACATTCTCACGAGCAATACATACGCGCTCACACTCCGTCAACCCCAAACTATCAAAACATCCCATAATATTTACACTCAGCTTCCTTACAGTGGGGCGCATTTCTTTCAATAAAACTCAATGCGCACATTGTACAACGATGAACAGACATACACTGTTGAAACTGACTAGTTAAACAGGAAATAACTTGAGTTAGTTATTTTTGGACTCACGTCGCTTAGTAGGCTGCAAGCAACAATGACGAACTCGTTTAAGGTCCAAGCTCTGCCCATGGTGCTCCGATTTTGTGACCTTCAACATAAATTGACCTGCATTTGTGCAGTAGGAGGGTTTTCTTCATTTGGTGCTTGCCATGCACGAACTAACAGACTTTGGTCAAAACCCTTGCGCGGGAGCACGGGACAGTCACATGTAGATTTCTCAGGCAAAACACCAAAGACAACAGCACCACCTTTATGACTAGAGGGGCAAAGCCTCCTTGGCTCACTTGTGAGATGGGTCAAGGTCATTCAAAAGAGTATGTTTGTAAAGCTATCACTGTCTATCCTGAAGTAAGATGTCTCTTGTGTTCATAGTTCCTGAGAAAATGGTTAATGGCAACATAACAATTTTCCAAGGACAGCTTGTATCACCTTGACTTTGAGTCAAGGTCATTCAAATGAGATCTGTAAGTGAAGAGCTTATCAATGACTATCTTTATGCCATGTTTGATAGCTCTAGTTTTCGCAGCTTCTGTACAAATGGTAATGTAAAATTCACAACAGACAGCTGTATTGACCTTGACCTTGAGTCAAGGTCATTCAAAAGGCTATGCTTGCATAGGTCTCATTGCTGCCTATCATTGTGCCTTGTTTGGTACCTCTGCTATTTGTTGTTTCCAAGAAAATGCTAACGTTAAGGTCTCCGCAAAACAATTTGAGTGGCCTTGACCTTGACTCAAGGAAATTGAATACAAGAATGCCAGTACAGGTTTTGTCAATGTCTATCATCATGCAAAGTTTGATGCCTCTGGTGTCCCTAGATTTTGAGAAAATGGCAATTGTAAATTTCTAGTGAGACAGATTTAGTGACCTTGACCTTCAGTCAAGGTCATTCAAACGGTATGTCTTGGTAGGTCTTACTGCTGTCTATCAGCAAGCCAGGTTTGGTGCTTCCACCATTTATTGTTTCTGAGAAAATGCCAATGTTAAGGTTTTGGAAGCATTTCCGCAAACAGCTTGTATGGCCTTGACCTTAACTCAAAGTCACTGAATACAGGTATGTCATTAAAGTTGTTGTTAATGTCTATCATCATGCAAAGTTTGATGTCTCTGGCTTTTCTAGATTCTGAGAAAATACCAATGTAAAATTTCCAAACAGACAGCTTTGGTGACCTTGACCTTGGATCAAGGTCAGTCAATATGGTATGTTTTGAAAGGTCTTACGGCTGTCTATCAGCACGCCAAGTTAGGTGCCTCTGCTGTTCATTGTTTCTGAGAAAATGCCAATGTTAATGTTTTGGAAGGTTTCCGCTAAAGAGCTTTTATGGCCTTGACCTTGACTCAAAGTCACTGAATACAGGTATGTCAGTAAAGGTGTTGTCAATGTCTATCATCATGCAAAGTTTGACGTCTCTGGCTTTTCTAGATTCTGAGAAAATGCCAATGAAAACTAGCAAACAGACAGCTTTAGTGGCCTTGACCTTGGGTCAAGGTCAATCAATATGGTATGTTTTGAAAGGTCTCATGGCTGTCTATCAGCAGGCCAAGTTTGATGCCTCTGCTGTTTGTAGATTCTGAGAAAAGGCCAATGTTAAGGTTTACTGTGGACACACAGACAGACAGACAGACAGACAGACACACACACACACACACACACACACACACACACACACACACACACACACAGAGACGACGGAGGGCTATTACATAGACTCACTTTGTTACACAAGTGAGCCCCCCAAAAAAAATCACAGGAAAAGGCGCCGTTCTGCTCGGAACTTCTTGACAGTCAGTAATGGTTTGCATTAATTTTAGTTTCGTCTGTCCACATCTGATTAGATCACTTGACGATGATGTCATTACAGTATAAGGAAGTAACCTTCCAGGCCACTACATCGCACATGCAGCCACTTGGCTTTGTCTGACCAAGCCATTACGAATAATTTCCTCGCACATACCACCCGCTGGTTGTTCTGTTCTTTGGTTAGGAGATGGGAGTAACCACTTTATCATGAAGGTTTCCTAATGAAGTTCATTGATTCTCGTGTCCATGGTACCAGGTGGAAAACAACATCTTTGGTTTATTTATTGTGTGTATTAAGAGATATAAATAATTATTTGTCATGTGCTTTATTTACTCGTAAATTGACGTTTTATTCATGTGGTTATCTGCAATACCTCCATCCCTAAAACTGAAACGATCTGTAGATCTTCACACCATAGAACTTGAAACAGAAGGCTTGTCGTAGAGTTTGGTCAAATTAGATTTGAATCTGATGATTTCATTTTCAAAGTATGAATCAATAGAAAATGTTGAATCCAAGTGTTTTCCCAACCTTTTAGGCACAGTGGGTGCAACATGACGTCATAACTTTTGAATGACATCACAGTTTAACGTAAAATTGTGCCAGGATACAGGACATAGGCTACACTTTATTTTAGTATACACGTTGGCCGTTTTCGCGGCCAGTTAACAGCCGCGAATTAGTCGTTGTGGATTGCGCGGCTTTAAGCCCTAAAAACTCACTCACTCACTCACTCGCGGCCAGTTAAACCAGCTACGGGAATTTAGGACATTACTCCTGGTACACTCTACGTATGCCTAGTAATCGTAGAAACAGCGCTTTTAAGCTAACTAAGTACCCTAGATCATGCAGTCAGAACACACGGTTGTACGGTCATTTTATAACGGTTATTTCATAGCCATTTTTCTTCTACAGGTTTCCGCTTTGATTTTCCAACTCTCCATGGAACCAACACGCTGAAAGCGGACGAAAACACGACATTGACACTACCGTTCATCGTAATTAACAACTGCAGCTGTGGTCAGAACGACACAATGATAAATGTAGTAGATTCGACGAAGACATTCACACCGTATTGCCAGTTTTTTCATCCGAAAACAGTAGGAAAGGATAATTGTGTGTGGGACGAAGGCAACAGTACCTATCTGTTTGTGAAAGAGATTGACCGTTTCGACAACGGGAAATTTGAATGGAAATCGACGAGTCAGCACTGCGTTGATTCGAGGACTACGGACGTCTATGAGTTTGTCATTCTGTGTGAGTTTCCCTCTTTCTCTTTGTGGCAAAAATAGCGTTATTCAAGCCAAACATCCACCTTTTTAGCACCACATTATCAACAATTCACGGTTCACTAAATATTTCTGAGAACGTAAGAAACAACGGTAATTCTATCAATCTCTCTTGCTTTAAAAAAAGCCTCTCCTACTTAATACCAAAGATCTTGGAAACATCTGATTCCAAGGTCTTTGTTAATACTCTCTGACTCCAGATCCTTCCCGCGTCCTCAACATATCTTTCACCAATTCACGGCACGTTTCCATTGTGGAGAACAACTCTACTTTGGAGGTTATATGCACGTGGGAGAACGGCAACCCTCCTGTCACTGCCCGCCTGTTGGACAGACACGGGGTAGAGATGGATAGCAGCAACAGCAGTGGACAGATCCGATACAGGTTTCCTGCTGTGAGCTGTCAGGACGCTGGCCTCATTCGCTGTGAGGCACCAGGGGCTAGTCACAACAAAACAGCCACACTGCTGATCAAATGTAAGTAAGGCAGTAGTAAACTTTTTATTGACATAATAATATGGTGTGTGTGTGTGTGTGTGTGTGTGTGTGTGTGTGTGTGTGTGTGTGTGTGTGTGTGAGAGAGAGAGAGAGAGAGAGAGAGATTTTACAAGGGAAAATTTTGCAATACAATTTTCTCTCTGTGTCTCCCTCTTTGTCTCTCAGCAAGCTCCCACCCCCCCCCACCCCTCCCACTCCCCCGCCCATGTGTTTCCATTCCTCTGATTAAAACTGTCCTCACGGCCAACAGTACATGTGCGTCTTGGAAACGCCGACCCCCTCAATTCTCTTGTTTACTTTACTTTATTTTCAGGTCCACCGGAACTGATAAATGCCACCGTGATTACTGGCCAAAGCACAACCCTGATAGTTTCATATCGAGCCCACACTCAACGCCTTACTGGATGTCTGTTGAGAAAAACCAGCTTCGCAGCGAACGATGCTGCTGAGTCTATGGCGGATGGCTCTTTGGTTACATCTACATGCCACGGTACAAGGTAACTTCAATTTCATTTTCATTTTATTACTATCTGAATCATGTTTGGCACTACCAAAACAGACCCAACGTTTTCTAATCCTAGGTAAATACCCAGTGAGGGTTGGCATTGTTTCATACTATTTGTTGACACTGTGTACACGGATCAACTAGCAAACACCATTATTACTTGGGATTTCCCCTGCCACTCATGTTCTCACGTATAACGTTCTGTAGTACGCTGCATGTCACCGGGACCCCGCCTGACCTGACGCTGACTGTCCGGCTGGACAATGTGAGGAAAGAGGAGGAGGGACAGTGGCGGCTGGAACTCACCAATGACGTGGGAACTGGATATATCGACATAAATTTGGACGTGACAGGTACAGATATGAATCGTACGCAAGAAGTAAAACATGTACCGGATTCTTTTATGAATTATCTATTCCTACGTAAAAACTGAGCATGCAGTTGTCCGATCTTGTTTGTTGTGTTTGTTGATTTCGTTCTGGATGTTCCTTGCTGACTTTTTTTTTTCAAGTGCATGTATCTGTTTCCCAGCGAATTCGAAATCTCGCGAGCAGTCAATTAATTCAAATACAGATTCTTCAATATTGTATCCATCTGTCGTCTGATGCTTATGCTTATTCTCCCTCCATCGAAAAAAGAAACAACAACAGCAACAACAACAACGCGCGCGCGCGCGCACACACACACACACACACACACACACACACACACACACACACACACACACACACACACACACACACGTGTCACAACCCCCGCCAGAAAGAACGCACCAGCATAGTGTGTTACGTAAGGTGTCTATGACGCAGATGTCGATACGTCATCGTGTGCGTAAAAGTATGTATTGTCTGGAGAAACGTCACAGTCTTGTTTTTAAGTTGTTTCTCTATACAGACCTTCATTCCAGGTCATGAAAGCTGTCCTTTCGGAAATTTACAGAATTTAGAGGCATCAATACCTGTATTCAATTTCCTAGAGTCAATTAAGGTCTAGGCCATTCAGCAATGGGACCTATGCAGACATATCCTTTTGAATGACCTTGACTCAAGGTCAAGGTCATTACAGCTTGACACACACACGCACACACTTGCAAACTAGAGCTATCAAACTTGGTATAATGATAGCCATTGATAAGCTCTTCATTTACAGATCTCGTTTGAATGACCTTGACCCAGAGTCATAGAAATTGTCCTGGGAATACTTGCCATTTGCCGTTTTCCTGGGAATTATGAACACCAGAGACACCTTACTTCAGGATAGTGATCAGAGCTTATAAACATACTCTTTTGAATGACCTTGACCCATCTCACAAGTGAGCCAAGGAGGTTTCACTCCTCTAGTTATTTTTTTTTCTTTCTTTCTTTTTGCAGACAACTTGAGTGCGTTTCCATTCAACACCATGGTTACATCGGCTGTGTTGGCTTTTGCGGTGGGCGCTGGTTTGTCTGCAATACTCTGTGTAGTCTACCGCTTATGTCGAGGGTCGCAGGGACAAGGTATATAACTACACAAATTTGCATTTTACCATAGTGACTGTTCACTAGAGAGTGTTTCTTTCTTTCTTTCTTTCTTTCTTTCTTAGTGGTGGGTTTTATAGCATCCCTTTTGTTATGCTTGGTAGAGTTGCACAGCCATCACCTTGGTGAATCTTAAAAGGTTGAATAAAATATCCGTGAAATTGATTATTCACCCCGGGACTGACTGATTTATATCTGGCCTATATCATACTCACCAGTACCTGTATCCGCTGCCGGTTCCTAAGAGCGTCTTAGTAAAATGTCTGAATATCATTAATATCATCTGTCCAGAAGAGTGAGATACTACCATTTATTGAAGAGGAATTATGTGTTCCAGAGAGAACTGATGAGAGGGTTGTGCATGGCCTGGAGGAAGAGAACAATGATGATGACGAGCTGGTGATGATCGACAACGTCGTCTACAATGGAAGACGAGCCTTGCCGAGGCCGCCAATGGAACTGCCAGTGGAACTGCCTTATGACGAAATCGCTGCGTGTCCCGAGGTTCAGATTGGAAAATACAGCGAGGGGCGTGAAGGATTGAAAGGTATGTTGAATGACAGCAGCTAAATTTGTAAGGTTAAATCAATCAACGATCGAGCCAGATAGTCTTGTACGCGACAAAACCAAAGAGTCATATACAGGCTACATACCAGAGATGCAAATCTGGCGGAAAACGCTATATATTCCTCTTACACATACCGCTGCAGATGACACCCTAGAAATGCTTTAAAATTCACAAAAAAAAATTCACAAAAATCAGGCAGCCATAGACTCATGCGTAGAGGAAATTTAAACAAATTCCAATGTTCCGTTTTTTGGCAATGTTGGCAGCGACCACATACCCCCTCATTCCACGGTCGTCTGCTGGCTCCTGTGCCAGCCGCGCATGAATACAAATAGTCCACAAGCCAGCCTCATTTTTCCCTAATTTTACTATTACCTGGCATGAAAGTTGTTTACAAAGCCAACAAAAAGCACCAGATTGCCATTGTTTACTCTGCACACAAATTTTAAAAGGGGCAAAGATTTTCTACTATATTTAGCCGACTTGTTACTACATGCCCCGGAAGCTGATACCGGTGTGTAGCCAAAGCACCCCTACACCCACCCCACCCCCTTTAGTTTCTTCTCCATGTCCCTCATTGTAGTAGTGGATTTTTTTTTACGTCGAAGAACAGAGGTGTGTATTTGATAGGGCAGGGAGATCGTTCAAGCAGCTTGGCCGAATCTATAACAATAGCACGGGGTCGCGCGACTAGAGTCCAACTAGAATGAGACGACGTGCATGAAACCCGCCAATGGCGCTGCAATGCTAACTAATTTATTATCACGTGAACTGAACATGATATGGCCCTCCTTTAGTACAGATGAGTCAGGCGAGTCGTTAGTACAGTATAGGAATGAAGCCGAGAACTTCAACTCCGTCGGGAGTAACCTGCGCACTGTCATGTACAGCAAATAGTACGTGCTGTTTCGGCTTTGTCCCAAAGCTCAGTACGGCTGAATTTTCTGTGCATTGGCGGAGTCCGCTGTGTCTGTCACACATCACTTCCTGTGAGTCATGATCACGCCATTCGCTTCCGTATGTCGATCTACAGCGACTGGCGGAAATGGAACGTGTGTTTTTCCTTGTCGTTTTCCTTGTGCTATGTATTTCAGTTTCACAAGCGTTGACTGTTGATTGTTTAGTAATAAGTATGTGTACTGTTTGACAAACACAGCGCTAGTTCGCCTACTCATCGCAAACCCTTTTAGCAAAACTTCCTGTGACAAGATACCAATAGATTCAGAAAGAAAAATTCAGAGAAATGTATAGTTAAGCGATAATGGCTTGTGACTCACCTGTCGTGATGAAAGTGGATCTACCGTCCTACGCTAAAAGGACGTCGGTGCCTTGCCAATCCATGACACTTAGACCCTTGTGCCTAATGACCCTACAGCTTCCAAAACATAGACCCGGATTCAAGGGATATCGAGGGCTCTGAAAACTGAAATAAAGTTTTCCCATTGACACACTCAGATTGTACTCCAAGTAATAGTTTTGCATTTTACATGAAACTTTTTACATAAAATTTGAATTGGAACGAAATGATGGGCTGAATCAGTTTCTCAATCTCAAATGACGTCATCTGCACTTTACATTGCCCAAAATGAAAACAGGAGAAAGCCTTTTTGCTTTCACCCTACCTGTATATTTCAATCGTTTTTCGTACATCCTGTTGACCGGTTTTGTGCTCGCCGATTCTAATTTAATCTAAAACTTTACAGAGAAACTGATTCATCCAGTATATCATGTGTTTGGTTTGTATTTCTCGTTTGCACTTTGTTACAATAAATGAAGTGTGAACGGCTGATCGACCTCTGTCTTTGGCAAACGGCCTTCGACTTTTATGGCAAAGGAACGTCCCTTTTATGGGCGTCTCACTGGATTAACTGCGCGATTGGATTGGCTGAAACCGAGCTGTCACTAAAAATAGTCTCCACCTAGACTGCTAGTAGAAGTAATACGGAAGAAGATGGTCACTGACAAGTTTGTACATTGAGAAAAACGACTGTACGTGTATAGTGCAACGCTATCGTAAAGAGAGTTGACGATATCAAGATTTTTTTTTTTTAATCTCAAACGATAGCAATTTGCACACGCCTGACGGCTTTTAAAAATTTCAGCCGTTGCCTGGCACCAACCAGACTGTACCTAAGCTGCACGTTCTTTCTACTATAGCAGCTTATTCGTGTTTACTTGCGATCAGTTCGGAGTAACCAGCTAGCTCTGTGTCACCGACAATATCGATTTTCTGAAAAAAAAAAAAAAAAAAAACGTTTTCATTTCCAAGTTCGTCTTCAAGACGCTGAATATTGTCGTGAGAAAGACGTGGCATGTATTAGTCGGCACGGAATACATTACCTACACCGTGTGATATTTGTAACAGACAGACAATTCTAACGTTGTTGCAGGCTCAGTTCTCCGCTGTTGGTAGCAGCGCCATTCGCCTTGGCGCAGTATTGATGATTACCGGCGTACAGCCAGCTAGTTTGGGTGCATGCAGTTACCTGTTTGGTTCGTGTCATCACACGTTTTACCGAAGGCGCGCACTAAATCATAAGAGAAAAACGTACGTGTTTTGATATCAACAAGGAGTGTGTATTAAACTACAGTCCCATTGAAAAGTATTGACAATGCTGTACTTACGTTTCAGGAGCGAGTGAAGGGGATTATTCCGAAGTCGACATTGCCTGAGTCATGCCAGATAACACGTCGGCCATTCTGCGAGTCTGAGACTTGGCCCGCGCATACACCCACGGCTGCACGTGCGCCTCGGCAGCAGAGTTCCTGCCGCATTGCGACTTTCTCAGAAATCATTATCGATTAGTCAATGAGCAAGTGGTGTCTCAGCCGAGACAATATACTATTAAAGGTTGGTTTTCGAGGGTCGTATGTGTAGTTATAAGGAGGTGATAGCGAACAGAGTTGTAGCCCAGTTAAAGATCTAAACTCCCAACAAAAAGCTTTCTGAAGTGTGAAAAAAATTTACTGTGACTCCTTCGGCTGTGCGTAATCCAGGCAACTCTGTCACAGTTGCAAGTTTTCAGCGATTCGGGGACCCTTATAAAACCAAAGCACGAGTTTTTCGTGACATTATTTGGCTTTTGGTCAGTGAGCGAGACACATCGCTACAGTGTCTAGCGGATGTTGAGTGCTGCACGATCTTTCTCGCTCAGTGTCGAAACGCAAACTGAGCTGTGAAATCAGGCTGCCCTTGGCTTTTATTGGGGTTTCAGGGACGCTGAAAACTCTGCACCTGTGATAGAGTTGACTGTGCTTGCACGGTTGACTGTATTTTTTTTTCACAATTCGGAAAGCTTTTTGTTGGGAGCTTAGATCATTAAGTACATGATCGCAACTACGAGTAAAACTGTGAAAGGGACTAATGCTGCCATATATATATATGGTCACAGCACTGAGCAACTGAGCAGAAACGTACTCGCTGATGCGGCGACCTCACTGAGCGCTCCATTAGTGTAATAGCTGTCGTAGAATTTGAATGAATGACAGCTCGCGCAGAGGGTAAACAACACTGTGTCGAGTTAAGAGTTGTACTAATCATCAAGACAGAGTATTTAGAGAGTACAGACGCACTCAGAAGCGAAAGTGTTCCAGAACATAATACCCAGTAAGTTGGCTCAGTAAACGTGGATATAGCCAGCTTGATCTTGTGGCACAAAAAAAAAAAAAAAAAACACACTTGATTTCAAACTCTTTTTTTTAAACACGAGAGAGCGAAGTGAACACAGGGAAGAGGAATGAATCACAACAAGAAGATTCACACTCACTATCGTAAAGGAAAACAACAACAACAAGCGTCTGGAATGCGGCAAGTAATGGAAGCCAGCCGTGGGTTGATATTGATCAGACTGAAGCTAATGGGCTGTTTTCGTCTCTGTCACACTATGTGTGTGTGTGTGTGTGTGTGTGTGTGTGTGTGTGTGTGTGTGTGCCAAGACACTTGCCTTCCGGCTGGAACTTTGCCGACGCCTGAAGCTTATAACATTTTGTTCCTCGCGTGAATCACCGACACCATGACTTTGTATCCTGCGTGTAGGCTACACATAAAGACTGGCTGCTGCGGGAAAACATTTTTTTGTTTTGTTTTTCATATATTGCGTGTAAGGACGCCAACTCGATTTTCGCTACTATTGTATGTATGTATGTTTCCTTAATTTCCTACGATCGTTTCTGTGTCTTACTCCGTTATCTGAACAGAGAGAGAGAGAGAGAGAGGGGGGGGGGGGGGGGGGGGGCTTACATTTCACCCACTAAATACTCTGCCGCATTGCTACCTAATAATAATAATAATAATGGGTATTGTATTGGCGCTTTACCCAATTTCACGAATCGGCTCAAAGCGCCGCGAACTGAACCCAACACGCACGCTCACGTGAATCACACGCATTCTCCCACACACTGGACATAAACGTATTACAATCACGTGGTGCGAAGGGTCAGCTCAGCTATTTAAATTTCGGAATTTAGATTTACATTTATTTTTCAAATTTGGTAGGCTGAACATTTCCAAATCAGAGGGGGAGGAAGCCGGAGTACCCGGAGAGAACCCCCGACGATCGGCCCGAATGAACGGTGCCACATACGAGAAGGAAAAAGTCTTTGCCCCGAGTGGGACTCGAACCCCCCACCTCTCGCTTTGGTGACAAGTCTCTTAACCACTAGACCACCGACCGCCCCCAAAAAAGCTGTTTTCCAGAGACGGGGAGCGCCGGAATACCCGAATGGTAGAGCTTTGGACTTTGAATGCTCGGGTTGTGTGTTCGAATCCCGGCTGGTGACACATATCTGTGCTGGCCTTTTTTCTCGTTGCCCCGTCTTTGCCATCACCCATACGCAGTGGAAAAGGACGTTAAACTCCCAAGCGCCCACCCACTCACTCACACTGTTTTTCGATGAAAAGGGGTCCGACGTCCTACTCTAGACAACGGGCGAGAAAAATTTTTCAAGAGTATGATTGGATCCATAATTCTGTCACTATGAGCTTATAGATGCGCGTCCCACTCGGCTCATTAGTGAGACTGAAAAATATGACTGTGATGTGGTCTTCTGACGCAGTAGTTGTGCGAAGCCGGGCCAGAGCTTTGGGCTTTCCATGCTAGGGTCGTGAGTTCGAATCACGGCTTGGACCACATGATGTTATTTATGTTTGCCTGTTTCTCGTTGCCCCGTCTTTTGATAGAATCCATATTTAATGGAAAATGACGTTACACCCTCAAGCAGCCATTCATGTAATTTTATCTGTTGCGTTATGCTAATTACCTGACTACGCGCGCGCGCGCGCGCGTGCGTGTGTGTGAGTGTGGGTGTGTGTGTTTCGTCATTGCAAGGTGACTCTCGTGTGGTGTCAGTCAGACGAGATTTAAAAAAAAAACTGCTGAACCTGTTACTAATTCTGTTCCATAAAGCTGCAGAAAAAAAAAATGCGTGTACAAATAGCCTTGATATGAATACGAACTGCATTAAACATGTCTGCATTTCAGAATTTCTGTGTTTGTTTGTTTGTTTGTTTGTTTGTTTGTTTGTTTGTTTTGGACATATAGCGACAGTCGTTTTCTAACATCATATTTTATTCAGACATCGATAACACACACACACACACACACACACACACACACACACACACACACACACACACACACACACAAACACACACACACACACACACACACACACACACACACACACACACACACACACACGTCAAAGCCCCCTACCCTTTTCTCTGCCGTGTATTGAAAAAAAAAAAAAAAAAAACAGTACGTCATTCATCCTTGATATTTCAGGGGAGCCGGGATAGTAAATGGTGAAGTGTTGGACTTATAATACTCGGGTCTTGAGTTCCAATCCCGGCTGGGGACAAATATGTGTGCAGGCTTTTTTTTTTTTCTTTCTTTTTTTTTTTTTCTCGTTGCCCCGTCATATATCACCCATACGTGGTGGAAAAGGACGTTAAACTCCCAAACACCAACCCCTCGTTGATTGATCTGACAGCTTTCATTACTCTCTCTCTCTCTTTCCAACAGATTATACACTACCCTCATAAATGCTACGTAATTCAGCGCTGAAAACCTTCCACGTATCCAAACTTTTTCTTGCCCCCAAAAGTGTGTTACAAGGCATTATAAATTATTTTCGGTAATTGCATAAATAGAACATCCACACGCACACTCAAATGACTTCTAGCGGAAATGTGAAAAGTGCATTTAAGTAGGACAGATACAGAAAAACAAGGAAGATAACAATTTGCTGCTGGTGAAAGGGGTATTGAAGACATCAGTGTGATTTCAGTATCCCGGTGTGCGTGGCTGTGATAACCACCGTTTCAAATGACTAGTCCGACGGCCATAATTGTATTAGTTCTCATACTGAGGCTTCCAAGACTGGAATCATGTGAGTACTGTACTCTCTGTCTCGGAGTGTAGGGTAGGAAACTTACACCTTTTAAGAACAAATTTGATCCTATGTTTTATTACCGAAAACAGTAGAGCACAGGACCCTAATGCTGTGGTGGTCTCCGGGGGTGTTTCCTCCGTACGCGTCACCGTTTATCTTACCAGTTTCGCTACATGAGCGATACAAGCGGACTTTTTAGGGTATGCACACAGGGTGCGTGTTAGCGGGTACAACAATGCGCAGAAATCCGTTCTAAATACTGTAAGACAAGACACGCGTTGTTGACATACTGAAATTTCATCCCATTTAGAATGATACTTACTTGATAACTGCGGCCATTAGTTATGGCCGTCAATCCAAAATAACCTGTATACTGGCTATTGTTGCTTGTTGGTGACATGAATCGCGGAAAACTTTCACAAACATTGAACAGCTTAGTCTGAAAACACTTCTTTGTTGTAGTGAAGTTTCCTTGCTTGTTTGGTTGGTTAGTTGTTTGTTTATTTGTTGTTGTTTTTGTTGTTGTTGTTGTTGTGGTGGTGGTGGTGGTGGTGGTGGTGATGGTGGTGTTTTATTGTTTTTGTTTTGTTGTTGTTCTTGTTGTTCTGTTGGTTTTTGCTTTTTGCTAGCTACGACAGTTATTCATGTGGCCACGCAAGCTTTAACCAGCAGCGCAGCTGGCTACTCGCTAGCTAGCCGCTAGCTATCGCCGCTTTTGGTGTGGCCACCCACCGCTCACTGCTAAACAGCTCGCTTAAGGCCGTTCTACACGTGACAAGCGGCAAGTTGCCGCCCTTCGACTTTCCCCCCACAAGTTTGTCTGCCGCAATGCCGCTGCTTCTACACGCGGAAACCTCCGCACCACAAGTCGGCTGATTGACCTTTCGTGTGACCCTTTCAACCCTGTATTTGGAAGGGGCCTCGCGCGATTTCGCCCGGCCATGGTCGCGAGTGAATCCGAGTCAGACTCAGCTGAACATGTGAATGAAAATTCGGAGGAGGAATTAACTTTTGCAGCAGCTGCAGTTATTTTGCTGCAGAACAGGAAGAAACAGTGGATCTGGGCGAGAAAGTGGATCTTGCAGCGAGCTTCGCTTGGCGCATACGGAGGTCTTTGACGCCATTTTGTTTAATTTGGCCGCGTGACCACTACGCGGCGTGCGATTGGCCGTCCTGGCGGGGCTCCCAGGGTGCCTCGCGCGCACTTGCGAGGCGCAAGCCGAGAAAATAGAAAGCCGTTCTATCCGAAACTTGCCGCGGCAAGCCGTAGGCTGCAAGACTGTACATCTTGCTTGTACATTTGCCGTCGACTTGCGGGGGCCGCAAACCCGCTTTTGCCTTGCAAACTTGCCACGTGTAGAACGGCCCTTAAGGCCGTTCTACACGTGACAAGCGGCAAGTTGCCGCCCTTCGACTTTCCCCCCACAAGTTTGTCTGCCGCAATGCCGCTGCTTCTACACGCGGAAACCTCCGCACCACAAGTCGGCTGATTGACCTTTCGTGTGACCCTTTCAACCCTATATTTGGAAGGGGCCTCGCGCGATTTCGCCCGGCCATGGTCGCGAGTGAATCCGAGTCAGACTCAGCTGAACATGTGAATGAAAGTTCGGAGGAGGAATTAACTTTTGCAGCAGCTGCAGTTATTTTGCTGCAGAACAGGAAGAAACAGTGGATCTGGGCGAGAAAGTGGATCTTGCAGCGAGATTCGCTTGGCGCATACGGAGGTCTTTGACGCCATTTTGTTTAATTTGGCCGCGTGACCACTACGCGGCGTGCGATTGGCCGTCCTGGCGGGGCTCCCAGGGTGCCTCGCGCGCACTTGCGAGGCGCAAGCCGAGAAAATAGAAAGCCGTTCTATCCGAAACTTGCCGCGGCAAGCCGTAGGCTGCAAGACTGTACATCTTGCTTGTACATTTGCCGTCGACTTGCGGGGGCCGCAAACCCGCTTTTGCCTTGCAAACTTGCCACGTGTAGAACGGCCCTTACCGCTAACTCACAGCGCGGCTACAGCGCAGCTTGTCATCTGGACGAACCCTAAAGCTTGCGTGGCCAGATGAATAGCTGCCGTAGCTAGTTGTATGCTAGCCTGCCGCTAGCTGTGCACGGTTTGTTGTATTATCTGTTCATAGACAGAATCAAAATGGCAGAGAGGAGGTATCTCCTACTTTCAGAGTTGTCTGAATCATCGCCATATATACGGCGAGGAATTCTTTTTGATGACAGAGATTATTGGGTTCATCCCATTAACACGCAACGGGGTGTGTTTGGGTCCTGCATGTCAGAACTTAACTGTGGAAGTCTTTGACTCACCTGTCAGTCCAGTTTTCTCTGCAATTTCTGCAAACAACTTTTGGCGCACATCCCGGTTAATGAAATCTTTGTGCTGCTTTTGCCAAAGATGAGGCCTGTCTTGAACCAAAGTAATAAATTCCAAGGTTTGGTCGGCGTATGTCATTTTCAAAAGCAGCTTCTTCTGCAAGCACTGACGTTGCGAAAGAAAGACACAAAAGACGGGTTTTTGTTTGTTTGTTTGGTTGGTTTTTTTTTTTACTACTTTATTATCCCTTTCGGGAAATTCGAGCTGCCTCCCCCGATGAGCAGCCCGGCAGCCAGGAAAAACCGGTATCACATATCA
>JACVVK020000654.1:60000-142500 GCA_018292915.2 Batillaria attramentaria | reverse complement strand
TCCGATATTGAACAGTAACATGTTCGTCACCGGGACCCCGCCTGACCTGACGCTGACTGTCCGGCTGGACAATGTGAGGAAAGAGGAGGAGGGACAGTGGCGGCTGGAACTCACCAATGACGCGGGAACTGGGCATGTGGACTTTAATTTACATGTGACTGGTACGCCAATTTTGACTGGTACGCCAGTGGCACGCTTAACTTTCAAATTTCAAACTGTTTGCGAAAAAAAAATAAAAAAAACCGGAGAGGTGCTCATTGAACATAACAATTATAGAGACAACTCAATTCAGTTCCCCTAACATTCAGTGACTTTTTCACTAATAATTTCTCTTCCTAATGCTGTTTTTCATATTCTTACCCGTAAGAATAAAAATCTGTGTAAATCAAGATATTGTCCCAATATTACCAGTAATCGAATTTCCTAAAAAATCACAACACATTTCGAGGCCCCTGAAAATCTGTATGTGTTTTGGATCCTGCCTATATAAAAAAATCTCTGTTTTCTGGCGAAACACACAATACTATCCTGGTTCATTTTTTAGATTCAAAAGAAACCGAGATGACCGGAGTGACCTTTGAACTCTTCATCGCTGTTGTCAGCACTCTTGGGATCTTCGCCTTCATCGCAAGTGTGATTGCAGGGACATACAATATTCACAAACGAAAGTTACAAGGTAACCATCATATATAGATTTCTTTGTACTCTATTGTTTATGATTGTACGCGCTTTCTTTCGTATTTTGCAGTTGAATTCCTTAAAAAAAAATTGAGTTGAGTACAGACAGCTTCTAAGGCTGTAAGGAAAAGTGTGTTGAATTTATATGGAGGCTACAAACATGTAGGGGAAAAAAGAAAACCTTTACGTTTAGACAAGGAAAATACACTTACAACGTTTCGGCGCATAACCTTTCTCGGAAGTAGCCGCGAAATAATAATAATAATAATAATAAATTGTTCTTGTATGGCGCAGAAAGTCTGCCCAAGAGCCGGAGCACTCAGTGCGCGCTACACACACACACACACACACACACACACACACACACAGACCGACGGACACACACACACACACACACACACACACACACACACACACACACACACACACACGGCGGACGTAGGATACAGGGGAGGATACAGTAAAAAATTTAGTTGAAAGCTTGCCGAAACAGATAGGTTTTAAGGTGTGCCTTGAACTGTGACAGAGTAGGGAGATTCCTAAGTGAGACGGGCAGAGAGTTCCAGATTTGGGGAGCAGAGTAACTGAAGGAACGTTGGCCATAAGTTTTCAGACTGACACGGGGTATTTTTAATAGTTTCTCAGAAGACGAGCGAAGTGAACGGGATGTTTCATACGTAGTGAGCTTCTCTGTGAGGTACTTCTCTGTGAGGTACTTAGTTGCTTGCGCGGCGTTAAGCACTAACTAACTAACTAACTAACTAACTAACTAACTTTCGCGGAAGCGTGTGTGTTACTGTCCTTAGCTGCAAGTTTTCTTTTTTAACCTTTTCCGCAGCTTCAGTGAGTTTCTTTCATTTTGGAGTCAGTTTCCTCTTCTCTTCAGGTGTAGGAAGTGGCGAGTCAGATGAAGTGGACAGAGAGGTTCCAGCCGATCCTCCGATGGAGGCACCAAGAGAAGTTGACCATGACGACGAGGGCAACAGCGCTTCCAACGTCGAAACCAACTTCTACTGGGAAATTCCTGATGAACCTCCACCATCTCCAGGTGTGTGTGTGTGTGTGTGTGTGTGTGTGTGTGTGTGTGTGTGTGTGTGAGAGAGAGAGAGAGAGAGAGAGAGAGAGAGAGAGAGAGAGAGAGAGATAGAGAGAGAGAGTAGTTTGATACTGACTTACAGCAAACCTTGCACTTTTTTCTCAGCTGTACCTAAGCCGTGTTTGAGGCCAGCGTTACCCGACAACTACCTGCACCCGTCGGTGTCCACAGCAGTAAAGGACGGTGCAGATGACACCAGCAATATGACGCCATTCTACGAGAACAGCGTTTTGCGCTCAGTTGGAGCGGCGGTGAAGAAGACACATCCTGCAGCCTCGCCCAGTGTCCAGGAGCAACACGTCCCAGATAAGTCTTGCGGTGATGTCAGTCAAGCCATGGCGTCACCGCGGATGACGACGGTGAGCAAGCTGTCCTCTCTGCCACACAATGCACGTAAGCCTCAAGCATCGTCATCATCTACAGATTGGGAAGACACTGTATCTCATGGAGATGTCATGGGAACCGACGAGGCAACCATCATGCCTGTGATGGATCAAGAAGATGACGATATGGCAACACAGTCTGGTGCTTCACACGGTTACACCCCCATGTCGCGCAGACTGCCTCAGACCACCCAGATCACCAGCGACTATGTTCCAATGCATCGTAAACACGTTGGAAAGCCACACAAGAAAGTTCAAAACCCAAGTGAACTTATCCCACTCAGAGAAAGAGACACCAGAGTCTCACCTCGGGTCTCTGACGAAGCCAGCGGTTATATGCCCATGTCCCGTAAAGCTGCTACGTGTCTGCGGAAGGAAGCTGAGAAGTCCTGTGATGGAGAACCTATACCTTTGTCTCGTTTGCGGGTTAAGTATCAACCAAAGGATGAGCAGAAGGTCAGTGACAGTGAAATGTCGCTTCAGAGAGAAAAGAAAACTCCAGCAGATGATTACCTGACAGCCACGGCATCGCGAACGGTCACTGGTGGGACAGAAACAGTATGAAACAACATTCCAATTTACGAGAACAGTCCGACTTTGTGAACATGAAGACGCCTGAAAGTTGAACTTTGCAAACTAGATGTGTCTAGCGTCGGTTAAGTTTAGTTAACTTTCAGTCGTGATGTTTTTTTTTTTTTGTTTTTTTTTTGTAAAGTGTATATATACCACGGTATCTGTACGATCGTGTTTCGACGTTTGTACGGTGATATTTTGTGCAGTTTCAAGCTGGCATTGATATTCACCCACTCTGTATGATAATAACGTCAGTTTCGGAAATTGACCTTTGACCTCAGGCTGGTTAAATGATTGTACATTAGTATTAAAAACATACATGTATTACACGAGAAGTACTGCTTTGAATGAACTACTTGAATTGTTTTGTATTTTGTAAAACTGTCTAACGCCCGATGAGCACACTGTCTCTTTCTTCCAGATTTTTTTTTTGAAAAGTCCCTTGTTTCCAGAAAAAGTGACTAGCTTCACCAACAAGGGTATAAGAACTTTCGTACAGAAGATGATAAGGAAGTGACTGAGTTACTCATTTCGGTGTGAGATAAATGGGGTTTGTAAACTTCGCGTGACGAGGAAATAATTTGAAAGGGTTGAGTGATAATTATGCAAAATTGAAAGGACTTCCTTGCAGCTCAGGCAAACAAACAGTTCTTGATAATAATTTTTATTCCCTGTAATGCAGAATTTAAAGTGTCCCTGAACACCCATTTCACTCACCCAAACTGTATAAGTTTTCTATAATACATTGTTAGAAGAGCCTAAATGCATACGCGCTGCAGTATTTGGCGGCGCAGAAAACGTTTTATCGGGTTTCAAACACCAGTACATCGGTACCGCGTGGGCGCAGGCCTCGAAAAACCAGCATCGCTTACGCGCCCCTCGCGTGACGTCATCAGGGCATCGGCCGCGCAGCGTTGCGAGAACAAAGGGCGATCGCGATGCGTGCAGCCAAGCGTGCCGCGTGCTAGTAGCTAAACACTTGAAAGAGCTCCGTGATAACAGACCAAAAGTAGCATCGTTTCATTGCAATGGGAAAGATTTGCGCCGTGTTCGGTTATGCCGCAAATTCTGCAGGGAAAAGTGGTGTTAGCACTTTCGCTTTCCCGCGGCAGAGACACTGACCGGAGAGAAGACGAGCGTGGATCAATTTTGTCAAAACTACTGTTGTAGAGATCGCGAAAAGTCACTGCATTTCGATGGAAATTTCTAGACCATCCCAGAACATGCGAGTGCAGTAACGTCAGCAGATTACGAAACCTCGGAAAGATTCCGTACTTGCCAGTATGTTACAGAATGTTCTAGATCTGACCTGTTAGTATATAAGCAGCACTGCACAGCGTTCTGGGTTCTTCCTCTTTCATGAGTTTGTTCTTGCGCATCTTCTGTTAATAAAGTATTGGAGTTCCAGCCTGTTGTATCCCGTGTCTTCTCTGCGAGTGCACCGAGAGAGCGACATAGCAGGAGAAAAATACAACAGAAATATTTGGCGTCGCCGACAGGATTCGACATTGATCTACCTACGAAGGGACAGTACTCTCCAGTACTCAAGAAACTCCAACTACAGAAGTTGCACCCCTTCAACTGTTGCAGCAGCGAAAATTGACGACTGACAATGGCAGAGACAGCGGAGCTGATAAAATTGCTTAGAGAGCAATTAGAACAGCAGAAGGAACAGATGAAGATTCAAATGGAACAGCAGAAGGAACAGATGAAGATTCAGAAGGAACAGATGAAGATTCAAATGGAACAGCAGACGGAACAAATGGAACAGCAGAAGGAACAAATGGAACAGCAGAAGGAACAGATGAAGGAACAGATGAGAATTCAAGCAAAGCAGCATGAAGAAGAATTAGCAGTCCAAAGAGAGCAGATGGGTGCGTTGATGAAGATGATTCAAGTTCAGACACCGACTGGGGATTCCAGCGCAAGTACCCGTCCTCACACTTCTACTGTCTCGACCGCCGCTATTCCACCTTTCGCTGCCTTTGATTCCACTTCAGAACTGTGGCCTGACTACTGGTCAAGGTTCTGCACATTTCTTGTCGCCAACGCCGTTCCTGACGACCGCAAGGCTCAAGTCTTCCTCACTAATCAGACTCCGGCTGTCTACAAGCAACTGGCAAATCTGGCTGCTCAACAGAATCCAAAAACGGACATCAACAGTCTGACGATGGACCAAATCGTCAAGTTCATGAAAGAACAATTTGACCCAAAACTGTTCATAGTGCGAGAACGTTTCAAGTTCTGGAGCAACATGGAACGGAAGCCAGGCGAAACACTCCAGGAGCTGGCAGCCCGTATACGTCAAGACGCGGCTACCTGTGACTTTCCTTCGATCCAAGATCCACAAGATGAAGCTCTTAGGCAGAGATTCATATGTTCTGTCAACAACGAAGCTGTCTTGAAGGCTCTTTTCAAGGTCAAGGATACCGAGTTGGATTTTGCCAAGGCTGTCAAGATCGCCATAGAGACTGAAGACGCGGCAAAGGTGGCCAAGGAAACTGTCTACGGTTCCAAGCCCAGACCGGTCAACAAAGTCAAGATGAACAACAAAGGGGGTCGACCAAAGAACCACCAGCAGTCTAACTCCACGACCAGCGATTCAGCAAAGTGCTACAGGTGTGGAAAGTCTCATAGAGCAACAGACTGCTACTACAAAGACTCCAAATGCAACTACTGTCAGAAGATAGGACATTTGGAGGCTGTTTGCAGGAAAAAACTGCATCAACAGCAGCAAGGGGGACGACATTCTGCAAAATCTTCAGTGAAAAGTATCACAAAAGCAGAGCTCGTCAAAGCCATCCTCGGCGAAATTCCCCAAGATACTCCTAGGTTGGACGTTCCAGTCACAATCCAGGATCAACAGTTCACGATGGAGCTGGACACCGCAACCACGGGAAATTTTGTTTCTGTGCCAGTCTGGAAACAACTGGGAAAACCGAAGCTGGATGACGTCACACATCGGTACGAGTCTGCCAGCAAGCACGACCTACCCGTGTTGGGCACCTTCATGGGCCAGACTAAGGACCCAGTGACTGGTAAACAGAGCTCCATTCCCTACATCGTCACCAAGATCCCTGATCTCAACCTACTTGGACGAAACGCGATCCAGGCTCTGGGAATTTCAGTGGACAATGCCCTTGGACTGAAGAGCATAGAGAGTCAAGTCAAGAGCGAGGGTGCAAAAGAATCGCATCCGAAGACCTCCAGCACAACTTATGCTTCTCTTCAAAAGGATTGCCACACTCTCTGCGACAAGTTCCCAGATCTCTTCAAGGAAGAATTGGGATGTCTGAAGGATTTTGAGCTGGAAGTAAAGTTCAAGTCCGACGCGAAGCCGGTTTTTCACAAGGCAAGGCCGGTTCCGTTCGCTCTTCGTGATGACCTGACGAAAGGCTACGAAGAAGGCATCGCCAAAGGAGTCTGGAAGCCAGTCCAGTTCAACGACTATGGAACACCAGTTGTTCCAATTCGTAAGACAAACAGTGCAGGCGACCTGAAGCCAAAACTGCGGATCTGTGGTGACTACTCAGTTGGGATCAACGATCAACTTGCTGATAACCATCACCCAATGCCTCTCCCAGAGGAACTGATGCAAAAGCTGGGAGGAGGATTCGGTTACACAAAGATCGACCTCGCTGATGCCTACAACCAGATCAAGCTGGCACCAGAAAGTCAGCGCAGACTAGCCCTCAGCACTCACCGTGGGGTACTTCTGCAACAACGACTACCTTTCGGAATCAAGTCAGCACCTGGTTATTTTCAGGAGATCATGGAAAATCTCACCAGTGATCTGCCTGGAGTTGCCGTCTTCCAAGATGACATACTCACCAGCGGGAAGGATGCCAAAGATCATCTGAGCAATCTGGAACGACTACTCACGCGTCTGAACGACAAAGGACTCAGATGCCGTCGTGAAAAATGCCTGTTTGCTCAACCCAGTGTGGAATACCTTGGACACACTCTATCGGCTGAAGGAATCTCCAAAGGATCCAAAGTCGAGGCAGTCTTGAAGATGCCGCCACCTACGGATGTCTCAAGCTTGAAGTCTTTTCTGGGCTCAGTACAATTCTACGGGAAATTCATCCCAAACCTGGCTACTATGGCAGAGCCACTCTACCGCCTGACAAAGAAGGCAAGTCCCTGGAAGTGGGGAGAAGAGGAACAAGCAGCTTTTGAACAGCTGAAGAATGTGCTTTCCTCTGATCAAGTCCTTGTACACTTCGACCCAGATAAGCCTGTGGGGCTGGCTTGTGACGCATCCAACGTTGGAATTGGAGCAGTACTGTTTCATCGCTATCCGGATGGAAGCGAGCGCCCAATTGCCAATGTGTCCAAGACTCTTACAGCTGCAGAAAGAAACTACAGCCAAATCCACAAGGGAGCCCTAGCCATCATCTATGGTTTGCGGAAATTCTACCAGTATCTGTACGGACGACAGTTCATACTGGTGACTGATCACAAGCCCCTGACGGCGCTGTTCGGACCAAAGAAAGGGACACCACTTCTTGCAGCTAACAGACTAGCTCGGTGGGCCCTATGGCTGAACCAGTTCGACTACACGATCGAGTACCGGAAAACTGCAGATCACGGCAATGCAGATGCCCTCAGTCGCTTGCCTTCAGGAGACGACATCGACTTTGACAGGGAGGAGAGTGGGGAAGACACGGACATGGTGTGCGCCATCCGAGTTCTCAGTCTTCAAGTCAAACCTTTCGACGCCAACATCCTTCGTCAAGAGTCAGGCAAAGATCCAGTGATAGCTACAGTGATGCGCTACGTGCGCGAAGGGTGGCCGCTGAAGCACGCTGAGATCAACGAAGAAGTCAAAAAGTTCCAGAAGTTGTCAGATTCTCTCAGTACCTGCCACGGATGCCTCATCTATGGTACAAGAGTTGTGATTCCACAAAGCCTGCAGCCCAAGATCCTTGATCTTCTGCACATCGGACACTTCGGCATGGAACGCATGAAGCAGTTGGCAAGAACTGCAGTATACTGGCCCGGTATCGACGCTGCAATAGAGATAACGAGTCGACGATGTGACTCATGCGGCGAACATCAAAACAAGCCATCCAAACCACCAGTTCATCCCTGGATGTTACCAGAGAAGCCATGGAGCCGAGTTCACGTGGACCACGCCATCAACTTCATGGGCACCAACTGGCTGGTGATCACGGATGCTTACTCAAAGTACCCATGCATCCACCCAACGTCATCCACGTCCACTAGAGCTACTCTAGACTTGCTGGAAGAAGACTTCGCTCACTTCGGATACCCACACACGTTGGTCTCCGACAATGCAACCACCTTTGTTTCTGAAGAGTTCCAGAGCTGGTGCAAGGAACGTGGGATCACGCACCTGACAGGAGCGCCCTATCATCCTGCTACCAATGGAGCTGCAGAACGGCTGGTGCAGACTTTCAAGCAAGCTCTCAGGAAGTCTTCTCTGCCCCCGAAACGAGCACTTCAAGAGTTTCTTATGCAGTACCGGAGAATGCCGACATCCTGCGGATTCTCTCCGAGTGAACTCTTGATGTCCAGGCAGATTCGGACATAGATCGACACTTTGCTTCCCTCGCCAGCACACATAGCTCAGGGCAAGCAATCCAAGGAGGCATCTAAAACTCAGGTGACTCCGGACCCTGGAGGTGTCGCCAAGGTGACCACGCAATACAAGGCTGGAGATCCAGTATACGCACTGTACTATGGACCTCACCATGGCAAACAGCCCAGATGGGTACCAGCAGTGGTCAAGAAGTCTACGGGTACTCGCTGCTTCAACGTCAAGGTAGTTCCTCGTGGCCCAGTTTGGAGACGACACTGGGAACAGTTGCGCCCACGTTACGCTTCTGAAGAGGACAACGAACCTGGTGATTCAGCAGAAGCCTCTGAGCTCCCGATCGACCATCCCATGGAGATTCTGGAGAACGTGCCAGCGACACAGAACCAGAGCAGACCACGACTGCCCAGGACCAAGCCACCTGTTCCTGAGTATGGTCCAGACAACCCCAGACGATCCAAAAGAACACCAAAACCCAGAGACAGACTTTGTTGTTGAAGTTTGTTGTGAAACAACAATTTTGGTAGGGAGGTGTTGTAGAGATCGCGAAAAGTCACTGCATTTCGATGGAAATTTCTAGACCATCCCAGAACATGCGAGTGCAGTAACGTCAGCAGATTACGAAACCTCGGAAAGATTCCGTACTTGCCAGTATGTTACAGAATGTTCTAGATCTGACCTGTTAGTATATAAGCAGCACTGCACAGCGTTCTGGGTTCTTCCTCTTTCATGAGTTTGTTCTTGCGCATCTTCTGTTAATAAAGTATTGGAGTTCCAGCCTGTTGTATCCCGTGTCTTCTCTGCGAGTGCACCGAGAGAGCGACATAGCAGGAGAAAAATACAACAACTACCCGAAAGAATGTTGGCTGAACCAAATCATAAACAAGCATCAGGGCTACAACCGCCTCTTTCCGGCCAAGATATTTGCATGGGCAGTTGGAGGAGGATGACAGAACTGAACCAAATCATAAACAAGCATCAGGGCTACAACCACCTCATGGGCAGCTGGAGGAGGATGGCAGAACTAAGGACTGGTTCACAGCAGGCTAGTATTTCCAGTCATGAAAATTGAAATAGAACTTGGAGAGATCCCCAAATGGAAATTTCTAAAGTTTGAGTCATACTACAAGTCACATGAGCTTCACATAATAAATATATGCAAATGTAAAGCTTTCAGTTCTAGATATTCTGCTGTTAGTACTATTGTTGATAATTAGACTTACACAGTGTACAGCATGTACGGTTATTTAAAAACAAAAAACAAACAAAAAACCTTGCTGAGTCATGGAAAGAAGACATTCATTTTTTTTTTCTACCCGCACTTTTGCAGACTTGGCTGAATTCCTGGCTATGAGCAGCATCCTTGACAACCGCTTTCTCAGAAAAAGCACACCGACGTTGTCCCCACTGCACCAAACATCAGCCCTGGAATCCTTCCACCTCTTAATACTCAGGTTTTGCCCTAAACACACAGCATTTTCCTATTTGCTCACACCCACTGTAAAGCCATATTACACATACTCATGATATCAAGAGTGAAAAAATCAAATACCTCTTTGGAAAATGTGGGTGTGGTCTTTCAACTTTGTGTCCTTCTGAGACAAGAGACACTTTCAAGAGTATGTTTAAATGTGATGTGGTTTCCCAGTCTCCCCCCCCCCCCCCCCAAAACAAAAACAAAAAAGAGAGAGAGAGAGAGAGAGGAACTGCATTGTATATTTTGTTTGAATTGTCCTTTCAGTTTACTGTTCCAGACTGGTGAAGGAACTCTTTGCCCAATATTCTGCTGGCCCGGCACTGATATATGAATCAATGCCAGACCGTTTCAAGAAGCCAGATCCACTGTCGGCTTTCCACTATCACCCAACATCTACAGAAGCCATGGCTACCTCTCCCAATAAGTTAGAGACTGAACTGTCACCAGTCATCCTGCTTGCTGTGATTGCCAGGAGTGCATACCTGCATTCCGAATAAATATGTCCCAGCAGATTTGGTAGTTCTCATGGAATTGTGTGTTTTTCATACATGTATAATATTTAACAAATGTAACACTGAAATTCAAAATTTACATAATTCAAAGTTCTTCTCATCTAGTTGGGAAGTGTGGTCAGGATCCTCTCACTCACTCTCATATTATCAATGATGAAGGAATGCATTCATGAGTATGTGTGTGTCATAAATACTGGGTTTAGAATTTGCGATAAATCTAGTTTCCCAGGTAAATTTTCAGTTTTTTGTTGTTGGTTTTTTTTTTTTTTTTTTTACTGCGAAGAAAGATAGCAGTGAGGTAAACAGGCACAATCCACAAATACATGTAGGTCTGCAGCAGTGTACACCACCATTCATGCCCAGTGTGCAAAGCATGCAAATATCTTACTTGAATAAGAAATGTCCCAAACACTAAAGATTTTCAAATCACATTTATTTTGTGTACATTCATCACAAGGTGGGGTACTAAAAACCCTGAAAGTTTTCGCTTTGGAAGGCCTCCCTGATGGCCTTCAGGGCACAGGATGGGACTGGCACCCGAATTGTCCGGCCCAATACTCCATGGCAACATGTATCGATACTTCCTGAAACGAAATAAGAACCTGATACAATTCACACTCAACCACCTGTGGTTCACTTCCAGGATTGAATGAACCATGTGGCATGACAATAACAGTTCATTAATTTCATGATCCGCAGATTTTAAAGAAATGGGCCTTTAAACTAATAATATGGAACGATTTGACACTTGAGCTCCTGAGCCCTTCACTCTAATGATGTTGTTGTGGATGGGTCAATTCATGAATTTGAGAATTATTCTGAAGGGTCATTGTCATTAACTCACTCTTTTTGTGACTTATCCATGGTGCCTTGTTCCTGCTTGTATTGGTAGTAAGCTGTCTCCATGACATCAGGCTGCAGGCAAACATGGAAAAAATCCAAGGAGCTCAGTAATGCAGGCCTCAGTCCCAGTCCCTTGTGACCTGTAATACATGTAATAAGGTTTTGTAAACATGCATGTATGTCACAAACTTTTCAGGAATTACATACTACATGGCAGTAAAATATACACCAGGGTGGGGCTAAATGCTTAGCGTGAATAGATTTGCTAAGTGGTTTGATAAGCACAATGTACAGGTTTCCTGACAGGTCCCTCAAAAATGATGAAATATTTACTCATAAGTAACACTGTGGCACTGCCTAGTATTGGGAAGTAGATGACATGCACATGCTAATCCTCAAATAAAATAACAAATGCCCCTCCACAACTACCTAAATGCAGTGAATGAAACCAACCTTTACCTAGACCATTCCTTTGGATAGGTCAACCTTGCAGGGAAGCCAGACAGGCCCATAAAACATATATTTTATCCAATTCTTAGCACAGTAGTGCCGTACAAAGTAATCTGTATGTTTTATCACTATTACCTCTGAAACTAACACGAGAAACTCTGCACACCCCCCCCCCCCTCCCGCGCCCATGTCAATATCATATTGAATCTGCCAAATTCTAACGTACGAAACAATTACATTCAATGATTCATCACCTCAACATGACATGTTAGAGTGTACTGATTGTGAGCTCTGAGCACATTAAATCTATATCAATGCAGTGGCACTGTAACATAAAACAACTGCCATGTTGTACCTCTGTTTCTCTGCCTCGTCCCAAATGCGAGGCAATTCGCAAAACTTTTCTCCCTCTATGGTCCATACCCTGCAGTGTAGACAGGCACACCTGTGAACAGAAAGGAATGCAAATCAGGTGGTCTTTACTTTATTACTAAAGTCTTATGCGCTCGTCGCGAGTGATAGCAAAATAGCTCTTGAGATGAGCAGATCGCAGTGGTTGAACACAGTCTAACAGTTTCCACAACTGCCATTTTAGTGAAGACTGATGATACATTCTGAACGAAAGTCGGTCAAAACAACACATGTTCGGAAGAGGGGCGAAGGGGGGTGAACAGGCTAGGTAAAACGAAACACTGATCGATCCAAAGTACTAACCAGTCGGCCGTTCCGGACAAGGAACCTCCTACAATCGGTTCGTCGCTTTATCCTCAACTGCTTCGAGCGCACGATGTCTTTGTGGCTCGAATTGATACGGCAGAGCGATTCTGCTACTTGCGTCCGCGTCGGCCATTGCTGTGTAACCCTGATGACGTCATCTCCAGCTTCAGCTGTTTCCGCCGCGTGCTCAGCCTTTTGCGCGAACCGGGCGCGTGTCGTCTGCTACAGCGGTGCATTTAAGGCGGATTAACGGCTTCATGTGCGGGTTTCGAACATGCAAAGAACGGCATTGGACTAAGAAATAGCCAACCTTTCCGCCGTAAAATTTTCAAAATGGGGGTTCAGGGACACTTTAATGTACTTGCATCTTTAAAACAAACTGTCTGTATAAGCACTATTTATTTCCCCGAGTCCCAACGAAGTTTGCTTTTGCCTCTAGTGTCTATCGTAACACATAGAATAATCATGACTAATTATTGACTGATGATAAATATCTGGTAAAATGGGGAAATACTGCTTTCAGTGAAATATCTTGCTTTTTTGTGTTTGCTGAAGGTCATATGTCCGTTGTAAACAACCAACAAATAACAAATTCAAAATCTTGCATGTAAATGCTAAATGTGCTTAGAGGCTTCAGTCTTCACAATGCTAATCCTGATATCTATTTCTACAGCCACTCTATGTACACATTTCTCATGTGTGATAAAATGTAAAATATTAACCCCAGTCAAAGTTAGAACTGGTCTACTTTGACGGTTCGGATAATGTGCATATTGTTTAGTGTCCTTTGAGTCTTACGTCCTCTTTGTCTTTCTTCTTTCGTGCCTTTTCTTCAATTCTGCTCAATCTGCGTCCGAATTTTTATACATTCTTTTATTAATGCATTGTTATTATCCCTATTGTTGGTTGTTGTGCTTGCTGGTAGTGGCGCGCGCGCGCGCGCGCGCGTGTGTGTGTGTGTGTGTGTGTGTGTGTGTGTGTGTGTGTGTGTGTGTGTGTGTGCTCATACGTTTCTTTAGTACACGTTCTTTTTGTTTTACATGTATTGTGTGTGTTTTAGTTTATAGTTATGTGGCAAACATTCTCTACGTGTTTGTGAAAGGACCCCACAGAAGGACGACAAAGTCACCCAGCCACTTCTGAGAAAATCTGACGTGGGGTTAGTTTCAGTTTTAGTGACTTTTTTCCTTTTCTTTTTGACTTAAATGTCCATGATTCCAATGTCACATTTTACCAGCCGTATTCTCAGAATGGCCGCTTTTCACGATACAATTTTCAGGTAACATATCTCAGACCTGCACCAAGCTACGGGAATGCTTTATGTAAAACAAGCTCAATTTTCTGCACTTTTCAGAAATACCAATCACACTTTGTCTCCCTTCTGTAGGTTTCCATCACCTGTGGAACATGCAATGAGCTTGGTTCATGGAAACAAAACGATATAGTGGATGTAAGACAACAACAGACTATAAGTGTGTGTACTTTGTGTAATATACTGCGAAACCTAAAGGCGAAGAAAAAAAAACAGTGTGGTATTTTGTGGAATGAAGACTCTCTGCACTCGTCATTCAGTTAACACCATGGGCACTCCAAAGTCGTTTTAGCAAAATCGCACTCACGCTGAAACTTACTGAAAATAAAAACACGATTCCAATTCAGTTCAAAAACACTTTATTGTATGCTTCAAAAGGTAACGTTGAAAACTAAAGATTGTCTTTAGACCCATGCTGTTGCTCCGTTCATTAAAAGATAATATCAAGTCAAATACACACACACACACACACACACACACACACACACACACACACACACACACACACAAAAGAATGTATGACAAGATAAAATCCCGTTTAATAGCGAAACAAAGAAGTGAGATACAACTATCGGTGACATCACAGTTTTGCAAATGTCAAACTAATATTGATGATAATGCGTCCTCTCATGCAGTCCTCGTATGCAAAATAATTGAAGAAATATAAAGTCAAAAGAAAATGAAAGTTTACATTACTGTCCGTATACACATACATTACTGTCCGTATACACAATTATCTGTCAATCGAAAGCTGTACATATTATCACAGTCATAGATTAATAGGCAAAGACATTCATATTGTGTCTAAGGTTGCAGTCGCCAACGTTTAGATAACACTTTATGTAGCTGTTATGATGTGAAGCGTTGGGTTGCGACCATGATCGACTGGCATACACGCTTACTCGCCCTCACACATACAAAAATCCACACAAAGGTCATCCGGAATGCTTCCAAAAATATTATTTACAAGTGACTTTAATCAAAACTAGATACCCAACCCACATACATATAAACTTATACATCCACTAATTAAATCAGGCCCTTAGTAGACACGGGGGATGAAAACGATGAGATCCAGCGCAGACACATCGTGCTCCTCCTCCAAGAACGTACGCTTGGTAGCCCACAGTGACACACTGAGCGCATAACCACACCGTACAACAGCGCGGACGAAGTTGCACCTCATCAGGAAAGCGAGTAACTGTAATGACCCATACTGGTCACGAACTCAGCGGCTCCAAATGCGTCAACAGCTACCCAAAAAGCCTAGTCATGCTAGGCTGTTTATCACACAGTTTTTATGCCCGCCTGGCCTACGGCCCTCTGTGACATAGCTTTCGCTGGGCGGAGTGTTCCTCGCGTCTACGCGATCAGGCGACAACTTACTACAAAACTGAGTTTTCTCAGCATTTGCACTAGTGAGTAACCCACGTGCAACACAATCTGAAGGGTGTTATAGTACACACAGAACCGGTGCCTTTTGTTTTTGCATGACTCTCGCTTGACACACAACACAGCCACTCACATACTCATACAGTCCTCTGTACATGTCAGTCCAAAAATACTTTCGCTGTATAGTGTCATACGTCTTGTCAATACCCATGTGACCATTCTCGTCATGGTACTGCCGTACCACAAACGAAATGAGGTGTTCAGGTATGACTAACCGTGCTCTCGGTTCGTCATCCTGATTGGAGAGGAAGTAGAGAACATCATCTATGACCATGTACCTCTTACGTATCATCTTGGGAGCATTTTCCTGTTGCATCTGTTTCCTTATCTGCACTAGATTTGGGTCTTTGTCCTGTTCCACTTTCATGTCAAACTCAGCAAGCTCGATTTTGTCCAACTTTTCCCTCGGTTCTCCTGACGGCTGGAAACTAGCAAAATCCTTTGGAGTGAATTCATTGGAGTTGACCACACCTATTTCAAATGAGTTATCGCTAACCTCTTTCACCTGCTCTGCCTCTTCCTGTGAACTTTGACAAACCAAACCCTCCGGCATTCTGGACAGCAAATCCGCTAATACATTGGTAGGCCCTGGAATGTACTCGATGGTATAGTTGTATCCAGCGATCCCTAATGCCCACATCTGTATCTTCTTATTTTGCATTGGAGAGTTCAGTAAGTACTTCAGAGGCCTGTGATCAGTACAGATCTTGAACTGTGCATTGTGCAGGTAATGGTCTAGTTTCTGTAGAGCGTAATGAATGGCGAACGCTTCTTTTTCTATGGTTGACCATTTCTTCTGACTCTCGCTCAGCTTATGGGAAAGGAAATAGATTGGTTTCTCTTCCCCATCACACTCCTGTGTAAGGCATGCCCCTATACACGAATCACTGGCGTCCGTGTACAGCACGTACGGTTTGCTAGTATCAGGGTAAGCCAGCAGTGGCACAACAGACAAGCTCTCCTTCAAGAAATCAAAGGCTCGCTGACACTCCGCGCTCCACTGGAAGCGGGGCGTACTTCTTTGTAAGGGCAATGATGGGTTCAGCTATCTTGGAGAAATTTGGAAGAAATCTGCGATAATAGCTTACCATTCCTACGAAGCTTCGCACTTCCCTCACAGTAGTGGGTGCGGGCATGTCTCTAATGGCCTTTACTTTCTCTTGGTCGGGCTTGACCCCATCCTTACCAACTACGAATCCCAAGTAATTGATTTCTTCTCTCATGAATTGACACTTTTTCAGTTTCAGTCTCAAATCATGCTGGGTTAGCCTGTCGAACACTCGGTCAAGATGCTCGAAGTGTTCCTCTAGAGTCTCAGAAAAAATCAAGATGTCATCAATGTATGCTATGGCGAATCTTTCGAAACCACATAGCACAGTATTCATCAACAACATGAACACACTGGGCGCGTTGGTAAGACCGAACGGCATGACGTTGAACTCAAAGAGACCCTTGTGACAAGCAAATGCTGTCTTCTCTTTATCTTTCTCCGCCATCTTTACCTGCCAATAACCACTCTTCAGGTCTAGACTGGTAAAGTAATTCGCTTTCCCCAGCAAGGAAAGTAGATCGTCAATCAATGGAAGCGGGTATGAGTTTCTCTTGGTAACCTCATTGAGCTTGCGATAGTCTACACAAAGACGCTTGGATCCATCTTTCTTTGATACTACCACTAAGCTGGAACACCAAGGTGACTGTGACCTTTGAATGACTCTTGCCTTCAACATCTCATCTCATCTAGTGCTTTATCTACTACCTCCCTATCCTGTAAAGGAACCCTGTATGGACGCAGTTTGATCGGTGCGTGATCGCCAGTGTCGATGGTGCATTCGACAGTACTGGTCTGTCCCAGATCCAAATCGCTACTCGCGAACAGATGTTGCTTACTCTGGACCAATTTCACCATTCGATCCCTGTGCTCCTCAGGTGCGTCAATCTCTGAAATTCAGGTCCTGCTACCGTCTGTGTTATAGTACACACAGAACGTACGCAGTCGCCCGACAGAAATGATCAGCACACAAAGAATGGTACTCTTTTCGTAGTGGTGCCACTATCTTTTTGGAGGTGGCCTAAAACCGGCCGTGGCATCCACCTTTAATTGTGATAGTCTAGAATTTTTCGTTAATACAATTTCCTAACAACATGACACAGCAGCCTAGCACTCCCCAGCGCTATTCGCCGAAGAGTCTTGTCTTGGTGGTTCAGTCCGACATAGGTTTCTGCTGGTCTCTCTCCTCCTCCTGTTGTGATGTGTTCCCCCTGGCCTGAATGTCCATCACATATATAGGTCCCGGCAGTCCGCAGGTCCTCACGAACTGCCAATCCGACCATCGGTCAAGGTAATCACATAAATCGGTCGTCAATTCAGACTGACCACATAGCATAAGCGAGATTCATCTATGTATACGAGGGTTGTTCAACGAGAATTGGAAAATGGCATGTAAACGTGACTTCTAAGCAAGATACAGAAAATATATTTATACCACAAGAAAATTCAGCCTTTCCTTTATTCACAAGCAAAAAAGAAATCCGATGCGATGACGCATTTAAGAGTATGACGTCATTGAAAAAGTATACAAAACAGCTGAGCCTGAAAAATATGGAGGGCACGAAGGAGCAATGCCGTTTCTACATTTTCACAAGGCTGAAGCTCGGAGACAAACCGAAGAAAATCCACGATGATTTACAGGCAGTCTATGGGGCCAATTGTGTTCCATATAGCACAATGTACAAATGGATTCAAGCATTTCAAGCTGAGGAATCGAGCAGTAAACCAGGTATGGGTCCAGCACGACCTTTTCCAGCTCGGAACGAGCAAAACATTGCCCTTGTAGAGAGACTGGTTGCTTAAGATCCACATTCAGCTATCAGAGAATTGAGCGAGGCATCTAGCGTCTCTGTTGGTACCATTCACAGCATCTTACATGAAGATCTTCACATGCGAAAACTGGCTGCCCGATGGGTACGTCATCTTTTAAGTGAAGATCAGAAGAAACGGCGAGTTGAATGTTCGCGTCAGTTGTTGGATGACTTTGAACCGAATGGACCAAAACGGCTGTGTGATATAGTCACTGGTGATGAAACATGGCTCTGGTTTTATGGCATCCCCAACAAGCGTTGCAACAGGGCGTGGGTAGGTCCTGATGGCGATCGACCAGTTGTGTTGAGACAAGGTTTTCAAAGCCGGAAGCGACTTTTTCCCATTTTTTTTAATGCACAAGGAACTGTGGCAATCGATATTCTGCCTGAGAAGACAACAATCAATGCAACATACTACACAGGAGTTGTGCTTCCCAAAGTTGTCAAGGAAGTGTGCAATCAGCGCCCAACCGTTGGCACCTCAAGAACCTTGCTTCTGCATGACAATGCAGCTGCCCACAAAGCCAAGGTCACCACGACCTTTCTATCTGACCGAGGAATCCAGATTTTGGACCACCCACTCTACAGTCCAGACCTTGCACCATGCGACTTCTGGCTTTTCCCTATCCTGAAAGAGAGACTCGCTGGCCAGAAGTTTGACCGTGTACAGGACCTCGCAAAAGCAGTAAAATCACAGCTCGATGCCATACCCAAGGAGGAATACCAGGGGGCGCTTTTTGCGTGGCGCAGAAGGCTGGAAAAGTGTGTACGGGTCAAGGGGGAATACTTCGAGGGGATGTGAAGATAAGAAGTTGGAGCTATGTGTAAAAGCAGAGTTACATAGCTGTTTCCAATTCCCATTGAACAACCCTCGTACATGTGACACCCTGCTATTCTTACTTTGCCCTCCAAAAACAACATAAATGCCGGCCTTGGCGGTCACGTCCTAGAGTGTCAATCACAATGTCATCCCTGATTGGCGTGAGGTTCCAAGGCGGTCACGACCCAGGGTACACAGGTCATTGTGTAACAAGGGGTCTAAACCGGAGATAGTCTACACAACGCACCTCACGTTCCACCGAACAAAACACGGGATACTCGAAATTCACTCTACAACAAAACACGGGATACTCGAAATTCACTCTACAACAAAACACGGGATACTCGAAATTCACTCTACAACAAAACACGGGATACTCGAAATTCACTCTACAACAAAACACGGGATACTCGAAATTCACTCTACAACAAAACACGGGATACTCGAAATTCACTCTACAACAAAACACGGGATTATCGAAATTCACTCTACAACAAAACACGGGATACTCGAAATTCACTCTACAACAAAACACGGGATACTCCAAATTCACTCTACAACAAAACACGGGATACTCCAAATTCACTCTACAACAAAACACGGGATACTCGAAATTCACTCTACAACAAAACACGGGATACTCGAAATTCACTCTACAACAAAACACGGGATACTCGAAATTCACTCTACAACAAAACACGGGATACTCGAAATTCACTCTACAACAAAACACGGGATACTCCAAATTCACTCTACAACAAAACACGGGATACTCGAAATTCACTCTACAACAAAACACGGGATACTCGAAATTCACTCTACAACAAAACACGGGATACTCGAAATTCACTCTACAACAAAACATGGGATACTCCAAATTCACTCTACAACAAAACACGGGATACTCGAAATTCACTCTACAACAAAACATGGGATACTCCAAATTCACTCTACAACAAAACACGGGATACTCGAAATTCACTCTACAACAAAACATGGGATACTCCAAATTCACTCTGTGACAGTAGCTACATAGCATATATCACGACAATCGGTGCTCTCCGTCTTTTTTAAGTTGTTTCTCTATAGAGAAACAACTTTATGAGGCGGGGCAGATTTTGCTGCGCGCAGCAGCAAGTTTCAGTGATACAAAACAAGACTGTGACGTTTCCCCAGACAATACATACTTTCACGCACATAGTGACGTAACGAAACCTGCGTCATAGACACTTGACGTGCACACTATGCTGCTGCGTTCTTTTTGGCGGGAGTTGTGAGACGTGTGTGTGTGTGTGTGTGTGTGTGTGTGTGTGTGTGTGTGGACGGATGTAATGATGGCTATCTCCTAAACCACCTCGATGGAGGCCTTTTTACTTTGAGATAAAATGTGGAATCACCTTCTCCAGAGCTACCTTTCACGATTTTTAGCCTGCCGCATTTTCAGAAGAGTTATCGCCGATTTTAAAAAGTCGGTCATGTTACGAATTTTTTCGAAAAAGTTGTTCAAATTCCTTCATTTTCTAGACTTTGGAAGTTCACCCAATCACACTGCCTGTATTTGTGCTACAGCTCTGTAGCTCTGACTGGTTTTGTGTAAAAAAAATATTTCCGAGGTAGGGGTGGTTTGCACATAAGATCAAATATC
This sequence comes from Batillaria attramentaria, assembly GCA_018292915.2. NCBI lineage: Eukaryota > Metazoa > Mollusca > Gastropoda > Batillariidae > Batillaria > Batillaria attramentaria. Next base: position 122,123 of record JACVVK020000654.1, on the reverse strand, counting down.
TATGAAAAGACTACTGCAAATTACTTATCATCCCGGCGTTTTTGTCTAGTGTGACAACTGCACATATGACAGGAACTACTGCACTATTATAGCTTTAGCATTTAGAATAACTGAACTTTTAGATAAACATAACTTTTTCAAGTTTCTGCGAGAAGCACCGGTCAAAAGAGTTCCTAATTTTCGATTTCATAAGTACAATCCAAGGTATTGTAGTCCATGTTTCACCAGCCCTCTAGATCTTCCAGATTTTATGTAAAAATTAATTCAGCCAGGGAAGTCACAAAAGCAACAGGGAAATCACAAGACATGCACAAGCATCATCTGTCATACCACCAGTGTGAAGCTGACGTCAAACGCTTAGTTCACAGACAAAATAAGCAAGTATCGTCACTGCCTCCGACATTTCACCAGCCCTCTAGATCTTCCAGATTTCATGTGAAAAATAATTCAATCGGGGAAGCCACAAAGCCAACAGGGAAATCACAAAACATAAACAAGCTTCCTCAGACGATCGCAGTGCTAGAGGCTGACGTCAAAATGTTTAGATGAATTGGCGTCATCTCTCTGTCTGTGTATGACGACCTGCCTGAGGCTGACGTCAAATGTTTAGTTCACGGAACTGACGTCTCTCTCTCTCTCTCTCTCTCTCTCTCTCTGGGGAGCCAGGGTGGCCGAATGGTAGAGCGTTGGACTTTCAATGCTCCGGTCGAGAGTTCGAATCCCGGCTTGGGCCAAATATTTGTGCTGGCCTTTCTCTCGTTGCCCCGTCTTTGATATCACCCTTACGTGGTGGAAAAGGACGTTAATCTCCTAAACACCCACCCACCCACTCTCTCTGTCTCTGTCTGTCTGTCTGTCTCTCTCTCCCCCCACCCGGCCCCACCCCCAGTCACGTGACTAATCGGTCGAGGTCGTAGAGGATCTAGTGCCATTGGTAGAACTTGGAGAGGGGAGAACCGGCAACAATAACAACAAAACAGACAAAATAAAATGAAATTTTGAGAAACAACTTTGTAGGACGGGGCCGTTCCTCCTTGTTTTTGTTTTTTTCGGAGTAAGTGAAGAGGGCCAAAATTAACATTTCAGGTCAAATTCGCATTTTAAAACACGCGGTTCGCTCAAAAGTTTACTTATGCCGAGATTGACGGCCCACTCAAATTAATGTTTCTAGTAAATATTAGTTAGGTCAGTAACATGCAGCTGGAAAAGAATATCGCAAAACTAGTTTGCAACTGCAACCCCAAACCGCAACCTCAAACAAACCCCATGTTTCTCATGTCCGCAACTTGTTTAAAAGGCATATATGCACCAAAGGGAAAGCATGAAGATAATCCGCTATAAGAAACAGAAGATTGCTACAGACGCAGTTTTCACCGCCGTGTATGCTGGTAGATATTCTGCAAAATTGCGTTAAGAAAGGCCTGCTACGCAGGGGAGACAATGCCTTCTTTTCAAAGAGATTCTTCTGGCTTTTCCCCGACTCTGTGCACACCATTGTCGACTGGGAAGCCGTAAAGCTCCTGTCCGCGCCGTTCCGCCACATCCGGCTTCCTACACACACACACACACACTCACACACACACACACACACACACACATGCACGCACGCACGCACGCACGCACGCACGCACGCACGCACGCACGCAAACACACAGCACTGTTCTGTGAACAAATAAAACTTTGATACCTGTCTTTCCTAGAAAGTAAACATGAATGAATAGCAACAAAACAATACCTTAATAAACAAATGAAAACAAGATTTATTTTGTTTATTATTTTGATTGCTTATCTTTTTGATTGCTTATCTTGTCGGCTGCCCGAAGTCAGCAAGCTGCGACTGTGGTAACCACACTGTCGCATGCTACCTCGATTTTGCCGGGAATTTTTTTTCTTCTTCTTCAAATCATCCAAACTTCGACATAAGCGTGTTCAACATAAGCGTATCCGTCTGTAGTGCTAAATGAGTCCTTACCAACGGCGATCCACGCTGGGTGCCACAATTTTCAGCAAAATGCGAAAACTCCACGAACCATTGCGTAACTTTCGTCCTCTCGGGAATCTTACCCTTGGATAAATAAAAGAAAACAACTCTATAAGTAATTGTTCCTCCGAGAATGACAATCATGTTCATGTATAACTGGTCAGATTGATTTTCAAGATTGATGTGTTGGCAAGGTCATCGAGTTTGTTTTGTCTTTTATCAAAGACCTACCCTGCAGCACAATTTGTAGCAACACAATGCTGTAAAAGAAACCTAATACAGTAGTTTTCATAACTCAAACTCTCGTTTTGTTTTAAACAGCATCTTCCCAAAAATGTTCCTTTTTATGCCTGTAATCAAGAAGTATCGAGCAATCCCGCTCTGTTAAGATGTTATCTTAGTGTAGGTCCAAGGCGTACTTAGCACGGCCTGCTAAGCCACTACACCTCTTAATCAAGTAACTCCAGTGGCGTAGGCAAAAATATTGCCAAGGAAGCGTGATCCAGGTGAGGGAGGGGGAGAGCAAAGACGAAAAAAAAAGAAAAGAAAAGAAACAGGTGGGGTGGGGGTGTACCACCCACAAATTTTAACTAATCCATTTCAGTCAAGAAATACCTTCCACATGCAGAGATCTGTTTCGTCATTTTCTTTTTCGTAGACTGTGACAACATTTAGAATAGATATAAATATTTAGGGGATAGAATATCCCCTCCCTCAGACCCCCCCCCCCTCCCCCGTACCTATGCCAGTGAACTCTATCAAAGGGAAACGACTTCATCGAAGAGTACACTCCTCTTGGCTCAGTGCTAGCATAAGAGACGCTTGAAGTTCCATACAAAGGCTACATTCCATGCTCTTACAGAAGAGCTGTTTGGTGAAAAAAAATTATTATGAGTAGTCCGTACCGTTTCTCCGTGTAGCGGCGAACAAGGATACAGAAGACACAACTTGCACAACCACAAACTGCAAAGATGACCATCGCGGAGATCAGGACATCACACCTACAGGTGTTATCCGGCTTTTGCATACAAGGAGAACCCAGCGGCAAACCTTAAAACATGCAGGTTAATCTAAATTACCCAGCAGAAGTTGTTTTGTTACAGCCCATAAAATACGTATCACTGAGCGCTGATATCAGTTGAATTAATGATAATGATCATACACTGGATAAAGAAAACGTTCATTATTATTTTTGTTCATTCTATGATCTGCCTGATCCGAAAATGATTTGAACTTTACTAATCTTCTCATCTTTACTTATCCAAAATTAGATAAATCACAACTATACGTCAGTCATTCCATTACTCTGTAATTATATCATGATCTTACTCTTGGTGCTGGCAAGCATCACGTTCGATTCCGGGCTGCTCTCCCCAAGTGCATTCAGCGCCACCACAGACAATGCATACTTAGTCCCGGGATCTAGTCCTAAAGAAATTAAAACAAACACATTCATGAATACAAGTAACACTATTTGGTATGTTTTTTTTCACGACTATTCATACACGAGCAGAACAGATGCCTATTACTTCCCCTGCCCAAGTAGCTGCATACTACACTGATACAGTTAATTTGAAACAAAAGGGTTTTTTTTTTTTTTTGTTGGTCTGATAAGAATAATGCAAATATAATAATGACGGTGATAGTAACAACAATAACACCAGTAAAATTAGTAGACTATTTATACAGCTCTACAAATATGCGCTTTACAGGTGTAAAATAACTAACACGTAATTTTACAATACTAAAGGCAGCTATACTTTGAAGCGTGCACAGTAGCTGAAAGGTGCAAGAGAAAGGCAAAGCTGTCTACTAGAAGAGTTCGCGCCTGGTTGCACAGGTTGTACTCCACTGCGGAAAGGTGACGACACACACTGAGAATACTAGATCTAAATGTGTGCCACCCAGTGAATAAAAGAGAGAAATGTGTAAAACGAAAATCTTGCCAATCTTGTCAACTCAAAAGGACTAAGTAATTAGTTTCTCAAAACGTTTTCGGAAACAGAACATTACAAAAAGCATGATCATATGAGTGATCAACTCGTTCACAATAATTATTGCTTATACTTCCAGCCCTCATCAGCAGCATTCCTGGCTAAACTGGATATCCCGTGCAGTGGAGGCCGGTTCTGCAGTTACTAACTTAGTAATTAGAGCTCAAATACTACTCAACCATTCAGTCTCATTCAAAACGTTTTTGGGTGCAAAATGCTAATGAAGTTTACCTCATGGCGTAGGGTCTTTCCACCCTTCAAGACCTCCTATCAGAAGATATTTCTCAACTTCAGTACCAACTCTGCCTCATATCGCCGATCAGCACCTTCGGTCGTCTGCTACGGGGTGCAGATCTGCGACAGCAGTTAACTACCGGTAGGTTCCGGCCAGCGACAAAACTGAGTTGTGAAAGGGTTAAGTTTTGATTCCCGCGGAATGTTATCACAAATGCGACGGCGAAGAGGAAGAAGAAAAAGAAAGCAATACATCTATGTTTGTGAAAAGGGTGGAAACCATTCAGACGGGCAATGTATTCCCTCATGGCGCCTGCCTGTAAGGGTGACGTTAGTTGCCGAGTGGATTACTATCAAGTGTGAATCTTCAGAGCTGGCTTGCGGTCTGTAATGCAAACGGTAGGACCTCTCAGCACTTCCATCCACACTATCGCTCCAGACAACTGTGATGCTTTCGTATGTTGCGCTTATCGCCCGCACATCGAAAGGAGTCTCCAATTCTTCTGTAACATTTAAAACAATTAAAACGCATATCAGCAGTTTATAATCTCCGCGTATTGTCTGAAAAATTATGATATTAAAACTGGCTCCAATATTATTTCGAATCATAAATTGTCATGCGATCAGCACACGAGAATTATTGAATGATTGCAGCAGCCTATAGGGTACTGAGAAAACATGGCATGTAGAGAGACTGTCCGACTTGACCTGAATTAAAAAAAAAATCAAATTGATACCCTCCAAAAACAAACAAACAAACAAACAAACAAACACCGACAGCAAAAACAACGAACAAACAAACAAAAACAAACAAACAAACAAACCCAAAAACAAAACATAAAAACAGCCTTTCCATTCACCTGTTTGTAATTGAAACGTTGGTCGTTCCAGAAAGCAAGGAGAGATGTCCTGTGCAGACGTACGGACCGCTTGACATGCGTATTTTCCAGAGAACTCCTCAGTGACAGTCGGGATTCCAAGCACTATAGTATTTGACACATTGCTGAACGTGTAGCCGTCCTTGGGGAAGCACTTCAGACGACTGACGCTTGACACGTTTAGCCAGACACACTTCAGTGCAGAATCTTTGAACAGAACCCAGAGCTCGAGTGAAAGAAAAATACAGAGAGAGAGAGAGGGAGAGAGAGCCTACACAAAACAGATTCTCTTTATAAAGAAAAGTAGGGTCAGCAAAATAATATTGTCAGTAAGAAAAATGATACTAAAAAATAAGTTCTTCAGACTTCATACCGACGATCTGATCGTCCTTCAGATCATAACGAAGAATGCTGAAGTCTCGTTTCGTCTTGCTGATGTCTTCCTCAAAGTGGCAGGTGATGTTTCCGAATTTCCCCGATGTCGTCACTTCACAGCTCGATTTGACCCCTTGAACGAAGGGAAAAGTAATCAATGAATCTATCTCTCTGTCTGCCTCCGTCTCTCTCTGCTTCTGTCTGTCTGTCTGTCTGTCTGTCTCTCTCTCTCTCTCTCTCTCTTAATATTATTATTATCATCATAAGAGGTAGAAAAAGTAGTAGTAGTCGTTTAAATTCATTTGATGTGTTTTGTTTCATGTTCAAATTTACGTATTGACTTACTCTATTTCAGTCTTACCAGTCTCAGTGTCTGATCCGCACAGAACTCTATGAAACAGCACTGAGCAAAGTAAAAATATGTGGAGCAGCCAGAGCGACTTCATCATCACAAGTAAACATTCTGAAAAAAAGAATTGAAATCATTTCTTTCCGTCTTGGTGGTATATCGTGGCGGAAGTCGACAAGAACGTTATACTTTCTTGCCTGTCTCTGTCTGTTTCTGTCTTTCTCTGTCTGTCTGTCTGTCTGTCTGTCTCTCTCTCTCTCACACACACACACACACACACACATTATTATTATTATTAAATATTATTATCATAAGAGGTAGTAGTAGTAGTAGTAGTCGTTTAAATTCATTTGATGTGTTTTGTTTCACGTTCAAAGTTACGTATTGACTTACTCTATTTCATTCTTACCAGTCTCAGTGTCTGATCCGCACGCAACTCTATGCACTGAGCAAAGTAGAAATATGTGGAGCAGCCAGGGCAACTTCATCATCTCAAGTTAACATTCTGAAAAAAAGAATTGAAATCATTTCTTTCCGTCTTGGTGGTATATGGTGGCGGAAGTCGACAAGATCGTCATACTTTCTTGCTGTTGTAAGATAGTAGGCCTGTGTCGCAATAGCAACATACATGTATTTTGTTTCGACACTAATACATGTACTGACCTAGCTTTACCTAAAAACAACAACAACAATAACAACAACAAAATACAGAGAATATTTAGGGCGAACTTTAGTTCGGTAAAATTCTAGGGATTGTATGTTTCCGGGTCAGTTAATGGCTTTAGCACAAACTTGAATAAAATTCCAAGAGATTTGTCAAAATGGTCAAGATGGGGAGGATGGGGGCCAAGATGGAAATCTCTAAAACAATGTTGGTCATAACAGGTCATCAAGTTGCAAGATAAATGCGAGACCTTTATTGTTGATTGTAAACCCAACGACTCGCCCTCAACACGTTTAAGAACTGCCCTAAACAATATTCGATCATTGATCAGTGCAAGTACGCACTCACTGTCCCATTTGCCCTCTCTCCGCCCCCGCCCCCTCCCCCACCCCGGCCCTCCACTTTCCCCCTCACCATGTTGTTACTCTGTGCTCCCACCCCGCCCTGCCTTCCTACGAACACACACACACACACACACACACACCGTCCCTCGTTCAAACTTCGAGAAAAACGATAACGATAACGATAACGATCCTTTATTTTACAACGGAAGAAGTTATAGGCACACAAAGACCATTTTCAAACTTGCCGTTGCTACACTACCATAAAAAAAAAGAAAATTCAAAAAAGACTAAGAAGAGGAGACAAAAATTACCTAAGAAAAGGAAATCACACACACACACACACACACACACACACACACACACACACACACACACACATATATATATATATATATATATATATATGCGCACTCGCGCGGCAAGCATAGTTATACACAAAATCATGGTATCACTTATGATGTACATACTCATGGAACTAGCGCAGGTGTATCACTGTTTATGTAAATTGCATGACAGGTTTTGTTGGTAAGAAGTGAACTTTGGTGAATGGGCAAGACGGATGGGTTGTAAATAATTTATGCAGTTTCTGATGCCAGGTGGTTGAAGAGACTTTTCCTGAATGATGACTGCGATCCATTGTTAGTAATGCTTAGAGGGAGTTTGTTCCAAAGAGAGGCTACGGAGAAGCAGAGACTTGATTTAAAAATATCTATTCTCGGACGTGGCGGTATAAAGCGCTGCGTTGATGAGGGATAGCGTGGATCAGACGAGGTAAAGAGGCTGCTGATGTACTCTGGCAGGACGCCTTTGCGGATTTTGAACATAAACATACCTTTATTTCAGATCAGATGTTTCGGAAGAGAGAGCATTTCTAGCTTTTGGAGTTTCTGGTCAGTTGTTAGTGTGGGGCCGGGAAGGATCAATTTTGCTGCTCTCCTGTGTAAGGAGTTTAGTCTCTTTAAATGGACATCACTGCATCCGTCCCAGAGTGTGGACGAATAGTCAATGTGGGGTTTAATATTGGCGTTATAAAACAATTTTCGAGAATCGCTGTCAATAAAGTATTTCAGTTTTGACAACATAAATAAATTTCTTGACACAAGTTTACAGATTTTTTCTATATGCGCTTGCCATTTCATCTGACTGTCAATGATCACACCCAGTAACCGATGTTCTGTGACTTGTTTAATGGGCTGGTTTTGGACAGACAGGCTGAGCGTAAGTGGGTTGAGCTGATGTTTCTGACGCGTGGCAATGACCATACATTCCGTCTTAGCTGGATTTAGAACCATAGAATTTCGGTGACACCAATCAGACACGTCGTTTAAGCCCTGCTGTAACCGTTCGCCTATTGTGTCGATGTTCTTGTCAGGCGTGTGAATGGTCGCATCGTCAGCGAATAAGTCACATGACAACTTGTCACTTAGATGAAGCGGTAGGTCATTGATGTATAAACAAAAAAGGAGAGGCCCAAGGATTGAGCCCTGGGGCACGCCTCGAGCAATCAAGCCTTTTGACGAGTATGAGCCGTTCAACAAGACACTTTGGTTTCTATTTCTGAGGTAGGAACGAAAAAATAAGGACACATCACGACTCGACTGAGACGTTGTTACTAAATGTGTGTTTCCTGTGTGTGCGCTGTCGGTGTGGGTGGTTGTTGTGTTGGTACTTGGCGTGACGTCATTAAGATAGAGTTTCAGTTTTGTCAAAAGGATGTCATGGTCGACAAGGTCGAACGCTTTTTTCAAGTCAATGAAAGCAGCACCAGTTACTTGTGTATTGTTCATAGCAGAAAGCCAAACATCCGTCAGGCGTGCTAGAGCCGTGTGACATGAGTGTTTCGGGCGAAAGCCGGACTGAAGCGAATGAAAAAGCTTGCGACTTTCAATAAATTCCATTAAGTGTTTGTGAACATGCCGCTCTAAAGGTTTGGATAAGACAGAAAGCAAAGATATGGGACGGTAGTTATTTATGTCGGAAAGATCCTTGGATTTTGGAATCGGTATGACCTTGGCGTTCTTCAGTTCTGCTGGGAAGACGTTGTGCTGAATACATAGATTATATATGAAAGTTAATGAATCAATTATATAGGGAAGCGACATTTTGAGTACTTTGGGGCTGATCTCATCTGGTCCCGCTGATTTCTTATTGGGCATTGAGCTGATAAATGTGCCAACCTCGTGGACTGCTAGTGGGGGGATGACAAATGGCTTCGTGCCCGCTGTTCGCTTTGTACAGAACTGAACGAGTGTATCGGGACAGGTGTATGGGTCAGTGTTACTATGTGATGGGGCAAGAGATTCGGCGACGGAGAGGAAGTGTTGGTTAAATTTGTTTGCAGTCAGGTCGGATGGGATGCCTGTTGATTTCTTGTTAGCGCCTCCGGTCACAACGGCTATAGCACGCCACAAAGAGGACATGTCCTTGTCTTGTTTGATAAGTCGGTCAATGAGGGATTTCTTTGCCTGCCCGACTAGAGATTTTACACGGTTACGTTCCCTTTTAAATTCACTGAAGCGTTTCTCTTGTCGCAATTTATCCCTTACCTTCATGGCGTCTATAATCTCTTGAGTTAGCCACGGTGGAGTAACAGTGTTTTTTACTCGTTTGCGTTTAAGGGGTGCATGTTTGTCAAAAAATTTTAGAAACATTTCATACCAAACAGAGAGGGCACGGTCAGGCTCGTTCTCATTAAACACTGCTGCAAAGTTCGTACGGCTAAGATCAGATAGGAAATCACTTTCATTAAAATGTTTAAAAGATCTGCACGAGATGTATGTGTGTCCTCCTTTCTTCACTTTCGGGAGTTTTGTTTTCCATGTACAGCTGATAGGGAAATGATCACTAACACTAAGATTATCAACGGTGACGTCACTGACGGCTTGGGGATTGTTGGTGTAGATGTGGTCTATAATGGTGGACGTTAGTGGGGTGACTCTAGTGGGAGAAGTGACTAGCTGTTTCAGTCCTAACATGGTGGTGGTGGAGTCCCATGCGTTGTGTGGTTTTAACATGTCAATATTGAAGTCTCCCATTAGGAGAACATCAGACTTACACGTACTGGCTTTATCGCACATGCTTAGGAAATGATCGTACCATTCTAAGGTCTCTGCGGGGTTACGATATAGAAAACCCAAAAGTAATGCTCGTTTCTGTGGTGTTTTCAGCGCAAGCCACATACACTCAACCTCCTTTGTTTCTAAATCATGGCGTCTGCGCGTTATGTCCCGTATAGAATCATGGATGTATACAGCTAGACCTGTTTCTCCAGGTGATGCAGGGTCTCGTCTGATGATGGAGAAATTGGGGACAGTAACGGATTCATCGGGAATGTTTGAATTTAGGCGTGTTTCCGAGAGACCAACAAGATGAAAGTGATCAGGCCTATTCAAGTAGAGACTAACATCAGGTAGCTTGTTAAAAAGATGAAATACATTGAGGTGTCCTATGCGTATTTTTTGGCGTTTCATACTGGTACAACTCTAAACGATTCAAGAGAAAATGTATGTGTTGAGTGACAAATAGAATGGACAAAACGAAGACAAAATTCAGGATAAGAAGACAAGATAAAAAAACCAAGATGAAGGTGTTAGCCTACTTATGACAAACGCTAAGTCACTACGAATAGAATGGTCAAACAAAAGACAAAATTCAAGATAAAAAGACAAAATGAAAGTACTCGTCTACTTATGACAAACGTTTAAATCACTACACTACAGTCGTTTGTAGACTAGACGTAAGATAAAGAAGAGTAGAACCACAAGGAGGGCAGACACTTACGAATAAGGTGTCACAGTCTGTTTACTCAGCCAGGAGTGAAAAAGAGAGAACTAGCGGCTCACTTAATATGCAGCAACGCCGTATGACTCAATGACGCATCACAGCTGCTGTCCGCATATAGTGCATGACGTCATACTTATTTTTAGAACTTTCTGAAGGTCAGAATACGACGCACTGAAACACACACTGTGCGCAATATGCGGACAGTCTCGTTCCCAGCTCTCTTCACGTGTGACAGCACTAGAAACCGGCTCAACAATGTGCAGTAATGTTCAGCAAACCACCATCTCCTATGCGCTAAACAGAAAACAGTTTACCTTGCAAGCTCTGGACTTTCGATTCGCCAGATGCAGATGGAGCGCCTGGTCGACAATGTCGGCTGCTACTTTACGTATAGTATGCGTGTGTACACGCGGAACACAAAAAAATCGTAGTGTACACGTCACTCTGGTGTCGTCTGCTAGGCGTTGTATACTCTCTACACGAGAAAGGAAGTGCGAAAAAGACTAAATTCGGCAGCTCTGGTGGTTTCGGTTGAGATTAACAGTTTCCATCAAAACGAGTTTTATTTTTTAAGGCAACCAGCAGGCAGATGGATGTGAAGGGTTTATTGTTTTCCCGAAATCGTCACACAAATTTAATCAGCATGCACGAGATTAGAGTGTCTGGAGATATTTAATGTCATGAATGAAAGATTTTTAGGATTTCATTCCCAGTTAACAAGGAAACCAAGAACCTTCTTCTTCTTGTTGGGACAAACCCGATGCAGTTTATTGATGGTAATTACCACAACTATGATGAACAAAACGGCGCAGCTGAGCGTCTCTCAGACTAGCCACAGTGCGGCATCTGTCATGCGCTCTGCATGTGGGTGTGTGCTTGTATGTATGTGTGTGTGTGTGTGTGTGTGTGTGTGTGTGTGTGTGTGTGTGTGTGTGTGTGTGTGTGTGTGTGCTCCTACAATCAACAATGGCCAAGGAAGACTTTACTTCAAAACCAAACCTACAAAAATATTTTGACAGCATCATTCACCATGTTCATTGTGACGTGTTTTAGGTTACTGGTGAACACAGGCCACGTTTTTCATTTCTGCTTTCTTCAGTTATCGCTGTATATAAGTTATAAATTGTATTACGGTGACCTCGAGAGAGAGAGAGAGAGAGAGAGAGAGAGAGAGAGAGAGAGAGAGAGAGAGAGAATGTCAAATATTTTTTCAAGAGAGAGAGAGAGAGAGAGAGAGGTGGATAGCTTTATGGGGGTTTAACGTCCTTTTCCACCACTTTGGAGTCTTTCCTTGTAAACTAAAGAAAAACAGAGAATCACGTTTAACTAGGCATCGTCCTTCCTTGTTTCAAATAAATATTATTCGTGAACAAGACAATCATGCTAAATATCAATCATGTTCTCTTCCGATATTGAACAGTAACATGTTCGTCACCGGGATCCCGCCTGACCTGACGCTGACTGTCCGGCTGGACAATGTGAGGAAAGAGGAGGAGGGACAGTGGCGGCTGGAACTCACCAATGACGCGGGAACTGGACATGTGGACTTTTATTTACATGTGGCTGGAACCTCAATTTTGACTGGTACGCAAGTGACACGCTTAACTTTCAAATTTCAAACTGTTTGCGAAAAAAAAAATCGGAGACAACTCATTTCAGTTCCCCTAACATTCAGTGACTTTTTTATGTTGTTTCCATAGTAATGGAAACAACATAATAGGACGGGCTAAAATTTCCACGTTCATAGGCAAGCATCTGTGGTACAAACGCACGTCACTGCCGATCTCCCGCAGAGACGATTATGCAAGTGTAACTCTGACAATGACGTAAGAAAACCTGCGTCATCGATGCTGGCATGTATGCTGTTCCAAACGCGCTTCTCCTCCTCACTGAGTGCCGTCTGTGTGGATGTGTGTGTGTGTGTGTGTGTGTGTGTGTGTGTGTGTGTGTGTGTGTGTGTGTGTGTGAATTGTGTCCGGGCCCGTTTCTTCGAAGATACTTAACCGAATGGCTTCAAATTTGGGGTATCCAAATTTATCAAAATGTTACATTAGACGATTCAAGCGTGTGATGATTGCTTAAGTGATTCGGGAGTTATCGCTCTTTTGAGACAAGTTGGTTGTCTTTCGTTTACAGGCGTAATATTTATTTAAATCACTCCATTTTTTGGCAGTAGATAGCTTGAATACGGACTCTGAACTGATTTACTACTAGAAAATGGTCGCTCTTATAGTTTTCATGTAAACCGAGCCTGAGTTGACATTGCATGTGAACCCAGTTCAGATGCCTATTTCTCCGAAAATACTGAACCGATCGATTTCAAATTTGGGGTTTCTAAATGAATCAAGATTGTTGAATAGAAGGCCCGATCCAGGTACGATTGCACACATGATTTGCGAGTTATCGCCCTGTTCAGAAAAGGTGGCTTTCTGGCGTTTAAAGGCGTAATATTTACCTAAACCACTCCATTTTTGGGACATGGATAGCATGAATACGGACTCTCAACTGAGTGAATTTTGGAGGTTGTCGCTTTTATACTTTTGGCGTAAGCCGTACCTGATGAAAATGCTGGTGAACACACTTTAGATCTCAAAATCGCTCCTACTATACATAGATAATGAGCCTGGGGTGCCATAAAAAATATACAAAAAAATTAGAAAAATTCACTGCAGCCGTTGTCGTCAGTTGACTCGAAAATTTGTACTCGAAGCACATTTCCTTTACACAAGCCACACGCCTCACAAACATCGCAGAAAAGGCACACGCGCACTGACGCAAAACTGTATCAGCGTCAGTTTGCCGACGTCATGTTTGATTGACGTGGGGGTGTGTCGTCACTTTTCGGAAGTTCTCTATTTGTAGACGGGGAAAGCGGGAGTTTCATTGATGTAGTGAGCTTTGTTTTTTCCCACTGACTCTCACTCAATAGCATAGTAGAATGAGAGAACACCACATAGGTCTCAATGGAGCACATGCACAAACGCGGCTCGCGCAAGTCTGCGTGCGTGCGTGCGTGCGTGCGCGCGCGCGTATGTCTGTGTGTGTCTGTGTGCGCGCGCGCGCGCAGCAGACATAACACATAGTGAAAAAACGTTCGCCGCGCAGACTTGTCTGTTAAACACATTGAGCCGGTATAAATTCGATCTTTACACTGCGCAGCAGCAACACTTCAATTTTCATGGGGCTGCTTTCATTGCAAGAATTGTATCCGAGTCAAAGTTATTACGTCAAATGTATTATGCGTCATCCCAATGAGGAAAACGTCATAGATTTCAAAAAAAACAACTTGACGTCTCTCTTCCAAAACCAAGATTGGTCTGACAAGCCCGGTCAGTTGTTTCCATTCAGAGAGAGAGAGAGAGAGAGAGAGAGAGTGTAGTGTGTGTGTGTGTGTGTGTGTGTGTGTGTGTGTGTGTGTGTGTGTGTGTGTGTGTGTGTGTGTCCTCCCGAATACATGGCATTACAAAAGAACGACCGTGACGACAGCAGGTGATTAAATGGAAATGCTTTGGAAATGTTCAGCCCACCAAATTTGAAAAATAAATAGCATAGTAGAATGAGAGAACACCACATAGGTCTCAATGGAGCACATGCACAAACGCGGCTCGCGCAAGTCTGAAAAATAAATGTAATTCTAAATTCCGAAATTTAAATAGCTGAGCTGACCCTTCGCACCACGTGATTGTAATATGTTTATGTCCAGTGTGTGGGAGAATGCGTGTGATTCACGTGAGCGTGCGTGTTGGGTTCAGTTCGCGGCGCTTTGAGCCGATTCGTGAAATTGGGTAAAGCGCCTATACAATACTCATTATTATCATTATTATTATTATTATTATTAAACAACATATTGCGCTGGTCAGTGGCCATCTTGTTCACTAATAATTTCTCTTTCTAATGCTGTTTTTCATATTCTTACCCGTAAGAATACAAATCTGTGTGAATGAAGAGATTGTCCCAATATTACCAGTAATCGAGTTTCCATAAAATCACAACACATTTCGAGGCCCCTGAAAATCTGTATGTGTTTTGGATCCTGCCTATATCAAAAGTCTCATTTTTCTGCCGAAACACATAATACTATCCTGGTTCATTTTTTAGATTCAAAAGAAACCGAGATGACCGGAGTGACCTTTGAACTCTTCATCGCTGTTGTCAGCACTCTTGGGATCATCGCTTTTATCGCGAGTGTGATTGCAGGGACATACAATATTCACAAACGAAAGTTACAAGGTAACCATCATATATAGATTTCTTTGTACTCTATTGTTTATGATTGTACGCGCTTTCTTTCGTATTTTGCAGTTGAATTCCTAAAAATTCGAGTTGAGAACAGACAGCTTCTAAGGTCGTAAGGAGAGTTGTGCTGAATTCATATGGAAGCTACAAACATGCAGGGAAAAAAAAAGAAAACCTTTACGTTTAGACAAGGACAATACACTTACAACGTTTCGGCGCATAACCTTTCTCGGAAGTAGCCGCGAAATAGTCTTAGTTGCTTGCGCGGCGTTAAGCACTAACTAACTAACTAACTAACTAACTAACTAACTAACTAACTAACTAACTAACTAACTTTCGCGGAAGCGTGTGTGTTACTGTCCTTAGCTGCAAGTTTTCTTTTTTGACCTTTTTCGTAGCTTCTGTGAGTTTCTTTCATTTTGGAGTCCGTTTCCTATTCAGGTGTAGGAAGCGGCGAGTCAGATGAAGTGGACAGGGAGGTTCCAGCCGATCCTCCGATGGAAGCATTAAGAGAAGATGCTGATCAAGACGACGAGGGCAACAGTGCTTCCAGTGTCGAAACCAACTTCTACTCGGAAATTCCTGATGAACCTCCACCATCCCCAGGTGTGTGTGTGTGTGTGTGTGTGTGTGTGTGTGTGTGTGTGTGTGTGTGTGTGTGTGTGTGTGTGTGTGTGTGTGTGTGTGAGAGAGAGAGAGAGAGAGAGAGAGAGAGAGAGAGAGGAGTAGTTTGATGCTGACTTACAGCAAAGCTGGCACTTTTTTTCTCAGCTGTACCGAAGCCGTGTTTGAGACCAGCGTTACCTGACAACTACCTGCACCCGTCGGTGTCCACAGCAGTAAAGGACGGTGCAGATGACACCAGCAATATGACGCCATTCTACGAGAACAGCGTTTTGCGCTCAGTTGGAGCGGCGGTGAAGGAGACACATCCTGCAGCCTCGTCCAGTGTCCAGGAGCAACACGTCGCAGATAATTCTTGCGATGTCAGTCAAGCCATGGCGTCACCGCGGATGACGACGGTGAGCAAGCTGTCCTCTCTGCCACACAATGCACGTAAACCTCAAGCATCGTCATCATTTAGGGATTGGGAAGACACTGAACCTCATGGAGATGTCACGGGAACCGACGATGTCACCATCATGCCCGTGGTGGATGAAGAAGATGACGATACGGCAACACAGCCTGGTGCTTCACACGATTACATCCCCATGTCGCGCAGACTGCCTCAGACCACCCAGATCGCCAGCGACTATGTTCCAATGCACCGTAAACACGTTGGAAAGCCACACAAGAAAGCTCAAAACCCAAGTGAACTTATCCCACTCAGAGAAAGAGACACCAGAGTCTCACCTCGGGTCTCTGACGAAGCCAGCGGTTATATACCCATGTCTCGCAAAGCTGCTACGTGTCTGCGGAAGGAAGCTGAGAAGTCATGTGATGAAGAACCTATACCTTTGTCTCGTATGCGGGTTAAGTATCAACCAAAGGATGAGCAGAAGGTCAGTGACAGTGAAATGTTGCTTCAGAGAGGAAAGAAAACTCCAGCAGATGATTACCTGACAGCCACGGCATCGCGTAGTGGTCACTGGTGGGACAGAAACAGTATGAAACAACATTCCAATTTACGAGAACAGTCCGAGTTTGTGAACATGAAGACGCCTGAATGTTGAACTTTGCAAACTAGATGTGTCTAGCGTCGGTTAAGTTTAGTTAACTTTCAGTCGCGATGTTTTTTTGTAAAGTGTATATATACCACGGTATCTGTACGATCGTGTTTCGACGTTTGTACGGTGATATTTTTGCACAGTTTCAAGTTGGCATTGATATTCACCCACTCTGTATGATAATAACGTCAGTTTCGGAAATTGACCTTTGACCTCAGGCTGGTTAAATGATTGTACATTAGTATTAAAAAACATACATGTATTACACGAGAAGTACTGCTCTGAATGAACTACTTGAATTGTTTTGTATTTTGTAAAACTGTCTAACGCCCGATGAGCACACTGTCTCTTTCTTCCAGATTTTTTTTTGAAAAGTCTCTTGTTTCCAGAAAAAGTGAATAGCTTTACCAACAAGTGTATAAGAACTTTCGTACAGAAGATGATAAGGAAGTGACTGAGTTACTCATTTCGGTGTGAGATAAATGGGGTTTGTAAACTTCGCGTGACGAGGAAATAATTTGAAAGGGTGATAATTATGCAAAATTGATAAGGACTTCCTTGCAGCTCAGGCAAACAAACAGTTCTTGATAATAATTTTTATTCCCTGTAATGCAGAATTTAATGTACTTGCATCTTTAAAAGAAACTGTCTGTATAAGCACTATTTATTTCCCCGAGTCCCAACGAAGTTTGCTTTTCCTTCTAGTGTCTATCGTAACACATAGAATAATCATGACTAATTATTGACTGATGATAAATATCTGGTAAAATGGGGAAATACTGCTTTCAGTGAAATATCTTGCTTTTTGTGTTTGCTGATGGTCATATGTCCGTTGTAAACAACCAACAAATAACAAATTCAAAATCTTGCATGTAAATGCTAAATGTGCTTAGAGGTTTCAGTCTTCACAATGCTAATCCTGATACCTGTTTCTACTGACACTTTATGTACACATTTCTCATGTGTGATAAAATGTAAAATATTAATCGCAGTCCAAGTTAGAACTGGTCTAATTTGACGGTTCGGATAATGTGCATATTTTTTATTGTCCTTTGGGTCTTATGTCATCTTTCTCCTTCTTCTTTCGTGCCTTTTCTTCAATTCTGCTCAATCTGCGTCCGAATCTTAATATATTCTTTTATTACTTTTATTAATACATTGTTATTATCCCTTTTGTTGGTTGTTGTGCTGGTAGTGGCGCCCGTGCGCGCATGTGTGTGTGTGTGTGTGTGTGTGTGTGTGTGTGTGTGTGTGTGTGTGTGTGTGTGTGTGTGTGTGTGTGTGTGTGTGTGCTCATACGTTTCTTAATACACGTTCTATTTGTTTTACATGTATTGTATGTTATTAGTTTATAGTTGTTATGTGGCAAACATTCTCTACGTGTTTGTGAAAGGACTCTACAGAAGGACGACAAAGTCTCCCAGCCACTTCTGAGAAAGTCTGACGTGGGGTTAGTTTCAGTTTTAGTGACTTTTTTCCTTTTCTTTTTGACTTAAATGTCCATGATTCCAATGTCACATTTAACCAGCCGTATTCTCAGAATGGCCGCTTTTCACGATACAATTTTCAGGTAACATATCTCAGACCTGCACCAAGCTACGGGAATGCTTTATGTAAAACAAGCTCAATTTTCTGCACTTTTCAGAAATACCTGTGGAACATGCAATGAGCTTACATTTGGTTCATGGAAACAAAACGATATAGTGGATGTAAGACAACAACAGACTATAAGTGTGTGTACTTTGTGTAATATACTGCGAAACTTAATGGCGAAGAAAAAAAAAAACAGTGTGGTATTTTGTGGAATGAAGACTCTCTGCCCTCGTCATTCAGTTAACACCATGGGCACTCCAAAGTCGTTTTAGCAAAATCGCACTCACGCTGAAACTTACTGAAAATAAAAACACGATTCCAATTCAGTTCAAAAACACTTTATTGTATGCTTCAAAAGGTAACGTTGAAAACTAAAGATTGTCTTTAGACCCATGCTGTTGCTCCGTTCATTAAAAGATAATATCAAGTCAAATACACACACACACACACACACACACACACACACACACACACACACAAAAGAATGTATGACAAGATTAAATCCCGTTTAATAGCGAGACAAAGAAGTGAGATACAAATATCGGTGACATCACAGTCCTCGTATGCAAAATAATTGAAGAAAAAGAAAAAAAATCAAAAGAAAATTAAAGTTTACATTACTGTCCGTATACAGAATTTTCTGTCAAGCTGTACGTAATATCACAGTCACAGATTAATAGGCAAAGACATTCATATTGTGTCTAAGGTTACAGTCGCCAACGTTTAGATAACACTTTATGTAGCTGTTATGGTGTGGAGTGTCGGGTTGCGACCATGATCGACTGGCATACACGCTTACTCGCCCTCACACATACAAAAATCCACACAAAGGTCATCCGGAATGCTTCCAAAAATATTATTTACAAGGGACTTTAATCAAAACTAGATACCCAACCCACATACATATAAACTTATACATCCACTAATTAAATCAGGCCCTTAGTAGACACGCGGGATGAAAACGATGAGACACAAGGGCGGACGAAGACAGAATACATTGGATCCAGCGCAGACACACCGTGCTCCTCCTCCAAGATCGCACGCTTGGTAGCCCACAATACCCCGGTTCACTCAACGGAACCGTGACACACTGACCGCATAACCACACCGTACAACAGCGCGGACAAAGCTGCACCTCATCAGGAAAGCGAGCAACTGTAATGACCCGTACTGGTCACGAACTCAGCGGCTCCAAATACGTCAACAGCTACCCAAAAAGCCTAGTCATGCTAGGCTGTTTATCACACAGTTTTACGCCCGCCTGGCCTACGGCCCTCTGTGACATAGCTTTCGCTGGCCGGAGTGCTCCTCTCGTCTAAGCGACCAGGTAACAACTGACTACTGAGCTTTCTCAGCATTTGCACTAGTGAGTAACCCACGTGCAACACAATCAGAAGGGGTCTAAACCGGAGATAGTCTACACAACGCACCTCACGCTCCACCGAACAAAACATGGGATACTCGAAATTCACTCTACAACAAAACATGGGGTACTCCAAATTCACTCTGTGACAGTAGCTACATAACATATATCACGACAATCGGTGCTCTCC
The DNA here is from genome assembly GCA_018292915.2 of Batillaria attramentaria. Classification (NCBI taxonomy): domain Eukaryota; kingdom Metazoa; phylum Mollusca; class Gastropoda; family Batillariidae; genus Batillaria; species Batillaria attramentaria. The sequence continues at coordinate 102,472 of JACVVK020000654.1, read as the reverse complement.
GTCTTTTTTTTTCGGAGTAAGTGAAGAGGGCCAAAATTAACATTTCAGGTCAAATTCGCATTTTACAACACGCGGTTCGCTCAAAAGTTTACTGATGCCGAGATTGTCGGCCCACTCAAATTAATGTTTCTAGTAAATATTAGTTAAGTCAATAACATGCAGCTGGAAAAGAATATCGCAAAACTAGTTTGCAACTGCAACCCCAAACCGCAACCTCAAACAAACCCCATGTCTCACAAGTCCGCAACTTGTTTAAAAGGCATATTTGCACCAAGGGGAAAGCATGAAGATAATCCGCTATAAGAAACAGAAGATTGCTACAGACGCAGTTTTCATCGCCGTGTATGCTGGTAGGTATTCTGCAAAATTGCGTTAAGGGGAGACAATGCCTTCTTTTCAAAAAGATTCTTCTGGCTTTTCCCCGACTCTGCGCACACCATTGTCGACTCGGAAGCCGTAAAGCTCCTGTCCGCGCCGTTCCGCCACATCCGGCTTCCTACACACACACACACACACACACACACACACACACACACACACACACACACACACACACACACACACACAAGTGCGCGCGCGCACGCATACGCGCACACGCACGCACGCACGCACGCACGCTCGCAAACACACAGCTCTGTTCTGTGAACAAATAAAACTTTGATACCTGTCTTTCCTAGAAAGTAAACATGAATGAATAGCAACAAAACAATACCTTAATAAACAAATGAAAACAAGATTTATTTTGTTTATTATTTTGATTGCTTATCTTGTCGGCTGCTCGAAGTCAGCAAGCTGCGACTGTGGTAACCACACTGTCGCATGCTACCTCGATTTTGCCGGGAATTTTTCTTCTTCTTCAAATCATCCAAACTTCGACACAAGCGTGTTCAACATAAGCGTATCCGTCTGTAGTGCTAAATGAGTCCTTACCAACGGCGATCCACGCTGGGTGCCACAATTTTCAGCAAAATGCGAAAACTCCACGAACCATTGCGTAACTTTCGTCCTCTCGGGAATCTTACCCTTGGATAAATAAAAGAAAACAACTCTATAAGTAATTGTTCCACCGAGAATGACAATCATGTTCATGTATAACTGGTCAGATTGATTTTCATGATGCTCTGTGTTGACAAGGTCATCGAGTTTGTTTTGTCTTTTTTCAAAGACCTACCCTGCAGCACAATTTGTAGCAACACAATGCTGGAAAAGAAACCTAATACAGTAGTTTTCATAACTCAAACTCTCGTTTTGTTTTAAACAGCGCCTTCCCAAAAATGTTCCTTTTTATACCTGTAATCAAGAAGTATCGAGCAATCCCGCTCTGTTAAGATGTTATCTTAGTGTAGGTCCAAGGCGTACTTAGCACGGCCTGCTAAGCCACTACACCTCTTAATCAAGTAACTCCAGTGGCGTAGGCAAAAATATTGCCAAGGAAGCGGGATCCAGGTGAGGGAGGGGGAGAGCAAAGACGAAAAAAAAAGAAAAGAAAAGAAACAGGTGGGGTGGGGGTGTACCACCCACAAATTTTAACTAATCCATTTCAGTCAAGAAATACCTTCCACATGCAGAGATCTGTTTCGTCATTTCCTTTTTCGTAGACTGTGACAACATTTAGAATAGATATAAAGATTTAGGGGATAGAACATCCCCTCCCTCAGACCCCCCCCCCCGCCCTCCCCCCCCCCCCCGTACCTATGCCAGTGAACTCTATCAAAGGGAAACGACTTCATCGAAGAGTACACTCCTCTTGGCTCAGTGCTAGCATAAGAGACGCTTGAAGTTCCATACAAAGGCTATATTCCATGCTCTTACAGAAGAGCTGTTTGGTGAAAAATTATGAGTAGTCCGTACCGTTTCTCCGTGTAGCGGCGAACAAGGATACAGAAGACACAACTTGCACAACCATAAACTGTAAAGATGACCATCGCGGAGATCAGGACATCACACCTACAGGTGTTATCCGGCTTTTGCATACAAGGAGAACCCAGCGGCAAACCTTAAAACATGCAGGTTAATCTAAATTACCCAGCAGTAGTTGTTTTGTTACAGTCCATAAAATGCTTATCACTGAGCGCTGATTTTTAGGTTGAATTATTGATAATGATCAACCACTGGATAAAGAAAACGTTCATTATTATTTTTGTTCATTCTCTGATCTGCCTGATCCGAAAATGATTTGAACTTTACCAATCTTCTCATCTTTACTTATCCAAAATTAGATAAATCACAACTATACTTCAGTCATTCCATTACTCTGTAATTACATCATGATCTTACTCTTGGTGCTGGCAAGCATCACGTTCGATTCCGGGCTGCTCTCCCCAAGTGCATTCAGCGCCACCACGGACATTGTATAGTTAGTCCCGGGTTCTAGCCCTAAAAGAAAAATTAAAACAAACACATTCATGAATACAAGTAACATTATTTCGTCTGTTTTTTCACGACTATTCATACACGAGCAGAACAGATGCCTATTACTTCCCCTGCCCAAGTAGCTGCACACTACACTGATACAGTGAATTTGAAACGAAAGTGTGTTTTTTTTTTTTTTTGGGGGGGGGGGGGGGGCGGGGGTCTGATATGAATAATGCAAATATAATAATGGCGAATGATAGTAACAATGATAACAACAGTAAATTTAGTAGGTTATTTATACAGCTCTACAATAGGCGCTTTACAGATGTAAAATAACTAACACGTAATTTTACAATGCTAAAGGCAGCTATATACTTTGAAGCGTGCACAGTAGCTGAAAGGTGCAAGAGAAAGGCAAAGCTGTCTACTAGAAGAGTTCGCGCCTGGTTGCACAGGTTGTACTCCACTGCGGAAAGGTGACGAAACACACTGAGAATACTAAATGTGTGCCACCCAGTTAACAAAAGAGAAATGTGTAGCGAAATTCTTGCCAATACCAACCAAAAGGACTAAGTAATTAGTTTCTCAAAACGTTTTCGGACACAAAAGGTTGCAAAAAGCACGAGTGATCAACTCGTTCACAATTGCTTATGCTTCCAGACCAGCAGCAGCATTCCTCCCTGAACTGAATATCCCGTGCAATGCAGGCCGGTTCTGCAGTTATTAACTAAAGCTCATATACTGCTCAACCATTCAATCTCAGTCAAAACGTTCCTCGGTGTAAATTGCTAATGAAGTTTACGTCATGGCGTAAGGCCCCCTATCGGAAGATATTTCTCAAGTTCAGTAACAACTCTGCCTTATGTCGCCGATCAGCACCTTCGGTCGTCTGCTACGGGGTGCAGATCTGCGACAGCAGTTATCTACCGGTAGGTTCCGGCCAGCGACAAAACTAAGTTGCGAAAGGAGAAAAAGAAAGGAACACATCTATGTTTGTGAAAAGGATGGAAACCATTCAGACAGGCGCCTGCCTGTAAGGGTGACGTTAGTTGTCGAGTGGATGACTATCAAGTGTGAATCTTGAGAGCTGGCTTGCGGTCTGTAATGCAAACGGTAGGACCTCTCAGCACTTCCATCCACACTATCGCTCCAGACAACTGTGATGCTTTCGTATGTTGCGCTTATCGCCCGCACATCGAAAGGAGGCTCCAATTCTTCTGTAACATTTAAAACAATTAAAACGCATATCAGCAGTTTATAATCTCCGCGTATTGTCTGAAAAATTATGATATTAAAACTGGCTCCAATATTATTTCGAATCATAAATTGTCATGCGGTCAGCACACGAGAATTATTGAATGATTGCAGCAGCCTATAGGGTACTGAGAAAACATGGCATGTAGAGAGACTGTCCGAATTGACCTGAATTTAAAAAAAAAATCAAATTGATACCCTCCAAAAACAAACAAACAAACAAACAAACACCGACAGCAAAAACAACGAACAAACAAACAAAAACAAACAAACAAACAAACAAACCCAAAAACAAAACATAGAAACAGCCTTTCCATTCACCTGTTTGTAATTGAAACGGTGGTCGTTCCAGAAAGCAAGGAGAGATGTCCTGTGCAGACGTACGGACCGCTTGACATGTGTATTTTCCAGAGAACTCCTCAGTGACAGTCGGGATTCCAAGCACTATAGTATTTGACACATTGCTGAACGTGTAGCCGTCCTTGGAGATGCACTTCAGACGACTGGCGCTTGACATGTTTAACCAGACACACTTCAGTGCAGAATCTTTGAACAGAAACCAGCGTGAAAGATAAATACAGAGAGAGAGAGAGAGAGAGAGAGAGAAAGAGAGAGAGAGAGAGAATGAAATTAAATGAAATGAAGTCAAATGAAATCAAACTTTGAAAGGGAGAGAGAGAGAGAGAGAGAGAGAGATGGGGGGAGAATGAAATTGAATGAAATGAAGTCAAATGAAATCAAACTTTGAAAGGGAGAGAGAGAGAGAGAAAGAGAGAGAGAGAGAGAGAGAGAGAGAGAGAGAGAGAGAGAGCCTATACAAAACAGATTCTCTTTATAAAGAAACACAGATTCTCTTTATAAAGAAAAACAGATTCTCTTTATAAAGAAAAGTAGGGTCAGCACAATTTTCAGTAAGAAAAATGATACTAAAAAATAAGTTCTTCAGACTTCATACCGACGATCTGATCGTCCTTCAGATCATAACGAAGAATGCTGAAGTCTCGTTTCGTCTTGCTGATGTCTTCCTCAAAGTGGCAGGTGATGTTTCCGGATTTCCCCGATGTGGTCACTTCACAGCTCGATTTGAATCCTTGAACGAAGGGAAAAGTAATCAATGAATCTCTCTGTCTCTGTCTGTCTGTCTGCCTGTGTCTCTGTCTGTCTGTCTCTATCTCTCTCTCTCTCATTATTATTATTATCATAAGAGGTAGTAGTAGTAGCAGTAGCAGTAGTAGTAGTAGTCGTTGAAAATTCATTTTATGTGCTTTGTTCCATGTTCAAATTTACGTATCTACTTACTCTATTTCATTCTTACCAGTCTCAGTGTTTGATCCGCACGGAGCTGTATGAAATAGCAGTGAGCAAGTACACATTCTGAAAAAGGAATGAAATCATTTCTTTCCGTCTCAGTGCAATAATTATGGTGGCGGAAGTCGACAAGAACGTCAAACTTTCTTGCTCTTGTAAGATAGTATGTCGCAATAACAAAATAATTTGTTTTCGACACTTATACATGTACTGACCTAGCTTTACCTAAAAACAACAACAACAACAAGAAAATACATAGAATGTTTCGGGCGAACTTTAGTTCGGTAAAATTCTACGGATTGTTTGCTTCCGGATCAGCTAATGGCTCTAGCACAAGCTTGAATACGAATGCAAGATGTCAAAATGGTCAAGATGGGGAGGATGGGGGAATAGATGGAAATCTCTGAAACAATGTTGATCATAACAGCATGGGTCAAGCAAGATAAATGTGAGACCTTTATAATTCATTGTAAACCCAACGACTCGCCTTCAACACGTTTTAGAACTGCCATAAACAATATTCCATCACTAACCAGTGCAAGTATGCATCTACTGCCCCTTTCGCCCTCTCTCCGCCCCACTCACCCACCAAGCCCCCCTCACCCATTCCCCCCCCCCCCCCCCGGCCCTCCACTTTCCCCCTCAGCATGTTATCCTGTGCTCCCATCTCGCCCTGCCTCCCTCCTCACACACACACACACACACACACACACAGACGCGCGCGCACGCACGCATATCGTCCCTCGTTTAAACTTCGAGAAAAAGAGAGAGAACTGGGGGGGGGGGGGGTGAGTGGGGGTTAACGTCCCTTTCCACCATATACGGGTGATATCAAAGACGGGGCAACGATGAAAAAGCCAGCACAAATATTTGGCCCCAGCCGGGATGCGAACTCACGACCCGAGCATCAGAAGTCCAACGCTCTACCATTCGGCCACCCCGAAAGAGAACTAGCGGCTCACTTAATATGCAGCGAAGCAACAGCTGCTGTCCCAATATAGTGCATGACGTCATAGTTATTTTTAGAACTTTCTGAAGGTCGACGCACTGAAACACACACTGTGCGCAGTATGCGGACAGTCTCCCAGATCTCTTCACGTGTGACAGCAGTAGAAACCGGCTCAACAATGTGCACTAATGTTCAGCACACCACTATCTCCTATGCGCTAAACAGAAAACAATATATCCTGCAAGCTCTGGACTTTCGATTCGCCAGATGCGGACGGGGCGCCTTATCAACAATGTCGGCTGCTGCTTTATGTATGGGACGTGTACACGTGGAACACAAACCCGTAATTATTGCGTACACGTCACTCCGGTGTCGTCTGCTAGGCGTTGTATACCCTCTACACGAGAAAGGAAGTGCGAAAAAGACTAAATTCGGCAGCTCCGGGGGTTTCGGTTGAGATTAACTGTTTCCATCAAAACGAGTTTTATTTTTTAAGGCAACCAGCAGGCAGATGTGAAGGGTTTATTGTTTTCCCGAAATCGTCACACAAATTTAATCAGCATGCACGAGATTAGAGTGTCTGGAGATATTTAATGTCATGAATGAAAGATTTTTAGGATTTCATTCCAGTTAACAATGAAACCAAGAACCTTCTTCGTGTCAGGACAAACACGATGCAGTTTATTGATGGTAACTACCACAGCTATGATGAACTTGACAAAACGGTGGAGCTGAGAGTCTCTCAGACTAGGCACAGTGCGGCCTCCATAATGCTCTCTGCTTGCGAGTGTGTGCTTGTATGTGTGCTTGTGTGTGTGTATACGCGTGCGTGCGTGCGTGTGTGTGTGTGTGCTCCTACAATCAACAATGGCCAAGGAAGACCTTACTTCAAAACCAAACCTACAAAAATATTTTGACAGCATCATTCACCATGTTCATTGTGACGTGTTTTAGGTTACTGGTGAACACAGGCCACGGTTTTCATTTCTGCTTTCTTCAGTTATCGCTGTATATAAGTTATAAATTGTATTACGGTGACCTTGAGAGAGAGAGAGAGAGAATGTCAAATATTTTTTCAAGAGAGAGAGAGAGAGGTGGATAGCTTTATGGGGGTTTAACGTCTTTTTCCACCACATAGGGTGATATCAAAGACGGGGCAACGATGAAAAAGCCAGCACAAATATTTGGCCCCAGCCGGGATCGAACTCACGACCCGAGCATTAGAAGTCCAACGCTCTACTGTTCGACCACCCCGGCTCCCCGAGAGAGAGAGAGAGAGAGAGAGAGAGAGAATGTCAAATACTTTTTCAAGAGAGAGAGAGAGGGAGAGAGAGAGGTGGATAGCTTTATGGGGGTTTAACGTCTTTTTCCACCACATAGGGTGATATTAAAGACGGGGCAACGATGAAAAAGCCAGCACAAATATTTGGCCCCAGCCGGGATCGAACTCACGACCCGAGCATTAGAAGTCCAACGCTCTACTGTTCGACCACCCCGGCTCCCCGAGAGAGAGAGAGAGAGAGAGAGTTGACGATTGGCAATGGCGATTTTTTTTCAAGGATGAGAGGGAGAGAGAGACAGAGAGAGAGAGAGAGAGAGACAGACAGACAGACAGACAGACAGACAGACAGACAGACAGACAGCAAATTGACAATGACAATGGCAACTTTTTTTTTTCAAGAGAGAGAGAGAGAGAGAGAATTGACAATGACAATGGCAAATATTTTTTTCACGGATGTGAGAGAGAGAGAGAGAGAGAGAGAGAGAGAGAGAGAGACAGAGAGAGACAGAGAATTGACAATGGCAATGGCATTTATTTTTCAGAGATGAGAGGGAGAGAGAGACAGAGACAGACAGACAGACAAAGAGCAAATTGACAATGACAATGGCAAACATTTTTGAGAGATAGAGAGAGAGAGCGAGAGAGGGAGGGAGAGAGAGAGAGAATTGACAATGACAATGGCAAATATTTTTTCACGGATGAGAGAGAGAGAGAGAGAGCTTACCCAGTGTCCACTATTACACAACACTGGCCTCAAGTCAATGTCACCATTGAGGAACCTGAATCTTCCAACTGGAATATGACCCTCAATGTCCTCTACCTTGTTGTGTTAATTGCAGCTATGAGAATTCTCTCACATCAGTTGCGTAGCAACACAAAACCTTCGGACCTAGATTCGTGGTATCATGTATCAGAGTGTACTAGCTAGGTTAGGTTACCGTGAACACGAAATGTTTCCTTGTCATGTGTGTCACTGCGATCTGTGTATCATATGCGCCGGTGTGCCCATATTCACGTGACATGCATGACAGTGTCTCATCTCCGGCGGAATTCTCGTGTGTGAATAGCATGTGTGTCCCTCTGCTTTTTTTTTTTTTTCTTCTTCTTCAAATTCTCGTGCATGTATATACATTAACGCCCGAGTATCATGGCAGAGGACACGTAAGCACTTTCATCACACGTAAAAGATCCTGTACCGTTTACACGAATTACCAAGTAGGTCCCGGATGTCCCTGCACTTTCATCGTGCGTGTGAATGTATCTGCACACATTTAAGGTTCCCGAAAGACACCGTGTTTCTCATCCGATTGTCACTGATACGAATGTCAAGTGCCGAACTAATCCTATTATCATGCGCATGAATTCTTAATGACAATTCTTTATATACCTGAATACTGCTGTCTGCTATACCTGAATGATATAAATGCACCTGACACAAATTATGCACATGGCACTGAGTTATTCGGGCATAGGAGGTAAATGCTGCTACATCAGCTCAGGTACATGACTAACCTAATGTGCATGATACAAGATAGATAATTATACAGAACATGAGACTTCACAGCGCATATATAATCTAGCACCTGCAGGTCGCGGCTACATACTCGTATAATTATAGTTCATTGTAATGATAACTGGTGTAGCCTACTGTATTATGTTTGACTTGACAGAGCAAAGATTGGCCGTTCTTGGTGATTACTGTTCAGTTGATTGGAAGAAATGCAGGACCACTGAGAACATTCTACACTGGTGTAAAAAGGGATTCCAAAACATTCACTTTTTTCCCATCACAGTCATACACGCACACATTCTGACGATATACTGCCGTGATTTTTTTTCTTTATTTTTGGCATTTCATACAGGTATATATACACACAATACATACACAAGATTGACACATGGCATATTCCTAAGCAGACCATACTAGCATCCACACACACACACACACACACACACACACACACAGTACAGAGGTATCTAAACTGATTCATTCGTACCCTGACGCATACGCGCAGCGTTGCTCGCTTGCGCCTATCTAAAGGAGATGATACAATGCATTACAGTATTCTGCACCGAGACATAGACTAAAAAAGCTTTCATTTGAGCTTTCACTGCATGATAAGGAAGCCAGGTCAAGTTCTGCAAGATTGGTATATTGCCGAGTAACTTCGCACCATGTCTATGTCTTTCTTTAGTAAACCAGTGACTGACTAACTTTGTAAAAGCTCTGCAGTCTGGACGGACTCGTTTAGTCTGCACTGTAGCGGATTTATGTCTGATCAGTAAGGGGCGGTAACTGCTGATGTTAACCTGACACATTGGAAACCTCAGAACTGTCGTCACGACCGACATGCAAATTGATGCGAGCAGACACAGTGACTATGGAAAATGCACCCCTCATGCTTCCGCGTTTATATGAGCATGTGTATATGATTTGTGCTGGTACCTGCAGCGGCAAATTTTACCACATAAAAGCAATACTGACTCGTTTATTCCTCGCGCGCGCAGATCGCATTCCGCGAAACAGTCTAGCCGACGATAGCGTACGACGTCACCGCTTTGCGCTTTCGGCCGCAATAGCAGTGCAGACGATATAAATAGCAGCCAATAAAAACCATTGAAAGTCGGTGGCTCGCGGGCGGAGTTGGTCGCGCGAGCAGCCGCGGAGGGAGCGAGCTGCGAGCCAGCCCTGTACCTAGGGTGAACACTCAAGGAAGGTAAAGTGGTTTGCACCTAAAGCCTCCAGGCACTGAAGAAATGTGAAAATTCGGATGCCACGATCAAAGGTGGTACCGACAGGAGGCTTTGGTCTAGCGGTCAAGGCATTCTGAGAAGCCTTGTTTGAATCCTTGGTGAGCAGACTTTTCGTGGATATTTTTTCCTTACTAAGTCGAGTTAAATTCGCTGACAGACTCGTTTAGGGAGCCTGTCTCGCCTTTGTGAACACACGCACGCACAGCATCAAACGTGCATTTTGTGACAAAAGGTGAAAGTGAATAAAATCTGCATGTGAATGCCTGTTGTTGTCTAATTTGTTCATTGCTCCGGCTAACAGACGATGCCACAGATAGATTAATAAGACAATAATAATAATAATGAATACAGTTTATATAGCGCCTATCTGTTTTCTACGAAACACTCTTTGCGCTCACACACACACACACACACACACACACACACACACACACACACACCGAGTGCTGATGAAAAAGCGGTCGGTCTACAGCTCGAAAGCTTGCCGCCTAAAAAGGTAGGTCTTCAAATGGGCCTTAAATTGAGTCAGCGTGGGAAGATCCCTAATGGTGACATGTAACGCGTTTCAGACGGACGGGGCGGCGTAAGAAAATGAACGACCATCAGCTGACTTCAGAGTTGTTTTTGGAACCTTTAACAGTTTTTCTTATGATGAACGGAGAGTGCGGGAGGGCTGGTAGGTTATAAGCATTGCAGACAGGTACAGAGGGAGAGAGTCATCGAAATGGCGGTAAGCCATTGTCGCAATTTTAAATTGGATGCGGAAAGGGATTGGGAGCCAGTGCAGCTGTTTGAGAAGGGGTGTGACATGGTCTCTTCTGCGTTTTCTAAGAATAAGGCGGGCGGCGTTGTTTTGCACGCGCTGTAGCCTTTGCATTTGCTCAGATGAGATTCGGCCATACATGACAGAATTACAGTAATCTAGCCGGGAAGTAATGCTAGCATTAACAAGCGTAGCGGCAGCGGTTTCGGACAAGCATGAACGGATGGAAGAGATCCGCCTCAAGGCCAAAGAGCATGAGCGACAGACCTGGCTAATGTGGTCCTCCATAGAAAGCGTCTGTTCAAGAGTGACACCGAGGTACTTAACTGAAGGTTTGAACGCTATATTACCACCAGCTATGGACACAGAGTTGCTATCCACCTGCTTCAGCCTGTGCTCTGTACCTACAAGATGAAGTGAGGTTGGATTTGCTATCCCCCCTCCACGAGAGCCATGGCGGGGGAAAGAGAAACACTCGTGGCCTGCAGGGGTCATGGAGGAAATGTAAGCTTCATGTCCTTCGGGGTAGAGCCAGGTTTCTGTTAACATCGTCATGTCTGCATCATTTTCAAGAATGATATCGTGGATGTCTGTCACAACTTCTCTACAGGACTGGGTGTTCAAATACAGTACTTTCAGTTTATTCGGACGTTTTCGCTTGTATCGTTTACGAGGCAAACCAACGCCGATATCCAGAGAACGAAGACGTGCAGTTAGATCGGCTGTCAAGCGTGACGGCGATCGAGAGTCCAAATATGCCAAAAGGGCACTGTGGTAGTGCAATAAGTGAAACTTTTTTTCGTCTGAGTAACGCGGACCGCCCCTTGGCAATTTTGTCATCAATACAGTACAGTACAATACAATACAATACAATACAATACAATACAATACGGTACAACGCAACGCAACGCAACACAACACGTCTATTTTTTTTTAAAGGGTAAACCGGAAAGAGAGAGAGAGAGAGAGATGAGCAACACTAAGAAAGTACTTCCCAGTGACCTCATGGGGAAGTTTAAACGCTTAAACTGTAAGTCTGAAGTATCAGTAATGTGTAAAACTAAATTGTACTTTTTGCTGCTCTTGCACAGACACAAGTTAGCAAGCACTTGTCGCAGCATGCTCTACCTTTGGTTCATACTAGTATCCAGGATTTGGGGATGTTTTTCAGGCGATTCAAACCAGACGTGTAAGTATATATAATTTATGATTGTTTGAAATTTTTATACTGAAACAATTGGCTTGACACGCATGTGCTTCCGAATAGACGGTGGGTCAGAAGAACTATTTTGGAACTGGACAATGAATAATAATGCCAAGTGTTAATTCATTTTACCCATAACCACTCCCCCAACCCCCCAACCCCCCCCCCCCCCTCGGCGCCCTCCGCCCCCCCCCCCCCTCTAAGACACTGCATACACACACGCCTTTTGTTAACTGGTCAAAGTAAAGAGCCCAAGCGCGACAATAAGGAAGTGAAGTGATTTGAATTAACTTGAATACAATCGCCGATGAAATATTGCTCTTGTCTGATTCGAAATATTTTTACCTGCATGTGTAAAATTTTGTTTTAGGTAGTTTCTTCTTTATTTATCAACAGGTGCGAGTCTTCATTTTCCGTCCCTCAATGGCAGCAATATCCTGACAGCTTCAGAGAACACAACAATTTCGCTGGCGGCCACGGTAGTGTATACTTGTGAAGATAAACCTTCATTCGTGATCACAGTGAACAAAGAATACCCGCCTTTACAGAAGCAGTTGTGTCATCTCTATCACGAAGAAGGCGTTTGTCTAAACCCAAATGAACAGTGCCTATGTTTTGGCAATGGATCGTATGTTTTCAAATACACGCCTACAAGATCAGAACAAAACACGACCTGGACCTGGGAAGTGGGAGCGGAATATAAGAAACGTATCAGGATCAATGTTCTCTGTAAGTAATAGTACTCTCTCTCTCTCTCTCTCTCTCTCTCTCTCTCTCTCCCTCCCTCTCTCTCTCTCTCATTTATAGTACAGTAGTAATTCAGTTTCATGTTTGATAATATAGAATTTTATTGTTCGTTCTATCAGTGTCACTGTTCACACTCTTGCTGTGGGCCACTGGCCTAAAACAATGGAACCTTTGAGTCTTGATTCTCGAGTCTGTGTCTCCCTGTCTAACACACACACACACACACACACACACACACACACACACACACACACACACAGAGAGAGAGAGAGAGAGAGAGAGAGAGAGAGAGAGAGAGAGAGAGAGAGAGAGGATAACAACATGTATGTTGCTTTATCACTACTTCTGTTTTGTTCGTTGTTTAATTGTTTGGTTGTTTGGATTGGTTACTATGTTTGCTTTGTTTTTATTGAAGCTGCTTTTAACATTAGCGCACTCTTCATATATCTTTAATTCCCATCAGGTTTTTATAGATCACGTTGTTCTCAATTACGTTTTCTTTTCGTACAATGTTTCCCTGACTGCGCTACTGCATTTTACGAAAACCACTATTTAGAAATCCAGAAATGAAGAATTTTTTTACTATACAGACCCGGCCAGCGTGTCCAGTGTGGTCCTAAATTCTTCCAAGCATCAGCTTCACCAACCAGCAGACCAGGGACAACAAGTGGATGTCATCTGTTCCTGGGAACCGGGCAACCCTCCTGTCACTGCCCGCCTGTTGGACAGACACGGGGTAGAGATGGCACGCAGCATCTACAGCAGACAGATCCGATACAGGATTCCTGCTGTGGGCTGTCAGGACGCTGGCCTCATTCACTGTGGGGCACCAGGGGCTAGTCACAACAAAACTGTTACACTTCTGGTCAGATGTGAGTTAAGATGAGACAAGATGAATAATTTATGACCCCAAATATGAAATTATAGTGTCTGTTATATTGGAAACTAAAATGACATAATTATATGCAATACCAACAGTCGCATGCAAGAATTATTTAAATACTAAGTGTGCAGGAACGAAAATTGCAGTGTGTACAATGTCCTTCGAACCTTTCAGGTCAACTTTGATTTAATTGTAAGTGTATTTCTCTTTTCCATTTTACGTGAACGTGGACGAAGAAGGAAAATCGTGAATGACGATCGCCAATAACAATAACAACAATACCCTTTGTCTTTTCAGGCCCGCCACACTTTGAGGAAGATTATGTTAATCGTACAGCGGAAAACACCGGAAGTGTGGACCTCAGTTTCAGGTTTCGAGCCCATAGCACACCACCATCAGGCTGCTTAATCATCAAGGATGTTGGCAGTTTGCCGTCTTCCAGTCCTGGCTTTTCAGGAAATGACAAGCCGCGCTTTCTTTCGAAAACACACAATGTGTCTACTTATAACTGTACTGGGTAAGTTTCCTTCCTTGATCTGAAGGGGTCTAGTCGTGGCCAGAAAAATAATTTGTCAGACTGACAAATCATTAATATTGAGGAAGTTGCGATCGCAGCAGAGAAAAGTACTTACCAAAGGGAACAAATAGTTAAGTGGACGCTGCAAGGGAAAATTCTCTGCTTGTATGGGAAGAGTGAATACAATATCTGGCGGTTCACAACACACACACACACACACAAACACACACACACACACACACACACACACACACACACACACACACACACACACACACACACACACATATATATATATATATATGAAACTGTCAGATTGTCGACTACCATAGGCCACGATCACCATGCCAGTGTTGACATGAATATTGTCCACAGTTGAGTCTTTCCTTGTAAACTAAAGAAAAACAGAGAATCACGTTTAACTAGGCATCGTCCTTCCTTGTTTCAAATAAATATTATTCGTGAACAAGACAATCATGCTAAATATCAATCATGTTCTCTTCCGATATTGAACAGTAACATGTTCGTCACCGGGACCCCGCCTGACCTGACGCTGACTGTCCGGCTGGACAATGTGAGGAAAGAGGAGGAGGGACAGTGGCGGCTGGAACTCACCAATGACGCGGGAACTGGGCATGTGGACTTTAATTTACATGTCACTGGTACGCCAATTTTGACTGGTACGCCAGTGGCACGCTTAACTTTCAAATTTCAAACTCTTTGCGAAAAAAAAATCGGAGAGGTGCTCATTGAACGTAACAATTATAGAGACAACTCATTTCAGTTCCCCTAACATTCAGTGACTTTTTCACTAATAATTTCTCTTCCTAATGCTGTTTTTCATATTCTTACCCGTAAGAATACAAATATGTGTAAATCAAGATATTGTCCCAATATTACCAGTAATCGAATTTCCTAAAAAATCACAACACATTTCGAGGCCCCTGAAAATCTGTATGTGTTTTGGATCCTGCCTATATCAAAAGTCTCTGTTTTCTGGCGAAACACACAATACTATCCTGGTTCATTTTTTTAGATTCAACAGAAACCGAGATGACCGGAGTGACCCTTATCGCTGTTGTCAGCACTCTTGGGATCTTCGCCTTCATCGCAAGTGTGATTGCAGTCACATGCAATATTCTCAGACGAAAGTTACAAGGTAACCATTACTTAGAGATATTCTATTGTTTATGATTGTACGAGTTTTTCATATTTTGCAGTTGATTTCCTAAAAAAAAAATTGAGTTGAGTACAGACAGCTTCTAAGGCTGTAAGGAAAAGTGTGTTGAATTTATATGGAAGCTACAAACATGTAGGGAAAAAAAGAAAACCTTTACGTTTAGACAAGGACAATACACTTACAACGTTTCGGCGCATAACCTTTCTCGAAAGTAGCCGCGAAATAGTCTTAGTTGCTTGCGCGGCGTTAAGCCCTAACTAACTAACTAACGAACTAACGAACTAACGAACTAATGAACTAATGAACTAACGAACTAACTAACTAACTAACTGTCTCGGAAGCGTGTGGGCTACTGTCCTTGGTTGCAAGTTTTCTTTTTTAACCTTTTCCGTAGCTTCAGTGAGTTTCTTTCATTTTGGAGTCAGTTTCCTCTTCTCTTCAGGTGTAGGAAGTGGCGAGTCAGATGAAGTGGACAGAGAGGTTCCAGCCGATCCTCCGATGGAGGCACCAAGAGAAGTTGACCATGACGACGAGGGCAACAGCGCTTCCAACGTCGAAACCAACTTCTACTGGGAAATTCCTGATGAACCTCCACCATCTCCAGGTGTGTGTGTGTGTGTGTGTGTGTGTGTGTGTGTGTGTGTGTGTGTGTGTGAGAGAGAGAGAGAGAGAGAGAGAGAGAGTAGTTTGATGCTGACTTACAGCAAAGCTGGCACTTTTTTTCTCAGCTGTACCGAAGCCGTGTTTGAGGCCAGCGTTACCCGACAACTACCTGCACCCGTCGGTGTCCACAGCAGTAAAGGACGGTGCAGATGACACCAGCAATATGACGCCATTTTACGAGAACAGCGTTTTGCGCTCAGTTAGAGCGGCGATGAAGAGGACACATCCTGCAGCGTCGTCCAGTGTCCAGGAGCAACACGTCCCAGATAAGTCTTGTGGTGATGTCAGTCAAGCCATGGCGTCACCGCGGATGACGACGGTGAGCAAGCTGTCCTCTCTGCCACACAATGCACGTAAGCCTCAAGCATCGTCATCATCTACAGATTGGGAAGACACCGTATCTCATGGAGATGTCATGGGAACCGACGATGTCACCATCATGCCTGTGATGGATCAAGAAGATGACGATATGGCAACACAGTCTGGTGCTTCACACGATTACACCCCCATGTCGCGCAGACTGCCTCAGACCACCCAGATCGTCAGCGACTATGTTCCAATGCACCGTAAACACGTTGGAAAGCCACACAAGAAAGTTCAAAACCCAAGTGAACTTATCCCACTCAGAGAAAGAGACACCAGAGTCTCACCTCGGGTCTCTGACGAAGCCAGCGGTTATATACCCATGTCTCGCAAAGCTGCTACGTGTCTGCGGAAGGAAGCTGAGAAGTCATGTGATGAAGAACCTATACCTTTGTCTCGTATGCGGGTTAAGTATCAACCAAAGGATGAGCAGAAGGTCAGTGACAGTGAAATGTTGCTTCAGAGAGGAAAGAAAACTCCAGCAGATGATTACCTGACAGCCACGGCATCGCGAGCGGTCACTGGTGGGACAGAAACAGTATGAAACAACATTCCAATTTACGAGAACAGTCCGAGTTTGTGAACATGAAGACGCCTGAATGTTGAACTTTGCAAACTAGATGTGTCTAGCGTCGGTTAAGTTTAGTTAACTTTCAGTCGCGATGTTTTTTGTAAAGTGTATATATACCACGGTATCTGTACGATCGTGTTTCGACGTTTGTACGGTGATATTTTTGCGCAGTTTCAAGTTGGCATTGATATTCACCCACTCTGTATGATAATAACGTCAGTTTCGGAAATTGACCTTTGACCTCAGGCTGGTTAAATGATTGTACATTAGTATTAAAAAACATACATGTATTACACGAGAAGTACTGCTCTGAATGAACTACTTGAATTGTTTTGTATTTTGTAAAACTGTCTAACGCCCGATGAGCACACTGTCTCTTTCTTCCAGATTTTTTTTTTGAAAAGTCTCTTGTTTCCAGAAAAAGTGAATAGTTTCACCAACAAGTGTATAAGAACTTTCGTACAGAAGATGATAAGGAAGTGACTGAGTTACTCATTTCGGTGTGAGATAAATGGGGTTTGTAAACTTCGCGTGACGAGGAAATAATTTGAAAGGGTTGAGTGATAATTATGCAAAATTGATAAGGACTTCCTTGCAGCTCAGGCAAACAAACAGTTCTTGATAATAATTTTTATTCCCTGTAATGCAGAATTTAATGTACTTGCATCTTTAAAACAAACTGTCTGTATAAGCACTATTTATTTCCCCGAGTCCCAACGAAGTTTGCTTTTCCTTCTAGTGTCTATCGTAACACATAGAATAATCATGACTAATTATTGACTGATGATAAATATCTGGTAAAATGGGGAAATACTGCTTTCAGTGAAATATCTTGCTTTTTTGTGTTTGCTGATGGTCATATGTCCGTTGTAAACAACCAACAAATAACAAATTCAAAATCTTGCATGTAAATGCTAAATGTGCTTAGAGGCTTCAGTCTTCACAATGCTAATCCTGATATCTATTTCTACAGCCACTCTATGTACACATTTCTCATGTGTGGTAAAATGTAAAATATTAACCCCAGTCAAAGTTAGAACTGGTCTTATTTGACGGTTCGGATAATGTGCATATTTTTGATTGTCCTTTGGGTCTTATGTCCTCTTTGTCCTTCTTCTTTCGTGCTTTTTCTTCAATTCTGCTCAATCTGCGTCCGAATCTTAATATATTCTTTTATTACTTTTATTAATACATTGTTATTATCCCTTTTGTTGGTTGTTGTGCTGGTAGTGGCGCCCGCGCGCGCATGTGTGTGTGTGTGTGTGTGTGTGTGTGTGTGTGTGTGTGCTCATACGTTTCTTTAGTACACGTTCTATTTGTTTTACATGTATTGTGTGTTATTAGTTTATAGTTGTTATGTGGCAAACATTCTCTACGTGTTTGTGAAAGGACTCTACAGAAGGACGACAAAGTCTCCCAGGCACTTCTGAGAAAATCTGACGTGGGGTTAGTTTCAGTTTTAGTGACGTTTTTCCTTTTCTTTTTGACTGAAATGTCCACGATTCCAATGTCACATTTTACCAGCCGTTTTCTCAGAATGGTCGCTCGCTTTTCAAGATAAAATTTTCAGCAAAGATATCTCAGACCTGCACCAAGCTACGGAAATAATGCTTTATGTAAAACAAGCCCAATTTTCTGCACTTTCCGGTAATACCAATCACACTTTGTAGGTTTCCATCACCTGTGGAACATGCAATGAGCTTACATTTGGTTCATGGAAACAAAACGATATAGTGGATGTAAGACAACAACAGACTATAAGTGTATGTACTTCGTGTAATATACTGCGAAAGCTAAAGCCGATGAAATGAAAAAGTGCGGTATTTTGTGGATTGAAGACTCTCTGCCCTCGTCATACATTTAACACCATGCACACTCCACAGTCGTCTTAGCAAAATCGCACTCACACTGAAAATTACTGAAAGTGAAAACACGATTCCAATTCAGTTCAAAAACACTTTATTGTATGCTTCAAAAGGTAACGTTGAAAACTAAAGATTGTCTTTAGACCCATGCTGTTGCTCCGTTCATTAAAAGATAATATCAAGTCAAACACACACACACACACACACACACACACACACACACACACACACACACACACACACACAAGAATGTATGACAAGATAAAATCCCGTTTAATAGCGAGACAAAGAAGTGAGATACAACTATCGGTGACATCACAGTTTTGCAAATGTCAAACTAATATTGATGATAATGCGTCCTCTCATGCACTCCTCGTGCGCATAATAATTGAAGAAATATAAAATCAAAAGAAAATTCAAGTTTACATTACTGTCCGTATACACAATTATCTGTCAATCGAAAGCTGTACATAGTATCACAGTCATAGATTAATAGGCAAAGACATTCATATTGTGTCTAAGGTTGCAGTCGCCAACGTTTAGATAACACTTCATGTAGCTGTTCTGGTGTGGAGCGTTGGGTTGTGACCATGATCGACTGGCATACACGCTTACTCGCCCTCACATATACAAAAATCCACACAAAGGTCATCCGGAATGCTTCCAAAAATATTATTTACAAGTGACTTTAATCAAAACTAGATACCTAACCCACATACATATAAACGTATACATCCACTAATTAAATGAGGCCCTTAGTAGACACGGAGGATGAAAACGATGAGACACAAGGGCGGACGAAGACAGAATACATTGGATCCAGCGCAGACACATCGTGCTCCTCCTCCAATAACGCATGCTTGGTAGCCCACAATACCCCGGTTCACTCAACGGAACCGTGACACACTGACCGCATAACCACACCGTACAACAGCGCGGACGAAGTTGCACCTCATCAGGAAAACGAGCAACTCTAATGACCCGTACTCTAATGACCCGTACTGGTCACAAACTCAGCGGCTCCAAATGCGTCAACAGCTACCAAAAAAGCCTAGTCATGCTAGGCTGTTTATCACACAGTTTTACGCACGCCTGGCCTACGGCCCTCTGTGACATAGCTTTCGCTGGGCGGAGTGTTCCTCGCGTCTACGCGATCAGGCGACAGCTGACTACAAAACTGAGTTTTCTCAGCATTTGCACTAGTGAGTAACCCACGTGCAACACAATCTGAAGGGGTCTAAACCGGAGATAGTCTGCACAACGCACCTCACGCTCCACCGAACAAAACACGGGATACTCGAAATTCACTCTACAACAAAACATGGGATACTCCAAATTCACTCTGTGACAGTAGCTACATAACATATATCACGACAATCGGTGCTCTCCGTCTTTCTTTTTTTTTTTTTTCGGAGTAAGTGAAGAGGGCCAAAATTAACATTTCAGGTCAAATTCGCATTTTACAACACGCGGTTCGCTCAAAAGTTTACTGATGCCGAGATTGTCGGCCCACTCAAATTAATGTTTCTAGTAAATATTAGTTAGATCAATAACAGGCAGCTGGAAAAGAATATCGCAAAACTAGTTTGCAACTGCAACCCCAAACCGCAACCTCAAACAAACCCCATGTTTCTCATGTCCGCAACTTGTTTAAAAGGCATATATGCACCAAAGGGAATGCATGAAGATAATCTGCTATAAGAAACAGAAAATTGCTACAGACGCAGTTTTCATCGCCGTGTATGCTGGTAGGTATACTGCAAAATTGCGTTAAGACAGGCCTGCTACGCAGGGGAGACAATGCCTTCTCTTCAAAGAGATTCTTCTGGCATTTCCCCGACTCTGTGCACACCATTGTCGACTCGGAAGCCGTAAAGCTCCTGTCCGCGCCGTTCCGCCACATCCGGCTTCCTACACACACACACACACACACACACACACACACACACACACACACACACACACACACACACACAAGTGCGCGCGCGCACGCATACGCGCACACGCACGCACGCACGCACGCACGCTCGCAAACACACAGCTCTGTTCTGTGAACAAATAAAACTTTGATACCTGTCTTTCCTAGAAAGTAAACATGAATGAATAGCAACAAAACAATACCTTCATAAACAAATGAAAACAAGATTTATTTTGTTTATTGTTTTGATTGCTTATCTTGTCGGCTGCTCGAAGTCAGCAAGCTGCGACTGTGGTAACCACACTGTCGCATGCTACCTCGATTTTGCCGGGAATTTTTTTTTTCTTCTTCTTCAAATCATCCAAACTTCGAAACAAGCGTGTTCAACATAAGCGTATCCGTCTGTAGTGCTAAATGAGTCCTTACCAACGGCGATCCACGCTGGGTGCCACAATTTTCAGCAAAATGCGAAAACTCCACGAACCATTGCGTAACTTTCGTCCTCTCGGGAATCTTACCCTTGGATAAATAAAAGAAACCAACTCTATAAGTAATTGTTCCACCGAGAATGACAATCATGTTTATGTATAACTGGTCAGATTGATTTTCAAGATTGATGTGTTGGCAAGGTCATCGAGTTTGTTTTGTCTTTTATCAAAGACCTACCCTGCAGCACAATTTGTAGCAACACAATGCTGTAAAAGAAACCTAATACAGTAGTTTTCATAAGTCAAACTCTCGTTTTGTTTTAAACAGCATCTTCCCAAAAATGTTCCTTTTTATGCCTGTAATCAAGAAGTATCGAGCAATCCCGCTCTGTTAAGATGTTATCTTAGTGTAGGTCCAAGGCGTACTTAGCACGGCCTGCTAAGCCACTACACCTCTTAATCAAGTAACTCCAGTGGCGTAGGCAAAAATATTGCCAAGGAAGCGTGATCCAGGTGAGGGAGGGGGAGAGCAAAGACGAAAAAAAAGAAAAGAAAAGAAACAGGTGGGGTGGGGGTGTACCACCCACAAATTTTAACTAATCCATTTCAGTCAAGAAATACCTTCCACATGCAGAGATCTGTTTCGTCATTTTCTTTTTCGTAGACTGTGACAACATTTAGAATAGATATAAATATTTAGGGGATAGAATATCCCCTCCCTCAGACCCCCCCCCCCCTCCCCCGTACCTATGCCAGTGAACTCTATCAAAGGGAAACGACTTCATCGAAGAGTACACTCCTCTTGGCTCAGTGCTAGCATAAGAGACGCTTGAAGTTCCATACAAAGGCTACATTCCATGCTCTTACAGAAGAGCTGTTTGGTGAAAAATTATTATGAGTAGTCCGTACCGTTTCTCCGTGTAGCGGCGAACAAGGATACAGAAGACACAACTTGCACAACCACAAACTGCAAAGATGACCATCGCGGAGATCAGGACATCACACCTACAGGTGTTATCCGGCTTTTGCATACAAGGAGAACCCAGCGGCAAACCTTAAAACATGCAGGTTAATCTAAATTACCCAGCAGAAGTTGTTTTGTTACAGCCCATAAAATACGTATCACTGAGCGCTGATATCAGTTGAATTAATGATAATGATCATACACTGGATAAAGAAAACGTTCATTATTATTTTTGTTCATTCTATGATCTGCCTGATCCGAAAATGATTTGAACTTTACTAATCTTCTCATCTTTACTTATCCAAAATTAGATAAATCACAACTATACGTCAGTCATTCCATTACTCTGTAATTATATCATGATCTTACTCTTGGTGCTGGCAAGCATCACGTTCGATTCCGGGCTGCTCTCCCCAAGTGCATTCAGCGCCACCACAGACAATGCATACTTAGTCCCGGGATCTAGTCCTAAAGAAATTAAAACAAACACATTCATGAATACAAGTAACACTATTTGGTATGTCTTTTTCACGACTATTCATACACGAGCAGAACAGATGCCTATTGCTTCCCCTGCCCAAGTAGCTGCATACTACACTGATACAGTTAATTTGAAACAAAAGGGTTTTTTTTTTTTTTGTTGGTCTGATAAGAATAATGCAAATATAATAATGACGGTGATAGTAACAACAATAACACCAGTAAAATTAGTAGACTATTTATACAGCTCTACAAATATGCGCTTTACAGGTGTAAAATAACTAACACGTAATTTTACAATACTAAAGGCAGCTATACTTTGAAGCGTGCACAGTAGCTGAAAGGTGCAAGAGAAAGGCAAAGCTGTCTACTAGAAGAGTTCGCGCCTGGTTGCACAGGTTGTACTCCACTGCGGAAAGGTGACGACACACACTGAGAATACTAGATCTAAATGTGTGCCACCCAGTGAATAAAAGAGAGAAATGTGTAAAACGAAAATCTTGCCAATCTTGTCAACTCAAAAGGACTAAGTAATTAGTTTCTCAAAACGTTTTCGGAAACAGAACATTACAAAAAGCATGATCATATGAGTGATCAACTCGTTCACAATAATTATTGCTTATACTTCCAGCCCTCATCAGCAGCATTCCTGGCTAAACTGGATATCCCGTGCAGTGGAGGCCGGTTCTGCAGTTACTAACTTAGTAATTAGAGCTGAAATACTACTCAACCATTCAGTCTCATTCAAAACGTTTTTGGGTGCAAAATGCTAATGAAGTTTACCTCATGGCGTAGGGTCTTTCCACCCTTCAAGGCCTCCTATCAGAAGATATTTCTCAACTTCAGTACCAACTCTGCCTCATATCGCCGATCAGCACCTTCGGTCGTCTGCTACGGGGTGCAGATCTGCGACAGCAGTTAACTACCGGTAGGTTCCGGCCAGCGACAAAACTGAGTTGTGAAAGGGTTAAGTTTTGATTCCCGCGGAATGTTATCACAAATGCGACGGCGAAGAGGAAGAAGAAAAAGAAAGCAATACATCTATGTTTGTGAAAAGGGTGGAAACCATTCAGACGGGCAATGTATTCCCTCATGGCGCCTGCCTGTAAGGGTGACGTTAGTTGCCGAGTGGATTACTATCAAGTGTGAATCTTCAGAGCTGGCTTGCGGTCTGTAATGCAAACGGTAGGACCTCTCAGCACTTCCATCCACACTATCGCTCCAGACAACTGTGATGCTTTCGTATGTTGCGCTTATCGCCCGCACATCGAAAGGAGTCTCCAATTCTTCTGTAACATTTAAAACAATTAAAACGCATATCAGCAGTTTATAATCTCCGCGTATTGTCTGAAAAATTATGATATTAAAACTGGCTCCAATATTATTTCGAATCATAAATTGTCATGCGATCAGCACACGAGAATTATTGAATGATTGCAGCAGCCTATAGGGTACTGAGAAAACATGGCATGTAGAGAGACTGTCCGACTTGACCTGAATTAAAAAAAAAATCAAATTGATACCCTCCAAAAACAAACAAACAAACAAACAAACAAACACCGACAGCAAAAACAACGAACAAACAAACAAAAACAAACAAACAAACAAACCCAAAAACAAAACATAAAAACAGCCTTTCCATTCACCTGTTTGTAATTGAAACGTTGGTCGTTCCAGAAAGCAAGGAGAGATGTCCTGTGCAGACGTACGGACCGCTTGACATGCGTATTTTCCAGAGAACTCCTCAGTGACAGTCGGGATTCCAAGCACTATAGTATTTGACACATTGCTGAACGTGTAGCCGTCCTTGGAGAAGCACTTCAGACGACTGACGCTTGACACGTTTAGCCAGACACACTTCAGTGCAGAATCTTTGAACAGAACCCAGAGCTCGAGTGAAAGAAAAATACAGAGAGAGAGAGAGGGAGAGAGAGCCTACACAAAACAGATTCTCTTTATAAAGAAAAGTAGGGTCAGCAAAATAATATTGTCAGTAAGAAAAATGATACTAAAAAATAAGTTCTTCAGACTTCATACCGACGATCTGATCGTCCTTCAGATCATAACGAAGAATGCTGAAGTCTCGTTTCGTCTTGCTGATGTCTTCCTCAAAGTGGCAGGTGATGTTTCCGAATTTCCCCGATGTCGTCACTTCACAGCTCGATTTGACCCCTTGAACGAAGGGAAAAGTAATCAATGAATCTATCTCTCTGTCTGCCTCCGTCTCTCTCTGCTTCTGTCTGTCTGTCTGTCTGTCTGTCTCTCTCTCTCTCTCTCTCTCTTAATATTATTATTATCATCATAAGAGGTAGAAAAAGTAGTAGTAGTCGTTTAAATTCATTTGATGTGTTTTGTTTCATGTTCAAATTTACGTATTGACTTACTCTATTTCAGTCTTACCAGTCTCAGTGTCTGATCCGCACAGAACTCTATGAAACAGCACTGAGCAAAGTAAAAATATGTGGAGCAGCCAGAGCGACTTCATCATCACAAGTAAACATTCTGAAAAAAAGAATTGAAATCATTTCTTTCCGTCTTGGTGGTATATGGTGGCGGAAGTCGACAAGAACGTTATACTTTCTTGCCTGTCTCTGTCTGTTTCTGTCTTTCTCTGTCTGTCTGTCTGTCTGTCTCTCTCTCTCTCTCTCACACACACACACACACACACACATTATTATTATTATTATTAAATATTATTATCATAAGAGGTAGTAGTAGTAGTAGTAGTCGTTTAAATTCATTTGATGTGTTTTGTTTCACGTTCAAAGTTACGTATTGACTTACTCTATTTCATTCTTACCAGTCTCAGTGTTTGATCCGCACGCAACTCTATGCACTGAGCAAAGTAGAAATATGTGGAGCAGCCAGGGCAACTTCATCATCTCAAGTTAACATTCTGAAAAAAAGAATTGAAATCATTTCTTTCCGTCTTGGTGGTATATGGTGGCGGAAGTCGACAAGATCGTCATACTTTCTTGCTGTTGTAAGATAGTAGGCCTGTGTCGCAATAGCAACATACATGTATTTTGTTTCGACACTAATACATGTACTGACCTAGCTTTACCTAAAAACAACAACAACAATAACAACAACAAAATACAGAGAATATTTAGGGCGAACTTTAGTTCGGTAAAATTCTAGGGATTGTATGTTTCCGGGTCAGTTAATGGCTTTAGCACAAACTTGAATAAAATTCCAAGAGATTTGTCAAAATGGTCAAGATGGGGAGGATGGGGGCCAAGATGGAAATCTCTAAAACAATGTTGGTCATAACAGGTCATCAAGTTGCAAGATAAATGCGAGACCTTTATTGTTGATTGTAAACCCAACGACTCGCCCTCAACACGTTTAAGAACTGCCCTAAACAATATTCGATCATTGATCAGTGCAAGTACGCACTCACTGTCCCATTTGCCCTCTCTCCGCCCCCGCCCCCTCCCCCACCCCGGCCCTCCACTTTCCCCCTCACCATGTTGTTACTCTGTGCTCCCACCCCGCCCTGCCTTCCTACGAACACACACACACACACACACACACACACACACACACACACACACACACACACCGTCCCTCGTTCAAACTTCGAGAAAAACGATAACGATAACGATAACGATAACGATCCTTTATTTTACAACGGAAGAAGTTATAGGCACACAAAGACCATTTTCAAACTTGCCGTTGCTACACTACCATAAAAAAAAAGAAAATTCAAAAAAGACTAAGAAGAGGAGACAAAAATTACCTAAGAAAAGGAAATCACACACACACACACACACACACACACACACACACACACACACACACACATATATATATATATATATATATATATATATATATATATATATGCGCACTCGCGCGGCAAGCATAGTTATACACAAAATCATGGTATCACTTATGATGTACATACTCATGGAACTAGCGCAGGTGTATCACTGTTTATGTAAATTGCGTGACAGGTTTTGTTGGTAAGAAGTGAACTTTGGTGAATGGGCAAGACGGATGGGTTGTAAATAATTTAAGCAGTTTCTGATGCCAGGTGGTTGAAGAGACTTTTCCTGAATGATGACTGCGATCCATTGTTAGTAATGCTTAGAGGGAGTTTGTTCCAAAGAGAGGCTACGGAGAAGCAGAGACTTGATTTAAAAATATCTATTCTCGGACGTGGCGGTATAAAGCGCTGCGTTGATGAGGGATAGCGTGGATCAGACGAGGTAAAGAGGCTGCTGATGTACTCTGGCAGGACGCCTTTGCGGATTTTGAACATAAACATACCTTTATTTCAGATCAGATGTTTCGGAAGAGAGAGCATTTCTAGCTTTTGGAGTTTCTGGTCAGTTGTTAGTGTGGGGCCGGGAAGGATCAATTTTGCTGCTCTCCTGTGTAAGGAGTTTAGTCTCTTCAAATGGACATCACTGCATCCGTCCCAGAGTGTGGACGAATAGTCAATGTGGGGTTTAATATTGGCGTTATAAAACAATTTTCGAGAATCGCTGTCAATAAAGTATTTCAGTTTTGACAACATAAATAAATTTCTTGACACAAGTTTACAGATTTTTTCTATATGCGCTTGCCATTTCATCTGACTGTCAATGATCACACCCAGTAACCGATGTTCTGTGACTTGTTTAATGGGCTGGTTTTGGACAGACAGGCTGAGCGTAAGTGGGTTGAGCTGATGTTTCTGACGCGTGGCAATGACCATACATTCCGTCTTAGCTGGATTTAGAACCATAGAATTTCGGTGACACCAATCAGACACGTCGTTTAAGCCCTGCTGTAACCGTTCGCCTATTGTGTCGATGTTCTTGTCAGGCGTGTGAATGGTCGCATCGTCAGCGAATAAGTCACATGACAACTTGTCACTTAGATGAAGCGGTAGGTCATTGATGTATAAACAAAAAAGGAGAAGCCCAAGGATTGAGCCCTGGGGCACGCCTCGAGCAATCAAGCCTTTTGACGAGTATGAGCCGTTCAACAAGACACTTTGGTTTCTATTTCTGAGGTAGGAACGAAAAAATAAGGACACATCACGACACGACTGAGACGTTGTTACTAAATGTGTGTTTCCTGTGTGTGCGCTGTCGGTGTGGGTGGTTGTTGTGTTGGTACTTGGCGTGACGTCATTAAGATAGAGTTTCAGTTTTTTCAAAAGGATGTCATGGTCGACAAGGTCGAACGCTTTTTTCAAGTCAATGAAAGCAGCACCAGTTACTTGTGTATTGTTCATAGCAGAAAGCCAAACATCCGTCAGGCGTGCTAGAGCCGTGTGACATGAGTGTTTCGGGCGAAAGCCGGACTGAAGCGAATGAAAAAGCTTGCGACTTTCAATAAATTCCATTAAGTGTTTGTGAACATGCCGCTCTAAAGGTTTGGATAAGACAGAAAGCAAAGATATGGGACGGTAGTTATTTATGTCGGAAAGATCCTTGGATTTTGGAATCGGTATGACCTTGGCGTTCTTCAGTTCTGCTGGGAAGACGTTGTGCTGAATACATAGATTATATATGAAAGTTAATGAATCAATTATATAGGGAAGCGACATTTTGAGTACTTTGGGGCTGATCTCATCTGGTCCCGCTGATTTCTTATTGGGCATTGAGCTGATAAATGTGCCAACCTCGTGGACTGCTAGTGGGGGGATGACAAATGGCTTCGTGCCCGCTGTTCGCTTTGTACAGAACTGAACGAGTGTATCGGGACAGGTGTATGGGTCAGTGTTACTATGTGATGGGGCAAGAGATTCGGCGACGGAGAGGAAGTGTTGGTTAAATTTGTTTGCAGTCAGGTCGGATGGGATGCCTGTTGATTTCTTGTTAGCGCCTCCGGTCACAACGGCTATAGCACGCCACAAAGAGGACATGTCCTTGTCTTGTTTGATAAGTCGGTCAATGAGGGATTTCTTTGCCTGCCCGACTAGAGATTTTACACGGTTACGTTCCCTTTTAAATTCACTGAAGCGTTTCTCTTGTCGCAATTTATCCCTTACCTTCATGGCGTCTATAATCTCTTGAGTTAGCCACGGTGGAGTAACAGTGTTTTTTACTCGTTTGCGTTTAAGGGGTGCATGTTTGTCAAAAATTTTTAGAAACATTTCATACCAAACAGAGAGGGCACGGTCAGGCTCGTTCTCATTAAACACTGCTGCAAAGTTCGTACGGCTAAGATCAGATAGGAAATCACTTTCATTAAAATGTTTAAAAGATCTGCACGAGATGTATGTGTGTCCTCCTTTCTTCACTTTCGGGAGTTTTGTTTTCCATGTACAGCTGATAGGGAAATGATCACTAACACTAAGATTATCAACGGTGACGTCACTGACGGCTTGGGGATTGTTGGTGTAGATGTGGTCTATAATGGTGGACGTTAGTGGGGTGACTCTAGTGGGAGAAGTGACTAGCTGTTTCAGTCCTAACATGGTGGTGGTGGAGTCCCATGCGTTGTGTGGTTTTAACATGTCAATATTGAAGTCTCCCATTAGGAGAACATCAGACTTACACGTACTGGCTTTATCGCACATGCTTAGGAAATGATCGTACCATTCTAAGGTCTCTGCGGGGTTACGATATAGAAAACCCAAAAGTAATGCTCGTTTCTGTGGTGTTTTCAGCGCAAGCCACATACACTCAACCTCCTTTGTTTCTAAATCATGGCGTCTGCGCGTTATGTCCCGTATAGAATCATGGATGTATACAGCTAGACCTGTTTCTCCAGGTGATGCAGGGTCTCGTCTGATGATGGAGAAATTGGGGACAGTAACGGATTCATCGGGAATGTTTGAATTTAGGCGTGTTTCCGAGAGACCAACAAGATGAAAGTGATCAGGCCTATTCAAGTAGAGACTAACATCAGGTAGCTTGTTAAAAAGATGAAATACATTGAGGTGTCCTATGCGTATTTTTTGGCGTTTCATACTGGTACAACTCTAAACGATTCAAGAGAAAATGTATGTGTTGAGTGACAAATAGAATGGACAAACCGAAGACAAAATTCAGGATAAGAAGACAAGATAAAAAAACCAAGATGAAGGTGTTAGCCTACTTATGACAAACGCTAAGTCACTACGAATAGAATGGTCAAACAAAAGACAAAATTCAAGATAAAAAGACAAAATGAAAGTACTCGTCTACTTATGACAAACGTTTAAATCACTACACTACAGTCGTTTGTAGACTAGACGTAAGATAAAGAAGAGTAGAACCACAAGGAGGGCAGACACTTACGAATAAGGTGTCACAGTCTGTTTACTCAGCCAGGAGTGAAAAAGAGAGAACTAGCGGCTCACTTAATATGCAGCAACGCCGTATGACTCAATGACGCATCACAGCTGCTGTCCCAATATAGTGCATGACGTCATACTTATTTTTAGAACTTTCTAAAGGTCAGAATACGACGCACTGAAACACACACTGTGCGCAATATGCGGACAGTCTCGTTCCCAGCTCTCTTCACGTGTGACAGCACTAGAAACCGGCTCAACAATGTGCAGTAATGTTCAGCAAACCACCATCTCCTATGCGCTAAACAGAAAACAGTTTACCTTGCAAGCTCTGGACTTTCGATTCGCCAGATGCAGATGGAGCGCCTGGTCGACAATGTCGGCTGCTACTTTACGTATAGTATGCGTGTGTACACGCGGAACACAAAAAAATCGTAGTGTACACGTCACTCTGGTGTCGTCTGCTAGGCGTTGTATACTCTCTACACGAGAAAGGAAGTGCGAAAAAGACTAAATTCGGCAGCTCTGGTGGTTTCGGTTGAGATTAACAGTTTCCATCAAAACGAGTTTTATTTTTTAAGGCAACCAGCAGGCAGATGGATGTGAAGGGTTTATTGTTTTCCCGAAATCGTCACACAAATTTAATCAGCATGCACGAGATTAGAGTGTCTGGAGATATTTAATGTCATGAATGAAAGATTTTTAGGATTTCATTCCCAGTTAACAAGGAAACCAAGAACCTTCTTCTTCTTGTTGGGACAAACCCGATGCAGTTTATTGATGGTAATTACCACAACTATGATGAACAAAACGGCGCAGCTGAGCGTCTCTCAGACTAGCCACAGTGCGGCATCTGTCATGCGCTCTGCATGTGGGTGTGTGCTTGTATGTGTGTGTGTGTGTGTGTGTGTGTGTGTGTGTGTGTGTGTGTGTGCTCCTACAATCAACAATGGCCAAGGAAGACTTTACTTCAAAACCAAACCTACAAAAATATTTTGACAGCATCATTCACCATGTTCATTGTGACGTGTTTTAGGTTACTGGTGAACACAGGCCACGTTTTTCATTTCTGCTTTCTTCAGTTATCGCTGTATATAAGTTATAAATTGTATTACGGTGACCTTGAGAGAGAGAGAGAGAGAGAGAGAGAGAGAATGTCAAATATTTTTTCAAGAGAGAGAGAGAGGTGGATAGCTTTATGGGGGTTTAACGTCCTTTTCCACCACTTTGGAGTCTTTCCTTGTAAACTAAAGAAAAACAGAGAATCACGTTTAACTAGGCATCGTCCTTCCTTGTTTCAAATAAATATTATTCGTGAACAAGACAATCATGCTAAATATCAATCATGTTCTCTTCCGATATTGAACAGTAACATGTTCGTCACCGGGATCCCGCCTGACCTGACGCTGACTGTCCGGCTGGACAATGTGAGGAAAGAGGAGGAGGGACAGTGGCGGCTGGAACTCACCAATGACGAGGGAACTGGACATGTGGACTTTTATTTACATGTGGCTGGAACCTCAATTTTGACTGGTACGCAAGTGACACGCTTAACTTTCAAATTTCAAACTGTTTGCGAAAAAAAAAAAATCGGAGACAACTCATTTCAGTTCCCCTAACATTCAGTGACTTTTTTATGTTGTTTCCATAGTAATGGAAACAACATAATAGGACGGGCTAAAATTTCCACGTTCATAGGCAAGCATCTGTGGTACAAACGCACGTCACTGCCGATCTCCCGCAGAGACGATTATGCAAGTGTAACTCTGACAATGACGTAAGAAAACCTGCGTCATCGATGCTGGCATGTATGCTGTTCCAAACGCGCTTCTCCTCCTCACTGAGTGCCGTCTGTGTGGATGTGTGTGTGTGTGTGTGTGTGTGTGTGTGTGTGTGTGTGTGTGTGTGTCCGGGCCCGTTTCTTCGAAGATACTTAACCGAATGGCTTCAAATTTGGGGTATCCAAATTTATCAAAATGTTACATTAGACGATTCAAGCGTGTGATGATTGCTTAAGTGATTCGGGAGTTATCGCCCTTTTGAGACAAGTTGGTTGTCTTTCGTTTACAGGCGTAATATTTATTTAAATCACTCAATTTTTTGGCAGTAGATAGCTTGAATACGGACTCTGAACTGATTTACTACTAGAAAATGGTCGCTCTTATAGTTTTCATGTAAACCGAGCCTGAGTTGACATTGCATGTGAACCCAGTTCAGATGCCTATTTCTCCGAAAATACTGAACCGATCGATTTCAAATTTGGGGTTTCTAAATGAATCAAGATTGTTGAATAGAAGGCCCGATCCAGGTACGATTGCACACATGATTTGCGAGTTATCGCCCTTTTCAGAAAAAGTGGCTTTCTGGCGTTTAAAGGCGTAATATTTACCTAAACCACTCCATTTTTGGGACATAGATAGCATGAATACGGACTCTCAACTGAGTGAATTTTGGAGGTTGTCGCTTTTATACTTTTGGCGTAAGCCGTACCTGATGAAAGTGCTGGTGAACACACTTTAGATCTCAAAATCGCTCCTACTATACATAGATAATGAGCCTGGGGTGCCATAAAAAATATACAAAAAAATTAGAAAAATTCACTGCAGCCGTTGTCGTCAGTTGACTCGAAAATTTGTACTCGAAGCACATTTCCTTTACACAAGCCACACGCCTCACAAACATCGCAGAAAAGGCACACGCGCACTGACGCAAAACTGTATCAGCGTCAGTTTGCCGACGTCATGTTTGATTGACGTGGGGGTGTGTCGTCACTTTTCGGAAGTTCTCTATTTGTAGACGGGGAAAGCGGGAGTTTCATTGATGTAGTGAGCTTTGTTTTTCCCACTGACTCTCACTCAATAGCATAGTAGAATGAGAGAACACCACATAGGTCTCAATGGAGCACATGCACAAACGCGGCTCGCGCAAGTCTGCGTGCGTGCGTGCGTGCGTGCGCGCGCGCGTATGTCTGTGTGTGTCTGTGTGCGCGCGCGCGCGCAGCAGACATAACACATAGTGAAAAAACGTTCGCCGCGCAGACTTGTCTGTTAAACACATTGAGCCGGTATAAATTCGATCTTTACACTGCGCAGCAGCAACACTTCAATTTTCATGGGGCTGCTTTCATTGCAAGAATTGTATCCGAGTCAAAGTTATTACGTCAAATGTATTATGCGTCATCCCAATGAGGAAAACGTCATAGATTTCAAAGAAAACAACTTGACGTCTCTCTTCCAAAACCAAGATTGGTCTGACAAGCCCGGTCAGTTGTTTCCATTCAGAGAGAGAGAGAGAGAGAGAGAGAGAGAGAGAGTGTAGTGTGTGTGTGTGTGTGTGTGTGTGTGTGTGTGTGTGTGTGTGTCCTCCCGAATACATGGCATTACAAAAGAACGACCGTGACGACAGCAGGTGATTAAATGGAAACAACATATTGCGCTGGTCAGTGGCCATCTTGTTCACTAATAATTTCTCTTTCTAATGCTGTTTTTCATATTCTTACCCGTAAGAATACAAATCTGTGTGAATGAAGAGATTGTCCCAATATTACCAGTAATCGAGTTTCCATAAAATCACAACACAGTTCGAGGCCGCTGAAAATCTGTATGTGTTTTAGATCCTGCCTATATAAAAAATCTCTGTTTTCTGGCGAAACACACAATACTATCCTGGTTCATTTTTTAGATTCAAAAGAAACCGAGATGACCGGAGTGACCTTTGAACTCTTCATCGCTGTTGTCAGCACTCTTGGGATCATCGCTTTTATCGCAAGTGTGATTGCAGGGACATACAATATTCACAAACGAAAGTTACAAGGTAACCATCATATATAGATTTCTTTGTACTCTATTGTTTATGATTGTACGCGCTTTCTTTCATATTTTGCAGTTGAATTCCTAAAAAAATTGAGTTGAGTACAGACAGCTTCTAAGGCTGTAAGGAAAAGTGTGTTGAATTTATATGGAGGCTACAAACATGTAGGGGAAAAAAGAAAACCTTTACGTTTAGACAAGGACAATACACTTACAACGTTTCGGCGTATAGCCTTTCTCGGAAGTAGCCGCGAAATAGTCTTAGTTGCTTGCGCGGCGTTAAGCACTAACTAACTAACTAACTAACTAACTAACTAACTTTCGCGGAAGCGTGTGTGTTACTGTCCTTAGCTGCAAGTTTTCTTTTTTAACCTTTTCCGCAGCTTCAGTGAGTTTCTTTCATTTTGGAGTCAGTTTCCTCTTCTCTTCAGGTGTAAGAAGTGGTGAGTCAGATGAAGTGGACAGAGAGGTTCCAGCCGATCCTCCGATGGAAGCATTAAGAGAAGATGCTGATCAAGACGACGAGGGCAACAGTGCTTCCAGTGTCGAAACCAACTTCTACTGGGAAATTCCTGATGAACCTCCACCATCTCCAGGTGCGTGGGTTCGTTCGTGCGTGTGTGTGTGTGTGTGTGTGTGTGTGTGTGTGTGTGTGTGTGTGTGTGTGTGTGTGTGTGTGTGAGAGAGAGAGAGAGAGAGAGAGAGAGAGAGTAGTTTGATATTGACTTACAGCAAACCTTGCACTTCTTTCTCAGCTCTACCTAAGCCGTGTTTGAGGCCAGCGTTACCTGACAACTACCTGCACCCGTCGGTGTCCACAGCAGTAAAGGAGGGTTCAGATGACACCAGAAAGATGACGCCATTCTACGAGAACAGCGTTTTGCGCTCAGTTGGAGCGGCGGTGAAGAGGACACATCCTGCAGCGTCGCCCACTGCCCAGGAGCAACACGTCCCAGATAAGTCTTGCGATGTCAGTCAAGCCATGGCGTCACCGCGGATGACGACGGTGAGCATGCTGTCCTCTTTGCCACACAATGCACGTAAGCCTCAAGCATCGTCATCATCTACAGATTGGGAAGACACTGTATCTCATGGAGATGTCATGGGAACCGACGAGGTCACCATCTTGCCTCTCGTGGATCAAGAAGATGACGATATGGCAACACAGCCTGGTGCTTCACACGATTACATCCCCATGTCTCGCAGACTGCCTCAGACCACCCAGATCGCCAGCGACTATGTTCCAATGCACCGTAAACACGTTGGAAAGCCACACAGGAAAGTTCAAAACCCAAGTGAACTTATCCCACTCAGAGAAAGAGACACCAGAGTCTCACCTCGGGTCTCTGACGAAGCCAGCGGTTATATACCCATGTCTCGCAAAGCTGCTACGTGTCTGCGGAAGGAAGCTGAGAAGTCATGTGATGAAGAACCTATACCTTTGTCTCGTATGCGGGTTAAGTATCAACCAAAGGATGAGCAGAAGGTCAGTGACAGTGAAATGTCGCTTCAGAGAGAAAAGAAAACTCCACCAGATGATTACCTGACAGCCACGGCATCGCGAGCGGTCACTGGTGGGACAGAAACAGTAGGAAACAACATTCCAGTTTACGAGAACAGTCCGAGTTTGTGAACATGAAGACGCCTGAAAGTTGAACTTTGCAAACTAGATGTGTCTAGCGTCGGTTAAGTTTAGTTAACTTTCAGTCGCGATGTTTTTTTTGTAAAGTGTATATATACCACGGTATCTGCACGATCGTGTTTCGACGTTTGTACGGTGACATTTAGCGCAGTTTCAAGCTGGCATTGATATTCACCCACTCTGTATGATAATAACGTCAGTTTCGGAAATTGACCTTTGACCTCAGGCTGGTTAAATGATTGTACATTAGTATTAAAAAACATACATGTATTACACGAGAAGTACTGCTCTAAATGAACTACTTGAATTGTTTTGTATTTTGTAAAACTGTCTAACGCCCGATGAGCACACTGTCTCTTTCTTCCAGATTTTTTTTTCAAAAGTCTCTTGTTTCCAGAAAAAGTGAATAGTTTCACCAACAAGTGTATAAGAACTTTCGTACAGAAGATGATATGGAAGTGACTGAGTTACTCATTTCGGTGTGAGATAAATGGGGTTTGTAAACTTCGCGTGACGAGGAAATAATTTGAAAGGGTGATAATTATGCAAAATTGATAAGGACTTCCTTGCAGCTCAGGCAAACAAACAGTTCTTGATAATAATTTTTATTCCCTGTAATGCAGAATTTAATGTACTTGCATCTTTAAAAGAAACTGTCTGTATAAGCACTATTTATTTCCCCGAGTCCCAACGAAGTTTGCTTTTGCCTCTAGTGTCTTTCGTAACACATAGAATAATCATGACTAATTATTGACTGATGATAAATATCTGGTAAAATGGGGAAATACTGCTTTCAGTGAAATATCTTGCTTTTTGTGTTTGCTGATGGTCATATGTCCGTTGTAAACAACCAACAAATTCAAAATCTTGCATGTAAATGCTAAATGTGCTTAGAGGTTTCCGCAGTCTTCACAATGCTAATCCTGATACCTATTTCTACTGACACTTTATGTACACATTTCTCATGTGTGATAAAATGTAAAATATTAATCGCAGTCCAAGTTAGAACTGGTCTAATTTGACGGTTCGGATAATGTGCATATTTTTTATTGTCCTTTGGGTCTTATGTCATCTTTCTCCTTCTTCTTTCGTGCCTTTTCTTCAATTCTGCTGATTCTGCGTCCGAATCTTAATATATTCTTTTATTACTTTTATTAATACATTGTTATTGTCCCTTTTGTTGGTTGTTGTGCTGGTAGTGGCGCCCGTGCGCGCATGTGTGTGTGTGTGTGTGTGTGTGTGTGTGTGTGTGTGTGTGTGTGTGTGTGTGTGTGTGTGTGTGTGTGTGTGCTCATACGTTTCTTAATACACGTTCTATTTGTTTTACATGTATTGTGTGTTATTAGTTTATAGTTGTTATGTGGCAAACATTCTCTACGTGTTTGTGAAAGGACTCTACAGAAGGACGACAAAGTCTCCCAGCCACTTCTGAGAAAGTCTGACGTGGGGTTAGTTTCAGTTTTAGTGACTTTTTTCCTTTTCTTTTTGACTTAAATGTCCATGATTCCAATGTCACATTTAACCAGCCGTATTCTCAGAATGGCCGCTTTTCACGATACAATTTTCAGGTAACATATCTCAGACCTGCACCAAGCTACGGGAATGCTTTATGTAAAACAAGCTCAATTTTCTGCACTTTTCAGAAATACCTGTGGAACATGCAATGAGCTTACATTTGGTTCATGGAAACAAAACGATATAGTGGATGTAAGACAACAACAGACTATAAGTGTGTGTACTTTGTGTAATATACTGCGAAACTTAAAGGCGAAGAAAAAAAAAACAGTGTGGTATTTTGTGGAATGAAGACTCTCTGCCCTCGTCATTCAGTTAACACCATGGGCACTCCAAAGTCGTTTTAGCAAAATCGCACTCACGCTGAAACTTACTGAAAATAAAAACACGATTCCAATTCAGTTCAAAAACACTTTATTGTATGCTTCAAAAGGTAACGTTGAAAACTAAAGATTGTCTTTAGACCCATGCTGTTGCTCCGTTCATTAAAAGATAATATCAAGTCAAATACACACACACACACACACACACACACACACACACACACACACACAAAAGAATGTATGACAAGATTAAATCCCGTTTAATAGCGAGACAAAGAAGTGAGATACAAATATCGGTGACATCACAGTCCTCGTATGCAAAATAATTGAAGAAAAAGAAAAAAAATCAAAAGAAAATTAAAGTTTACATTACTGTCCGTATACAGAATTTTCTGTCAAGCTGTACGTAATATCACAGTCACAGATTAATAGGCAAAGACATTCATATTGTGTCTAAGGTTACAGTCGCCAACGTTTAGATAACACTTTATGTAGCTGTTATGGTGTGGAGTGTCGGGTTGCGACCATGATCGACTGGCATACACGCTTACTCGCCCTCACACATACAAAAATCCACACAAAGGTCATCCGGAATGCTTCCAAAAATATTATTTACAAGGGACTTTAATCAAAACTAGATACCCAACCCACATACATATAAACTTATACATCCACTAATTAAATCAGGCCCTTAGTAGACACGCGGGATGAAAACGATGAGACACAAGGGCGGACGAAGACAGAATACATTGGATCCAGCGCAGACACACCGTGCTCCTCCTCCAAGATCGCACGCTTGGTAGCCCACAATACCCCGGTTCACTCAACGGAACCGTGACACACTGACCGCATAACCACACCGTACAACAGCGCGGACAAAGCTGCACCTCATCAGGAAAGCGAGCAACTGTAATGACCCGTACTGGTCACGAACTCAGCGGCTCCAAATACGTCAACAGCTACCCAAAAAGCCTAGTCATGCTAGGCTGTTTATCACACAGTTTTACGCCCGCCTGGCCTACGGCCCTCTGTGACATAGCTTTCGCTGGCCGGAGTGCTCCTCTCGTCTAAGCGACCAGGTAACAACTGACTACTGAGCTTTCTCAGCATTTGCACTAGTGAGTAACCCACGTGCAACACAATCAGAAGGGGTCTAAACCGGAGATAGTCTACACAACGCACCTCACGCTCCACCGAACAAAACATGGGATACTCGAAATTCACTCTACAACAAAACATGGGGTACTCCAAATTCACTCTGTGACAGTAGCTACATAACATATATCACGACAATCGGTGCTCTCCGTCTTTTTTTTTCGGAGTAAGTGAAGAGGGCCAAAATTAACATTTCAGGTCAAATTCGCATTTTACAACACGCGGTTCGCTCAAAAGTTTACTGATGCCGAGATTGTCGGCCCACTCAAATTAATGTTTCTAGTAAATATTAGTTAAGTCAATAACATGCAGCTGGAAAAGAATATCGCAAAACTAGTTTGCAACTGCAACCCCAAACCGCAACCTCAAACAAACCCCATGTCTCACAAGTCCGCAACTTGTTTAAAAGGCATATATGCACCAAGGGGAAAGCATGAAGATAATCCGCTATAAGAAACAGAAGATTGCTACAGACGCAGTTTTCATCGCCGTGTATGCTGGTAGGTATTCTGCAAAATTGCGTTAAGGGGAGACAATGCCTTCTTTTCAAAAAGATTCTTCTGGCTTTTCCCCGACTCTGCGCACACCATTGTCGACTCGGAAGCCGTAAAGCTCCTGTCCGCGCCGTTCCGCCACATCCGGCTTCCTACACACACACACACACACACACACACACACACACACACACACACACACACACACACACACACACACACACACAAGTGCGCGCGCGCACGCATACGCGCACACGCACGCACGCACGCACGCACGCTCGCAAACACACAGCTCTGTTCTGTGAACAAATAAAACTTTGATACCTGTCTTTCCTAGAAAGTAAACATGAATGAATAGCAACAAAACAATACCTTAATAAACAAATGAAAACAAGATTTATTTTGTTTATTATTTTGATTGCTTATCTTGTCGGCTGCTCGAAGTCAGCAAGCTGCGACTGTGGTAACCACACTGTCGCATGCTACCTCGATTTTGCCGGGAATTTTTCTTCTTCTTCAAATCATCCAAACTTCGACACAAGCGTGTTCAACATAAGCGTATCCGTCTGTAGTGCTAAATGAGTCCTTACCAACGGCGATCCACGCTGGGTGCCACAATTTTCAGCAAAATGCGAAAACTCCACGAACCATTGCGTAACTTTCGTCCTCTCGGGAATCTTACCCTTGGATAAATAAAAGAAAACAACTCTATAAGTAATTGTTCCACCGAGAATGACAATCATGTTCATGTATAACTGGTCAGATTGATTTTCATGATGCTCTGTGTTGACAAGGTCATCGAGTTTGTTTTGTCTTTTTTCAAAGACCTACCCTGCAGCACAATTTGTAGCAACACAATGCTGGAAAAGAAACCTAATACAGTAGTTTTCATAACTCAAACTCTCGTTTTGTTTTAAACAGCATCTTCCCAAAAATGTTCCTTTTTATGCCTGTAATCAAGAAGTATCGAGCAATCCCGCTCTGTTAAGATGTTATCTTAGTGTAGGTCCAAGGCGTACTTAGCACGGCCTGCTAAGCCACTACACCTCTTAATCAAGTAACTCCAGTGGCGTAGGCAAAAATATTGCCAAGGAAGCGGGATCCAGGTGAGGGAGGGGGAGAGCAAAGACGAAAAAAAAGAAAAGAAAAGAAACAGGTGGGGTGGGGGTGTACCACCCACAAATTTTAACTAATCCATTTCAGTCAAGAAATACCTTCCACATGCCGAGATCTGTTTCGCCATTTCCTTTTTCGTAGACTGTGACAACATTTAGAATAGATATAAAGATTTAGGGGATAGAACATCCCCTCCCTCAGACCCCCCCCCCCGCCACCCCCTCCCCCCCCCCCCCCGCCACCCCCTCCCCCCCCCCCCCCGTATCTATGCCAGTGAACTCTATCAAAGGGAAACGACTTCATCGAAGAGTACACTCCTCTTGGCTCAGTGCTAGCATAAGAGACGCTTGAAGTTCCATATAAAGGCTACATTCCATGCGGTTTGGTGAAAAATTATGAGTAGTCCGTACCGTTTCTCCGTGTAGCGGCGAACAAGGATACAGAAGACACAACTTGCACAACCATAAACTGTAAAGATGACCATCGCGAAGATCAGGAAATCACACCTACAGGTGTTATCCGGCTTTTGCATACAAGGAGAACCCAGCGGCAAACCTTAAAACATGCAGGTTAATCTAAATTACCCAGCAGAAGTTGTTTTGTTACCCATAAAATACGTATCACTGAGCGCTGATATCAGTTAAATTAATGATAATGATCATACGCTGCATAAAGAAAACGTTCAT
The DNA here is from genome assembly GCA_018292915.2 of Batillaria attramentaria. Lineage (NCBI taxonomy): Eukaryota > Metazoa > Mollusca > Gastropoda > Batillariidae > Batillaria > Batillaria attramentaria. Next base: position 62,065 of record JACVVK020000654.1, on the reverse strand, counting down.
TATTATTTTTGTTTATTCTCTGATCTGCCTGATCCAAAAATGATTTGAACTTTACCAATCTTCTCATCTTTACTTATCCAAAATTAGATAAATCACAACTATACGTCAGTCATTCCATTACTCTGTAATTATGTCATGATCTTACTCTTGGTGCTGGCAAGCATCACGTTCGATTCTGGGCTGCTCTCCCCAAGTGCATTCAGCGCCACCACGGACAATGCATACTTAGTCCCGGGTTCTAGCCCTAAAGAAATTAAAACAAACACATTCATGAATACAAGTAACACTATTTGGTATGTCTTTTTCACGACTATTCATACACGAGCAGAACAGATGCCTATTGCTTCCCCTGCCCAAGTAGCTGCATACTACACTGATACAGTTAATTTGAAACAAAAGGTGTTTTTTTTTTTTTTTTTTTTGTTGGTCTGATAAGAATAATGCGAATATAATAATGACGGTGATAGTAACAATACTAACACCAGTAAAATTAGTAGACTATTTATACAGCTCTACAAATATGCGCTTTACAGGTGTAAAATAACTAACACGTAATTTTACAATACTAAAGGCAGCTATATACTTTGAAGCGTGCACAGTAGGTGGAAGGTGCAAGAGAAAGGCAAAGCTGTCTACTAGAAGAGTTCGCGCCTGGTTGCACAGGTTGTACTCCACTGCGGAAAGGTGACGAAACACACTGAGAATACTAGATCTAAATGTGTGCCACCCAGTGAATAAAAGAGAGAAATGTGTAAAACGAAAATCTTGCCAATACGAACCAAAAGGACTAAGTAATTAGTTTCTCAAAACGTTTTCGGAAACAGAACATTACAAAAAGCATGAGTGATCAACTCGTTCACAATAATTATTGCTTATACTTCCAGCCCTGCAGCAGCAGCATTCCTCGCTAAACTGAATATCCCGTGCAGTGGAGGCCGGTTCTGCAGTTACTAACTTAGTAATTAGAGCTCAAATACTACTCAACCATTCAGTCTCATTCAAAACGTTTTTGGGTGCAAAATGCTAATGAAGTTTACCTCATGGCGTAGGGTCTTTCCACCCTTCAAGGCCTCCTATCAGAAGATATTTCTCAACTTCAGTACCAACTCTGCCTCATATCGCCGATCAGCACCTTCGGTCGTCTGCTACGGGGTGCAGATCTGCGACAGCAGTTAACTACCGGTAGGTTCCGGCCAGCGACAAAACTGAGTTGTGAAAGGGTTAAGTTTTGATTCCCGCGGAATGTTATCACAAATGCGACGGCGAAGAGGAAGAAGAAAAAGAAAGCAGCACATCTATGTTTGTGAAAAGGGTGGAAACCATTCAGACAGGCTATGCATTCCCTCATGGCGCCTGCCTGTAAGGGTGACGTTAGTTGCCGAGTGGATGACTATCAAGTGTGTATCTTGAGAGCTGGCTTGCTGTCTGTAATGCAAACGGTAGGACCTCTCAGCACTTCCATCCACACTATCGCTCCAGACAACTGTGATGCTTTCGTATGTTGCGCCTATCGCCCGCACATCGAAAGGAGGCTCCAATTCTTCTGTAACATTTAAAACAATTAAAACGCATATCAGCAGTTTATAATCTCCGCGTATTGTCTGAAAAATTATGATATTAAAACTGGCTCCAATATTATTTCGAATCATAAATTGTCATGCGATCAGCACACGAGAATTATTGAATGATTGCAGCAGCCTATAGGGTACTGAGAAAACATGGCATGTAGAGAGACTCTCCGACTTGACCTGAATTAAAAAAAAAATCAAATTGATACCCTCCAAAAACAAACAAACAAACAAACAAACAAACAAACACCGACAGCAAAAACAACGAACAAACAAACAAAAACAAACAAACAAACAAACAAACCCAAAAACAAAACATAGAAACAGCCTTTCCATTCACCTGTTTGTAATTGAAACGTTGGTCGTTCCAGAAAGCAAGGAGAGATGTCCTGTGCAGACGTACGGACCGCTTGACATGTGTACTTTCCGGAGAACTCCTCAGTGACTTTCGGGATTCCAAGCACTATAGTATTTGACACATTGCTGAACGTGTAGCC